>CP136064.1:188483818-189083818 GCA_032622095.1 Siphonodentalium dalli
CACGCAGTACCGTACACAACCAGATCTCCGGCGTTTTTTGTTTTGCAATATTTCTGTTGATAAATTGAACACAATAATATGATAAATTTTCGGAAATTACCATCTGAAATGACAGCAATAAAATTCAGAATCTGATACATTTCAATGTGAAATTGATTTTAATTCTATGCAACGAATCAGGGTCAAGAAAAATCCGGAAAGATACCTACCAACTCCATAGTGTCTCCTTGTTCTCCATCTTCAGATGGAATATATGATCAAACAAATCATCTTACCTGCTCTTCCCATACTAAGGATGTAGTATGAATTAAATAAAAAAAAATTGCACATTGCCAATGGGGGGGGGGGGGGGGGTGGGGGGGGGGGGGGATCGGGTGGAACTTGACTTTCATAAATATGAAAATAAATTGTTACCAATTAATTAAAATAAAAAAAAACCATCCTTTCAGATAAACAAGAGCCACCATAAGATTTAATAATTAAATACATTTTTTCCTATAACATTGACGTTACCAGAAAGTTATGTTGGCTGGGGTGACGACGTTCTCTCCTATCAGTATTGGTATGGGTAATGACGTTAGACATATTACTGTTGGGTAAAGGGTTAATAGTGACAAAATGAAATTGCATCCCAAAATACAACAAAGTGATGCTGTAATCTAAAAATAACAAAGGCGGAAAAAATAAAGATCAAATGATGCCGTGACGTGACAATGTGTGGATCAACCATTGCCACAGATCAAACGGTGATGACTCGATTGCCGCATGTGGCTTCTCAGCAATGAACTCTCATATTAAGCCACTGCCTCCATAAATTTGATGGAGATTTTTACATGTAATAGGGTTGATAATTGAGCCCGATGGTGAACCAAATTCTTTGAACATTCTAATTGTGCTTTATATGCAGGTCGAATCGACCCACTAGCTCTAAAAACAATTTCTTAGAATTCCTTATTAAAATGGCTAGAGATAACCTGTCAGTAAATTTAGACTGTTTTGAGAAATTAATTAACAAATTGTCAATATATTAAACAGAATGAAATAAGTCAAACCTGATTCATTTTATTGCGAACATATTAACTCCACAGAGATATATATACTGGTAGTAATGAGGAAGAATTACTGGTTAATAAATTCAAGATGAAGACGTGTGTGGAATAGGTTCTGTCATGCGAGCACGCTACATATAGGATGAAACTGTCACCCTTACGAGGTTGCCTTCATAGACCTCGACAGAATGTAATTGATAAAGTCAAAGGAATTACCATAATGGACGTGGTACTACTATTACTACTACTACTACTACTACTACTACTACTACTACTACTACTACTACGGAGGAAACTATGATGGACGTTGCACTATGGCCATCATTTATTAAACCCTTCAACAAACATTAATTGTTTATCACCAACGCCATGAAATTATCTTCCCAAGAGATAGGTATTTTTTAGTCTGAAAAGTGCAAATGTATAAATCATGAAACTTGAGCCCTTCCATGACTGGAGCTTCCTGAAATTTTGGGAAAACCCTGTGCCAATGCATTCTCTTGTATATGAGAGTCTCCCACAGGGAGCCTCGCATATATAAGAGAATATATTGGCCTAACTATATTTACCTTGACCTTGTAAGCCAGTGCATTCTCTTATATATATGTGAGGATCCCTGGGAGAATCACATATATAAGAGAATGCAGTGGCACCGGATCTTTAATGCTGCACCAGCGCAGCTCCTGTCATGAAAGTGTTAAGCTAACAGCTGTAAAGGGATGATCTTGCTGGCCATGTTGACACAGATCTCCAAGAGTTTTCATAGATACTATGTCTTGAGAATTGTTTGTTGAATGGATGTGGCCATCATTTATGAGCCCCTTCAACAAACATTAATTGTTTATCACCAGTATGGTACCTAAAACTACTTCTGTCAAGGGACAGGTAATTTAGCCCGAAAAGTGGAAATTCCTGACTAATCCCGAGAATACAATCCTTAAGTAACATTATCTTAACAATGATATGGTCAGTCCTGACATAAAAAAGAGTTTCACAGGGCCCAGGTGGCTCAGTTGCTAAGGCGCTTTAGGTCGAAACTGGTTCTAATCAAGATAAGTGAAAATTTATGATCCATGCACATGGAAATTAACCTGATTCATGTTTCGGGACAACTTTGTCAGTTGCTTTCTGGATGTTGGTGGTTTCTACATGCGCATCTCAGTAGAATTAGCCCTCTGCATGGTCTTTCCTGCACCTTTAACCCTTTCATGATGGGAGCAGCGCTGGTGTAGCATTAAGGATCCTGTGACAGTGAATTCTCTTATATATGTGAATCTCCGACCGGGAGCCTCGCTTATGTAATTAAATGCACTGGCTTAAGTTACAAGGCAATATCTTTTCTTTTTTTTGTCCCCTGAAAAATTTATTTTCGGGGGACTATAGAAACGGGGTCCGTCCGTCCGTCCGTTCGTCCGTCCGTCCGTCCGTTCGTCCGGACGTCCGTCTGTCCGTCACACTTTTGAGTACCTTCATGGTGTAATCATCTCCTCCTACAGATTTCATCCCAGAGATTTGAAACTTCAGAATATTGTTGCCCATATATTGAAGATGAGCAACATGTATATAGATGACGGAAAAATAATTATTTTTGACAGAGTTATTAACCCTTTTCGACTTAGAAAATTTCAACATTTTTTATAATTTTCAGTATGAGGGTACCTTCATGGTGTAATAAACTCCTCCCACAGTTTTCATCCTAGAGATTTGAAACTTCAGAATATTGTTGCCCATATATTGAAGATGTGCAACATGTATATAGATGACGGAATTTTTTTTTTTTGACAGAGTTATTAACCCTTTTCGACTTAGAAAATTTCAACATTTAAAAAAAATTCTTTAACAAAGCGGCATCGACTTGCCACTTTTTCGGGGGACACTGTGGTCAGCTGACCTTTTATTCTATATTAATTTCCCCCCCCCCCATTGCAATCCCCAAAACTTCCTAAAATAATTCTCAAATAGGGGGCGATGGTAAGAGTAAGCAAAATTATTGCATAGTCTGTGAAATATATTACCAACCTTTGTTTGAAGCTCTGTATAGACCTTAATAGGTAAAGAATGTATCATTATTTGTAAGACATCGTGCACTTCCGATTCTGCCATGCATAGAAGCGTCACATGATCCATGCCCCAGGTGATCGAAGAAACAAATTTATTCTGCATTCGGAATCACTGGAACTAATATTATGAGCACGCACCTCATTACTTTATTAAACATATGTATAATAATACATACCTGTATAACATATATATATATATGGGCATGTATATAGTGGTCAGAAAAAGATCGCGCGATAACTTGACCTATTGATAGAAGCCATAATTTTTTTCCGAAAAAACATGGCCCACAGCCAACCATCTTGGATTTCATATTTTACTCATCTGGCCAACTTGGATATTACTCCTTACATAACTAAATACTTCGGCTCACCCTACAGGCCACATCCCTCATCACCAAACTTTATATGGATATTTGCGGTGACCTCTAGATGGTTAACCAAATTTTTTTTTTTTTAAATCTTGGATTTTATATCCAACAGTTTCACTTTTTTCAAATCCATCAAATTACTCTGCTGCTTACATATATATTTAATTTTTTGGAGAATTGTTTTGAAAATTTACAGACATGTTTAGGATCACCTCTAGTGCCATCTCAGAAGGGTAGAACTCGAGGCTGTGCCTATAATTCTATCCTTCGGCACTGGCACTCATTCCGTATCAACATGCCCATTCACTCACTCGTTCTGTGTTTATAGGTTGGAATCTATAGAGAAAGTTCAGCAATCAATGAGATACACAAGCCTGAATTTAATGTGCCTGACATTTGCAGAATGAGGTCCCCAGAGGGTGAATTTAGTGATGCTATCCTGCAAAGTCTGCTAGCATCACCAATTCACCCTCTGGAGATCTCACTCTGCTTTAATAGGCTTCAACTGCTATGGGAGACCTCGGATCAGATTGAAGTTCCCCAGTTGAAGTTGGTGATGTTCACCAATTAAGTCACCTTGATTTAATATGTACTTTATCTTCTGCAAATTAGGGGATATAGAAACTCAACAGAAGGGAAAAAGTAGCTAAAATACAAAGTTAATTTAAGACTATATAGATACATGTACTCTCCAGAAGATGAGGCCTAAGCAGAGAATGAGGTCCTCAGAGGTTGAATTTAGTGAAGCTAGCCCACTGTGCAGGATAGCTTCACTAAATTCACCCTCTGGGGACCTCATTCTGCAAATGTCAAGACACACCAAATTCAGGTTTGGATATCTCCGATATCTGGTCCCTGCATGTGGCTTTGTATTTTATTGTGAAAATGAGTTTTATTTGAGTTGGTTTCTTTAGGCTTTAAAAGGCATAGATCTTCATCATCCTGGTTTTGACAAGCAGAAGGAATTCACGATGTGTTGAATCAGTGCATAGAGAAAGCAATCAATAATTTAGCATGGGATCGATAGGGCGCCATATGATACTTGGGCGCACTGAGGGCATTGTGTAAACAACGGTGAATCTATGTGCAGCGTGAACAGTTTCTTATACTCAGTGCTGTGTGCACTAAACAATGAAACGCTACTCGAAAGGATTTTCTATTGTCCGATCTCCCGTAGGCTGTCACTGTCTGTCTTATGCTCATATCAAGTGTCAGATCGCTTTCTGTAAATCTCAGACCGAGTTTATACGATTCGCAAGACACGTGTTGCACTATTTTATGTAGCTTTACTGTTTTTGATTTGCATGTCATATAAAGTAACACATGTTGGCCTCTTGAAGAGCAATATCTTAAATTATTTAGAAAGAAATGGTGCATCATAATGCAAATGGCTCTAATTAGTAATTTCATGGTTTAGAAATTTTCAACTTTTTCGTGGGCCACTATTAAAGTCCCACTTAATTTTCAAATCACCAGATCACATTATATACAACTTGTTCCATATATACCATTTGAAAGAGGAAGCTCCAAAACATTGTATTATCAACTGATCCGGTCGAATAAATTGAGAACATGTTGTTTTTGTAGAGGTACCGAGGTGTGTTCTGTGCTTAGTTTTGATCCAGACTGTACTGTAAAGTCTATTATTCTCAATGAAAGGGGAATAACTCTATCTCTTAGTTTTAATTCTGATACATTCTGGGTTGACAATAGGAATCACTGAACTAAATGGTTTCCCATAGGCGACAGTGTTAACGTTTCGGCCAAATTCACTGAATTGAAGCCTGCAGGCCATACCAGTGATGTTTACCCAGCTAGATTGACACCAGTTGATCACGAAAATGCAAGAAAAATCATAGGTCATGTGTTTACTTTTTAAAATAATTCCCCAAGTGTACGACAGGGCTATCCCACAGCCAAATTTGATCTGGAAAAACCCAGATCTACAACAGCTAGTTAAATACATTTCCCGCTCACAAAAATCCGTTCCCCCATTCATTCACCAGTTTAAATTATTTAGATATTATGTACAAATCAAATAAACGCGATGTCATCCTTTAATAACGTGTCGCATGTATCAGGTGAAGGTCATTCTTCAGTTACCTTCACCTTTAGCATTCCACGGTGTACTCGCTCCCCGACTCTAGAACACATTTAGCTCCCTGATTCCAATAGGGCAAGTCTTGGATTGAATCTGAGATTCTCTTATCACTTGGTGGACTGTCTCTCCAAGGCAGCAGCTGGCGTATTCTGGTGGAATATATATATATTTGGTTCCTCTTCCAAATGTTCTACAATATGTAATATGTTGTGTATAATATTATGTGGGTATATGAAAATTAAGTGGGCCATTAACTGTCACCTAGCTCCACACCCTTCAAAATAATGGACATCAGGCTAAAATATTGGAAGTGTTGATGCCTTCGTGGGCTGATGGGAGTTGAGCCAGGACTGCAGGCATAATTAACTCAACGCAGGTTAAGGCTTTTGTTGCCGTAAGCTATCGTCAAAAAAGTTAACACTATGGTGTTATTACATAAGCTACCTTATAAAGCTGCATGAAATACTTCTTCCTCAAAACATACAATGATAATGGATTATAGATTGAATTCATATATTGTCCGTTAGTTGGTTAAATTAACATTTTACTCAGAATATTACTATTAATTGGTTTACCCCCATAATGATAGTTTCCACCCAGACTTGGTGTGTACCACCAGAATAATATTGTCCAAAAATGTCATCCACACGGGATACAATAACCCCAATAAGCCAAATCTCCAAAATATCAAAACCTAATGGGGCATTATTTGGTGTGTATAGTCCTTAGGTGATTGAGATTCATAGTTTTATCATATAAAGCAGCCAGGCCAATAGGGTCAGTCATGGGACTTCACTAAATTTCTCTCAAAAATGCATTTAATTGAAACCAATTGATAAAATTCATGATTGCAGTTTGGATAGCTTGCCACATTATCCGACTATCACATGCACATTTTGCTACCTGATGAGTTGATGCAGGCGAGACCTTTTAGTTCTGAATGTCCACACATGAGTCCATTCAACTGACTTTTAGAACAGTTTTAAAATATACAAGAAAGAATTACTTTTATACAGATGAAAAATTCAGATAAATCTTTAAAATCAGATATACACGAATGTTTTTTTGTATAAAAAATAGTCCTTGACTAACAGCCAAACTATGCTCTTCATCACATTATATCAGCAGAAGAACAGTAACTCTATTAAAGTACACTCACATGCTGTCATGTTCTGTTACACACTGATACAACCCTGTTAATTAGCATCGGCTATCGGCTGAGCCGAGGCAAATGCCTAGGCAAAAAGAAATTTGTCAGCTATTTTTTGGCCATGGCAAATCTCAGAACCTGCCAATTTTTTTGGTAAAATTGAAACAAATTGTTGCAGACATTGTCTTAGTGTCACACTGTGGAAATCCACAGGCAGCAAAAATTCATTGTTAAATGCAAAGGACTACTGAAGATAACATTCATTACACATGTATCTTGTCAGTCAGCAATTTTGTTTAAAGCCAGACCCATCCGAGGTCTGCCATGGATGATAACAGGCCAAGTTATAATAGTGAACTGAAATTATACTTGTTTGTGTAGAGCATGCAGCTTTTTGGCCGAGCAAATATTTTTATATGGCCTTGGTAATTTTTTAGAATAGGCAAATTTTTGCTAATTAACAGGGCTGCTCATATGCAAATGAGCAATTGACAAGGAAATGATTCGCATTGGGTTCATAAGCTCTATGCCAAGGTTCTTGTTTGTGGGTTGAGTGTAGATTTGTCAGAAGTGCACTATAGTTCTCTGTCAGCGGTCCAGTTGGGGGTTGTGCATAAATTGTGGAGACATGAACATTCTTGATTATGAATGAGGACTTGTGCTATAAAGACCCCAATTGGAAATATAATGTGGAATGTCGAACATTAAGGCCCTGGGTTTTAACCCTTCCATGACTGGAGCTTCCTAAAATTTTGCGAAAACCCTGTGCCAATGCATTTTCTTATATATGCGAGTCTCCCATAGGGAGCCTCACATATATAAGAGAATACATTGGCCTAACAATATCTACCTTGACCTTGTAAGCCGGTGCATTCTCTTATATATGCAAGGCTCCCTATGGGACTATGCACTGGCACAGGATCCTTAATGCTGCACCAGCACAGCTCCTGTCATGAAAGGGTTAAATAAACATACATATAGGTTTCGCACCATGGAATCAGGTGACTTTTCATTCTTGATGCAACTCTAGCAATACCATAGTGACACATGTTATAAGTTACACATAAGTTGAAACTGAAAGCTGAAACTGTCTGTTATTCCCCATAAAGAAAGAAATGGGCTCTGTCATCCATCAACGATGCTCATTTCTAATGGCAATGTCAAAGATTTCAGCTGAAAGAAATAATTTTGCCTGTACATACCCTCTCAGCTAGATATTAGTTCATGTCAATATAGACAAATTTTAAATAATAGCGGCTATCCACAACTTTGGCATTGTACATAAAAGCACAGCCTTTAGCTTTGCAGACCGAGAGGAATAATGGATTAAGTGTAATCGGTACCTGCTCATTGTGGGCACAATGTCCAGAGGAAATTACCTTCAGAAAGACAACTATTCGACTGAGACTTCATGAATTATTTACATAGAATCAATAAATGCCAATTAGTTAGTACTAATGGGGGAATAAATTGGAGAAAGACATTATGCTGGAAACAGGGTTATAGGTAGAGGGATTTGATTGGGGTGGAGAGGTATTTGTTTCCAAATTTACGAACATGCCCCACCTTCAGTTTCAGCCAATTTTAACCCGTCCATGACTAGAGCTTCCTAAAATTTGTGAAAATGTCAATGCATTTTCTTATATATGTGAGTCTCCAGTCTCCTGTAGTGAGCCTTGCATATATAAGAGAATACATTGACTTAACAATATTTACCTTGACTTTCTAAGCCAGTGCATTCTCTTATATATGCAAGGCTCCTTATGGGACAATCGCATATGTGCGAGAACGCACTATCACAGTATCTTTAATGCTGCAACAGCCCAGCTCCCCTCATGAAAGGGTTAAGATAAAAATATAATCCAATAGTTCATTTTCTAATTATATTTCCAACTGTTTTGCAACTCTAATCTGCAATTCAATTCAGACTTAAAAATGATGTTATAAAGTTGCCTATGATGCTCTATGCACTCAACATGTCACTGTCACTTCACACATGACTGCTACATGTACATCCAGAGGTGCTGGAAGCTAGCTACCAACGGAAAGGGGGTATGAAAAGGATACATAAACTTTTGGTAAACATACAGCATTTTGATGCAGTTTCAAGATCGAGCTAATATATTAAGGTACTAGAATGGTATCTCTTTTGTCTTAACCCTTTCATGATGGGAGCTGTCCTGGTGCAGCATTAAAGAATAAAGATCCTGTGCCAGTGCATTCTCTTTATGTATAATTGAGTCTCCTTGGGGATCCTCGCATATATAAGAAAATGCACTGGCTTACAAGGTCAATATAAATATTGTTAGGCCAATGTATTCTCTTATGTATGCGATGCTCCCTATGGGAGATTCGCATATACAAGAGAATTCATTGGCACAGGGTTTTTTCAGGAAGCTCTAATCATGAAAGGGTTAATAGGACAACATAACAATGCTGTTTTAAGCTGATGTATGAGGTATTTCGATCTTGTCATACTTAAAAGGAAACGTGTCTCGCAGAGCAAATATCATGCAGTGTTCATCGTCAATGTGATACTATTGCAGGTAGGGCCATGCAAATCATCAAATCAAAATTTGAAAAATCCCATCACAGAATAGAATAAACATTGATGGTACATGACTTAAGATAACATGCTGCGGAAACCGCTAAAATGGGCGGAAGTTGAAAATTAATTATAAAAATGCATCTGTTTGTCATTCGATATGTTGATACGCTCTGTTTGTCATTCGATATGTTGATACGCAGACTGACGGAAAGTAGACATGTGTTTTTCCTTTGGCACACCCTGCAGGCTATATCCCTCATTTGATCATCACCAAACTTCATATAGATCGTCGGGATGACCTCTAGATGGGAGACATAGATTTTTTCCAAAATTTATTAAAAAACATGGCCGACAGCAGTCGTCTTGGATTTCAAATTTGAATCCATCGACACCAGGTTGCAGCCCCAGTTTATTGGAGAATTATTTTTCAAAATTTACTGACATGTTTAGGATCACCTCTCGATGGGAGCTATCAAATTTGAACAATTTTCTTTGAAATAAAATGGCTGCCCGCAGCCATCTTGGATTTTACTCTTGGCATGACTAAATCCTTTGGCACACCCTACATACCACATCCCTCATCCGATCATCACCAATCTTCATATTCCTTATCCGGAAAAGTAAAATGCCTAAATCATGCAGTCTCGAGCTGGGACCTTCACTAACTGTGAAACACATTAAGGAACATGTTGTTTTACCTTAAACAAATATATTACCTGCATTGTCTTTTCAAATTTGTAAAGATCTCCCCAGAACAGCAAAAAGTTCCCAGGTTTTTGAAATGGTGGAGTATGATCTCTGTGGGCATAGCCAGAGTAGAGATTCATGTCATGATTTAGAGGTGTGCCGTGGTATGTGTCTGGTATGCATATGCACTTGAAGCATCTGGATTGCATGGATTAGTAGTGTTGAGGAGTTAATATCTGTATATTTGACATACTAATTATCAGGGGATTAACTTTTTGGAGTGAATCCACAACCGTATTTTATCACCTTTCTGTAATGTGTTCCATTGATTGCTAGTCTATGAACTGAATAGCTTGATTAAGTCTGACAACTCTGTAGTGGAATACCTTCTAGTATTTTAATACACCTGTGAATTGTAGCTGCATGCCATTATTAGACGGCTGGCATCAATCAGATCAGTTTAGAATCATAATGTTCATGCACTCAGTGTCACTGGATATTATTAATGGGATGCAGTTTATTAGTTGTCAACTTTAGGCCAAAGTAAAAATAGGCTGAGGTTTCTCTATCCACCTTATTTTTAAACAAATTCCCATTGCTAAACAAATTTCATAAAAAAACAGTACCGAAAAAAACAAAAAATAATTTTAATTGTTTGTGAATGGGTTAATTACTCAGTCAAAGAAAGCATTGTGTTTATTACAGTTTATACAAAGACAATCTTAGCTCTATAGGGCCCTGCGAAGATTCGATCCCATGTTGATGTTGCAACTGAATTTGAGAATCTTTGCTGTGCGCCAGCAGCTAGCCAATCCAATTAAATTCATTATCGACATCGGACTTCCGAATTGATATCGGATTTTGAATCTGAGGAAAAAGTGCTGATTCGCAGGGCCCCTAGATCAATATTGCAGTTATCTTGAATATTCACAATTAAAGGTGAAAAGAATGTATGTTCTCCTGCGTATCTTAATATATAAAAGAGTAGGATCTGTCTGTCTGTTCGCGATTTTTATCCTAGACTCTTTGACTGATTACAACCAAATTTGGTGCCTTGACTCTGGGTACTATGGCAGATATTCCTAACAGCAATAGTTTTGTTATACCCACCGCAACGAAGTTAGGGGGGGGGGTATACTGGAGTCAGCTCGTCCGTCCGTCCGTCTGTCGTCCGTCCGTGGACACAAATTTGTCCGGAGTTTTTCTCAGTCGTTTTTTTTATCAATTTCCGTGAAACTTGGCACAGACATCAACCACCATGGGAACCTGTGCACCTGCGATTATGACGTCTGTCAGACTTTTTTTGGTGGAGTTATCCCCCCTTTTTCGACTTAGAAAATGTTCGCAACATGTATACTTTTGTTAGAGCTTTTATTCCTACATTTTTATGTCAATTTTTTAAAAACGTGGCACAGATATTTAGTACCATGGGAACTTGTGCACCTGCGATTATGACGTCTGTCTGACATTTTTTGGTGGAGTTATCCCCCTTTTTCGACTTAGAAACTTTTTTTGCAACATGCATAATTTTGTCCGAGCTTTTATTCCTACATTTTTCGGTCAATGTTTTTTAATCTTGGCACTGATATTTAGTACCATGGGAACCTGTGCACCTGCGATTATGACGTCTGTCCGACATATTTTGTGTGGAGTTATTCCCCTTTTTCGACTTAGAATTTTTTTCGCAACATACATAATTTTGTCCAAGCTTTTATTCCTACATTTTTTGGTCAATAGGTTTAAGATTAGGGTTATGGTTGTACACCTGCAATGGGAACTGTTATTTTATAATTTTACCTTAATGTTTACTGACATGTGAAACATCTTAGTATTTTAAAAACGGGGGGTATCCGTAGTCCCATTGGGACAAAAAACAAATTTGTTAAATGTTAAATTAAGGAAGGAGTTCTATCTAAAAGAATAAAAAAAAAAAAAAAAAAAAAAAAAAATTAAATCAAAATGTTCAAAAGATCACTGGAGCTGTTTCATTTCTGCAGATGCCTTTTCTCCTAACAACAATAAGCTGCTCCCAATAGTGAATAATAGACCATTCAGGAGAGAAGGGTTAAAGATTGCGAGGCCTGGATCTGTGCACTTTTTGACCACCGCCACAATCTGACCATCGATCTACTAATCTTGTTCCATCGACAGAGCTCTTATTGTCTTGCTTTACTGTTTGCAAACTATACATCTATTGAGTGAATTGTGTGTGAACATTATTGACAAATGCCAATTAAAATGGGACCTGAATGACCCCTGAAACAATTTGTCCCGGTCACGCACATATAGGTATTTCTTGTACAACATTCTTTGTGGTCTTTGTATGGAAGAGTTATAATAGGCAGCCCTCCATCAGATTCCTTGTTTTCAAGGTTGCATGATTCCACCCTCGCTGAAGAATAACAGTTTCGAGAGGACCTTTAATAACAATGTCATGTTGCATAAAGAGTGGAGTAAGTCAAGTATGCAATCGAATCAAATCTTCAACTGTTATCTTTTAAGCATTCTATATTGATTTTGTGGAATTATTATAGAGCTCTTTAGTGGAACTCTGTGTTGTTTATACTGGATGCATATATCACCCAAGTCTGAGTTTAGTGTGCGCCTGTCATTTGCAGAATGAAGTCCCCAGAGGGTGAATTTAGTGACGCTATCCTGCATAGCGGGCTAGCATCACTAAATTCACCCTCTGGGGAGACCTCATTCTGCTTAGGCTTCATCTTCTCTGGAAAGTTTCTTTATTATCAAATTTCTATATATCACATGGATTCTATTTCTATTTACACCCCCCCCCCCCACCTCTCAACAAAGTTGTTGGGGGGGGGGTATTCTAGATTCTAGAATCAGCTTGGTCAACCGTCGTCCTTCGTCCGTCCATGGACACAAATTTGTCCGGAGTTTTTCTTAGTCGTTTTTCAATCATTTTCCGTGAAACTTGGCACATGTTGACATCAACCACCATGTGAACCTGTGCACCTGCGATTATGACGTCTGTCTGACTCTATTTGGTTGAGTTATCCCCCTTTTTCGACTTAAATTATACCAAATTTTCGCCGAGCTTTTATACCTACATTTTTTTAATTTGGCTCAGATATTTAGTACCATGGGAGCCTGTACACCTGCGATTATGACGTCTGTCCGACTTTTTTTGGTGGAGTTATTCCCCTTTTTCGACATAGAAAATTTTCGGTCAATGTTTATGAAAAAAAAAAAATTAGATAGTTCGATCCAGAAACTCATGAGATATTTTGGTGTTCAAACAAAAACTGTAGGTAATCTTTATTTATTTTATTTATATCAATATTTTGAGATAACTTTTTTTTATTTTTGAGATAATATCTAATTTTGATAAAAGCTTGGATGTGGGTACGTGTCATTACAGTGATGGATGGAGAGGGAACAACATCATTCCCCTGCATCACCACCTCGGCTTTAAACATTGTCACATTCATAAACACTAAATGGTTTATCATCTTGGAATCTGGGAACATTATGACCACTATTATTAAAATGGTCTATCATCTTCGAATCTGGGAACATTACGTATGATAAATATCGTACAGCTTGTCATTGACTATGCAGTAATGCCCTAAGTAATCGACTCCATATTAAACCACAGCAGAATTATGGGTAACTTTTCAGGATTTAGTCGGAAATATGGCTTGTTGCCATTCATCGGAACGCTCTCCACAAGAGCTTTCCAATGAATGGCAACAAGCTATATATCCGACTAAATCCTGAAAAGTTACCCATAATTCTGCTGTGGTTAAGGAGTCGATTAATTAGAGCATTACTGTATATATGCAAAATTATTGGTCCTCAGTTGAGGATATAGCCCACTTCACATCTGGCTCAGGTCTACTTCTCCCCTCCGACCACTATATTTGCACAGACAACTTCAAGCCATGCATCAAGTTTGTGCAGAATCAATATGTGTGGTTATGGGGTTTTGACAGCAAGAATAATTCATCTAACTTCATGAAATGAAGGAGTTTGTGATTGGGGTTGAATTATTGAGAAGTTCTCTTTAAATTTCGAGAAATTATCTAAAAATATAGGGAACTAAATATTTTGAGATAAATAAAATAATGTCAATGTCGTATTTCAGCTATCGTATCAAAGAGTATAAATACAGTTTGGGGGACACATTTTTTGTGAAACTTCCTCAGAATTTATCGAACCATGCAAACTGCATCCACTTTATATGTACTTCAAAATCTGTCAATCCATAAAATATTCTAATGTTTCAAGACTGAACTCTGTCCATGGTAGACAAACCATGAAATACATTAATGCCCTAAATAATCGACTCCTTAACCACAGCAGAATTATGGGTAACTTTTCAGGATTTAGTCGGAAATATGGCTTGTTGCCATTCATCGGAAAGCTCTCACTGAGAGGGCATTACTGTATATATAACTTAATAAAGTGTTGATCATGGTGTGGAAGTAATCCAGCTTTAACCTTTTCTTGATGGGAGATGCGCTGGTGCCACAATAAAGCATATATAAGAGAATGCACTGTCTTACAATTAAGGTCAGGGTAAATATTGTTAGGCCAATGTATTCTCTTGTATATGCGAGGCTCCTTGTGTGAGATTTACATATATAAGAGAATACATTGGGTTTTTGCAAAATTTCAGGAAGCTCCAGTCATGGAAGGGATAATAAAGCTTTAAAATGGTAAGATGTCATTCTACCCTTTCAGCTCTGGCAGCTTGTGGACAATATCGGAATAGCGTCACTAATTTCACCTCATGCGGGACCTCATTCTGCAAATGACAGGCACACTAAACGCATGCTTGTACTTGAATCAGAGAGACGTACCATTCAACAGTAGCTTCTGTCACTTGTAAATAATTTTGTTCAACCAACTGTGTTTTTCGTTACCATTTCCCTTCTGTTCAGTTTCTATATCCCCTAAATTGCAGAAGATAAATGCATAACCGAGGTGACTAATTGGTCAACATCACCAACTACAACTGGGGAACTTCAATCCGATCCTAGGTCTTCCATAGCAGTTGAGGCCTAAGCAGAATGAGGTCCCCAGAGGGTGAATTTAGTGATGCTATGCGGGATAGTGTCACTAAATTCACCCTCTGAGGACCTCATTCAAATGATTGGCACACTAAACTCAGGCTTGTTCAAGTACATGTATGTAGTTTAATCCTCAGAAGCAATAGAGAACGTTCAAAGAAGAGAACCATTTTAAGTATACATTTGAGGAGTCTCCTCCCCTCAGCAGAAATCTGTTATTGATCTAAGAAGCCTCTATATTGATGGAAGGGGTGTCACTCTACTTTGAAATGGTTTCATTCCACGTCTGATCAATGCTACTCTACAGAGTTGGCTATTCTTCAGGATTAATCAGCTGGTCTATAGTGCAGGATGTTAGTGCTTGGGAGAAAATAAAGCAAGTTCATTCAGCACCACAATGGTTGAAACCAAGTGAGAAAAAAATTGCCTCTAATAAAACTCCCAATAAAATACAGTAATGCCCTAAGTAATCAACCACTTAACCACAGCAGAATTATGGGTAACTTTTCAGGATTTAGTCGATGAATGGCAACAAGCCATATTTCCGACTAAATCCTGAAAAGTTACCCATAATTCTGCTGTGGTTAAGGAGTCGATTAATTAGAGCATTACTGTATAAATAAGATTCCTGATGACTGAGGCTCAGTTGGTAAGGTGCATTAGGCCAAAATATTAAAGTCGTTCAGTGACGGCTTGAAGCCTGTCACGTTCAGATTTGTAATCCACTCACAGGAAAGGTAATGTGAATCGAGTATCTTGTCAAGTTGGTCAGTAGATTATGTCATGAATCTCAACTCTGGCTACACCCTGGGAACTTTTTTGTCCGCAGACATTCTGTTGGAGGACTATTGTAATGACCCTCTGCTGTGCGTGTGTGTGTGTCCATCTCGGAACTTTGTCTGAGCCTGTAGTCTGTCATTTTCTCTTCAATTTTTTTTAAACTTTGCACATATATCAACCAGCATGGGAACCTGCGATTTTGAGTTCAGTCTGAGTCATTTTGGCAGAGTTATTGCCATTTTTTTTTCAACATATAATCGTACATCCTGGGATGCATCTTTTGTCTGAGCCTGTATTCCGTCATTTTCCTGTCAATTTTTTAAAAACTTGGCACAGTTGTCAACCAGCATGGGAACCTGCGCACCTTTGATTTTGAGTTCAGTTGGAATAATTTTTGCAGATGTATTGCCATTTTTCAACATAGAAATGTTTTTATGTTTTTTAATTTAGAGTTATTCGCCCTTAATTTCTCGACACATTGAAGATGTGCAATATAATTAGTGAATATGCAATTTGTATCATATTGGTGTAATCAATTCCTCGTGCAGTTTGTAGTATATGGAACTGAATCTTCAAACTTCAAACTTGCCACCTTCGTCTGGGGACATTTTGTCAGTGACCTTTTATTGATATTGCGACCTGTTCTTACTGGGAACTTTATAAGTTAAGACATTTAATAAACAATGCAGGGAGTATATTTCATTGTTAATACTTGTTCCTTAATAATCCATTTCATAGTTGGGGGTGGTTCCATCTCGAGATTGCATGATATTTGTGAATTTTGTGAGACGTTGTCACAACAAACATTGAATTGATTACCTGGGAGAAATTCCATGATTATAAGCGACACGAAGAAAAATTGCTAACCAATTACCTAATCATGCAATCTCGAGCTGGGACCTTCACTGAAAGTGAAATACATTATTAATACATTCTACTAACATCGCTGAAAATCTCAAGCAAATCGACCGTACCACTCCATAGAAAACATCATCCGAATTATGCTCAATTGTCAATATTTACTTCTCGATTCAGGATGCAACTATTGGCTATAAACTAACTAAGAGCCATCAAGAGTCATTGCATTAATGAATATATAAGAATGACGGTGTGTGTGTTGTCAATTTGGATGTAATATTTGTAACAAAATATAATAACTACTTTGAGCAAGATTATTCTCCGTTTCTATTTGATCACCCTACCGGAGTGTTTAACATCACTTTAATGTATAGAAATAGCCAACTCATAAAAAGGTGTAGATGTTTTTGATATACTCTGTAAGTCTTATGGTCTAAATTAAAGAGTTATCCATCTCTTATTATAAGTTTAATGTACTACAGCCATAATCATATTCAATATCAGTGGAACTGAAAACGTGCGTCAATCGCTGTTCTATACTTAAAGGTACTCAATCTGATTCAATGGTCCCCATATCATCAGATTCCAACAACAACAACATTTTTTGAAAACGTGTTATTTTTCAACATTTTGTTCAACAAAATATGGCCGGTTTGATATACACACAGAGCCACTTGATTTTAGAGTTATTCCTCTTCATCTGCAATTTGGTTCAAGACCGTCGCTTTGACGAATCTTTTTCCAAATTACATATCTCGAGAAATAAAAATTTAAAAAATCGATCACTTGGAGCTAAATTCATGGGTGGGTTCCTCGACTTGAATAAAATATTTTTTACTCTCGAAGCCAAAGAAATAGTAATTTGGGAGCAATAGTACAGATTGTGCATCTTTAAAGCATCTTTGTGTAATCTGGGAATATGAATACAACAGTGAACAAGAATCAGTGGCTTATTTCATGCTTAGGCCTATGGCAATTTAGTCCATCTCTAGAAAGTTCTGTAATAAACAAGGATGAAATGAGTTTTTATAGAATTACAACTGTAGACCCAGGCAAACCTGCTATGTACCCTGTCCAGGGTTGGGGTAATTGTAATCAAAGTAATCGATTACACAATTTGGGTCCCTGTCATTCTTGACATAGATGAGAGATGAACTGACAGGCTGAATTTGTATTGAGCCTGTCATCATGACTTGCAATAATGACAAGCTGAAAAAGTGAAGAATTCCTAAATAATTTCAAGACTTTAATTAACCATAGTATTATAGATATATAAAGATAAGACTATTTATTGAGTTGTGAAAATGTCAAATCATTGAGTTCACCTTCTATGATAAACTGCTGCTTTTTACTTTAAAAATAGTTGCAGTTTTTCTGAAATATAATACTGGCTCCTTGAGTTTTATATCAGGAAGTTCTTGAAACCACTCCAGTTTATAATAGCATTTTAATAGCATTTACCTACATAAGCCAGCGCTGCTTTTATGAAGTGTCTATTAAAAATATCAATATTTCACAAGGAACCACAAAGTGAAAATGGCTCCTTGTGAAAAGACCATCACTGGTTCCAAAATTAGTCTTGACGTTGAAACAACATCCATTAGCTTTTAGCCGGAGCAATATAATAAGCCTCTCCAAACCCCAACTAATGATCATCAAGTCAGTACTGTCTGGACAATAGGGGTATGGTCAGGTCAGTACTCTATATTTTATGGTCAATCTTCCATATTTATGATGGGTATCTTGGAGGGCTCTGCTGTAATTAATTGGGTAAGATCTATGATAATATATACATATTAGTGGTTATGTTTAGTTTGCCAGCTCTTTCCAAATGATTTTTGCTCTGTTCTAGATGCTGTTGATCATTATTAATTTTTTTCTCTTGGTAAACGTTTATGGACTATTGTGTCTTTTCACTCTCAAAATTTTCAGCTCAACAATAATGTAAAAAAGGGACAAATTTAGATTGAGATATTGAACATTCTTCTCCTTAAATTGTGCCATTCACGCATTAAATTAAGACAAGTGACTTCTCTTTGTTATTATGGTACCCTAAATAATCGACTCCTTAACCATAGCAGAATTATGGGTAACTTTTCAGGATTTAGTTCGAAATATGGCTTGTTGCCATTCATCGGAAAGCTCTCACTGAGAGCTTTCCGATGAAGTATGGCTTATGCCCTAAATAGTCGACTCCTTAACCACAGCAAAATTATGGGTAATTTCAGGATTTAGTCGGAAATATGGCTTGTTGCCATTCATCGGAAAGTTCTCACTGCTGTGATTAAGGAATTGATTATTTAGGGCATTACTGTATGCCTATTCCTAAAAGGAAAAGAAACCACGCATCACAATTAGTGAATATGATTGAGAAGAATGAAATTGTGTTTGCTGACTGTAAAAGGAATTTCATTTACTAAATTATTATCAAACTTGCTGAAACAGGTTTGCCTACAAAAGAGGTAACTGTAGAAGTTTAAAGTTTAAGCCTTGCTGTTCGTATTAACTTGACGATGAGTTTCAAAAGTGTAACCTTTAATATACTGCAATTGACACTTCATAAAATAGGTATTTTGGGAAATATAGAACTGGTATGGTCTTAAATATTGTATAAATTGAGCACACCTAAAGCTTTAGAATATAATGTCATATAATATTAATGTCACTTTGCACGATGCGTTAGTGTGATGTGATGGTCGTATAATTAAAATGTTTGGAAGATTGAAATTATTTTTGTTCTTGCAACCCGAACATGTGGCTCAGGGACTGTATGCCCCAAAACACGCTGATCATCCTATAATACCCGCTGCAGGTAAATATTAAATAAACACCATTGCGGGCACGAGTGAAGACTACAGGCAGGTTTGTTTTGAGGGAAATTATGTCATTAATTGTTTTTCTTCGGACACAAGTCCGGATCCACGAGGTGCTTGATGAAATCATCTTCAGCCAAATGTCAACAGTTCGACGAATAAAGCTCCATAAAGTGATGAATTGTGAGAATTAGCTTCAATTTTTCGAATTTGTGTGTTTGCAGCTCCAAGATGAGTGCTTGGTGATAAATTTGGACATCGTTGTCAACGTTACATTGTTATACATGTAGATAGTTTAGGAAACTAAATCTACATTCACATTGGAATTTGTGCATTTAAGTAGGAAATTATTGACAATTGCATATGATACTCCGTGGTGTCGGAGTAAACCCCAAAGTGGGCACGATTTTGCCCGCATCGCAATTTACTCCTGCCCGCATTATGTTTTACTTTAACGATGTCTTTATTCGAGTTACTGGAAAGGGATTTGGGTTTTATAGTATAAAAACATGTAATGGGTAGAGTGTCCCATATAGATTGTTCCACGTTTTCAAAACAATTCTCAAGAAGTGTTTGCAGTGAAAGTTTTGCTGAATGAAACTTAAATTTACCCCGAAATTCCGAATGCGCTCGACTAAGATTGTGTTTTTCTCCAGAACTGATATCTGAATTTTATCTGAACTCCTGTCACAGCATAAATAGTCATTGCCTATCATATATGCGTCTTTCATTGGTTGGTACAACTTCTAAATTGAATACTTTTAACTGATTAGACTAGCCCTGGTATGAACAACTCTAACTGTTATAGCCCGATGTGCAGTTTACTGACGCCCCCACCAGGGTTTACTGCCTGCAGCGGGGATTATAGGATGACCAGCGTGCAAAAGACGTAGCAAATCTTCCATCACAAAACTTATAAAGCAGGTCTTCTTTGTCAAGCAATTTGATCAATAAAGACTATTCCATCTAATCTGAAATTTGAATGAACCATTGGTAAATGACATACCGTATTGTAATATCTGGCCATATATACATTGGCTAATGACGTATTGTAATATCTGACCGTACACTACCTGTTGCCCGTATACATGTTCCAAATGCAGTTATCTATTGAGCGTGAACTAGAAGTCATTGACTGTGAAGTTGAACCATGAAATTAGTGATGTTTTCGCCAAATTTACAACAACATTTAACCGTTTGTACGAGAATTGGTAGTTCTCAACCTGCCTATTAATACTTAACCCTTTCAGTGCCAGGTCCGATTTTTCTGTCAACCCATATACCCTGTGCCAATGCATTCTCTTATATATGCGAGTCGACCATAGGTCGCCTCGCATATATAAGAGAATGCATTGGCCTAACAATTTTTCATCATTTGTTATTATTTTTTACAATTTTAATAATTTTTTACAATATTCTTTAACAGACTTATTTTGTAGGTTTAGTGCCAGGGAATCTTACGTTTTTCATGGGCATCAAAATTATTACTATGAATACTTGGTGATAGATTTGAGTTATAACATGCCCCTAAGGTTATATTTTTTTTTTTTTTTTTTTTTTTTTAGGGAAGATTTTACAGACCGTAAATTAGGGCCAATGAGATCGGCTCCTGGCATTGAAAGGGTTAATACAGATATAGTAATGCCTAAATAATCGACTCCTTAACCACAGCAGAATTATGGGTAATATTTTCAGGAAATAGTCAGAAATATGGCTTGCTGCCATTCATTGGAAAGCTCCCAGATGATAGAAGCGAGTGGTGGATTAATTCATTAAATACCTTACCTATAAAATAGGTTAATTTATATGCTAATATGTTCATTTTGTCATCTAATTACTATGCACATGCGCAAATATATCAACCCCACACACTGACCTACGTTTTTATCATTTCTATATACTATCACTATGCACATGCGTAAATACTGTACTATGGATGTTGACTTCCATACACATGGTACAGACACCCTGAACATCACATAAGTAGGGATGGCTATTTAAGCCGTTCTTCTTTAGTATCTTGATGTTTATACCAGTTACAAATATTGGTAATGAGTCAGGTGTCTGCAGCCTGATATTTCGGGCTTCCGAGTTATTGTCAATTTCGCTTCAGCCCGATATTTCGTGCTACCATTCAAAGGGTTAAGACAATCTCACTCCATTTTCAGTTTGAAATTTTCCAATTCTGATTCGCTCATGAAATTTCCAACTGTTAAACATTTTGACCTGAACTAGGATCCTATGTCACCATGTCCCTGGTGTATCAGGTTTGAATAAGAACTGACCATCGATCATACTCAGCATCTCAGCCTCATGGAAAATCTTATTTTAAGCATGTGCCTAACTGAGTTTCTGCCAGGCAAACTCATTGCTTTTCCAATTAGCCCAGTTTTCCCTACAGTGAGCACTGCATTTGTGATACACAACTGACACATTATGAAGTTTTTCCTCACGTTTATTAGATCAATCCGAACAATAGCCAGCGAAGAAAGAAATCAAACAGGTCAAATGATCAATAATAAATGGCCAATATATTCTTTCCAGATGATAGGAGCGAGTGATGGATTAATTCACTACGACGTTCTATTTATGTATATCACACTCTCTTTCCAGAGGTCCATTTAGCATTGTCCGAAGATGTGTGCGGAAGGAAACGGGACGTCAATATGCTGTCAAAATTGTTGATGTTGCTAAATTCACATCGAGTCCAGGATTAAGCACTGATGGTCAGTACCTAGTTACTTGTTATGCGGTATCCTTCACAGGTGTTTCCATGACATTGCCACGTGGTTGTATGACACCATCTTGAGATGTTTGTATGACCCTGACATTGTCAGGTGGTATTAAACTTGACAACATTTTCAGGTGTTTATAAAGAAAATAATCAATTGGTTTCAACAATTACCTGACATAATTCACTAGAGGCGTCGGTAGTCTGCTCATTCGGGTTTTACCTATAGGTCCAACTCTCCAAGTGAATTATGGCTTGTAATCATCCAAGCCAATTGATTATTCTGTTTATTACACTCTTTCCATTATTAGCCTATAATTTGTTAGTCCCTGATTATCCCATGTTGAACCCCAATTTCAGTTGTCTGGATGAAGATGTCTTTTAACCCTTCCATGACTGGAGCTTCCTGAATTTTTGTGAAAACCCAATGCATTCTCTTTATTTTGTTCAGGTAACCCGACCGACTACTTTTTTGGTGCGACTCTAAATATTTTTCTCCCATAGGGAGCCTCGCATATATAATAAGAGAGTACATTGGCCTAACAGATAATTACCTTGACGTTGTAAGCCAGTGCATTCTCTTTATGGAAGACTTGCATATATATGAGAATGCACTGGCACAGGATCTTTGATGCTGCACCAGAAGCAGCTCCAGTCATGAAAGGGTTAAATATTTAAAATGATTACACTTGACCTCATTTTGAAATTTGTGAATACTAGAAATCACAATTCGACTCTCCACGCTCAGCAGTTATAGTAGAACGTGATCGAAGATTTGCAGGCCTCAAAATATGTTGCTGAACATTTTCAGAATGAGGTCCCCAGAGGGTGAATTTAGTGAAACTACCCGGCACAGCGGGTTAGATTCACTAATTCATCCTCTGGGGACTCATTCTGCTTTTATAATAGGCCTCATCTTTTCTGGAAACTTTCTTTATTATCAAATTTCTATATACTTCTTCACATGGATTCTATTTCTTTTTATACCCCCCTCTCCTCAACAAAGTATCTTTATTATCAAATTAACAAGGTTTTTAGTTTCTTTAGAAATTTCTTTGGAAAGTGTTTAGTGTAGTTTCTCTATATCTCCAAATTACCAGACAACACAATCCATGAAAGCCCTTCCACAAGGTATTTGCTGCTCGTATCGTGCAATATCTTGGTCGTACCTTTGGTCGAATCATAATGAAATTTGTCATGGCTGTTGACATTGTCATGTAGATGGGAAAGAGTCATTTTGGGGTCAAATCGGCCATAAAACATGGACGCCGGCAGTCATCTTGGATTTTAAAATTCAATTCATTAGCACGGGCTACAGGCTGGAGTGTTCGTCTGATCATAATGAAATTTGTATTTTATGTTAATATTGGCATGTAGATGGGAATGAGTCATTTTGGGGTCATTCGGCCATAAAACATGGCCACCGACAGCCATCTTGGATTTTACGCTTTGCATGACTAAATCATTTGGCGCGGGCTACAGGTCGTACCTTTGATCAGATCATTATGAAATTTGTCATGGCTGTTGACATTGACATGTAGATGGGAACGAGTAATTTTGGGGTTATTCAGCCATAAAATATGGGCACCAGCAGCCATCTTGGATTTTACTCTTTGCATGACTAAATTATTTGGCACAGGCTACAGGTCCTGTCTTTCGTATCATCATGAAATGTATCATGGATGTTAATGTTGATATGTAGATGGGATGAGTCACACTACAAGACCTTTACTGTAACTTTTTGGCTTTCCTTCTTTATCATTCTATTCATTGTGCTGCAAAAAATAAACTATTTCCCAAGTTGAGCTACAGTGCCATTGACACTTTCATTATTATAAAGCACACATCATAGTGAACAAAATTTGTGTAATTTCATACCATAAAGTTTGGAAAGTCATAATAGACCATATAGTGTGGCCTGTCAAAATACCATTTGTGCATGGATCGAGGCCATCACACAGATCATATTACCCAAAACACAATCATGTATTTATAGCTAGTGACATGACATGTAAGCCAATCAAATGCATATGTGCCGTATATGGTACTTTAGCAGTTTGACTAGAGTTTGGCTAAAGTGCCGTAGTGGTACTTTAGCAGCCCGGTATTCTAGCCACAGCCTATTTTATATGCTAGAATAAAAATTAAAAGTTAAATATTTTTCGAAAACATTTATTTGAACCCTGAATACATCTTTTTTTCACTGGGTAATTTAATTGCTATTAAAATAAATATAGTCCCTCAACCTGACAGTCAAAGCCATGCAGGCAGCCGTTAGAGATATTATGTATTACATCTTGACATTATTCATGTAGCCCGAAGGTGCTCTCATATCATAGAAAGATGTTCTGGATAATAGCCTTGCTGAAAGTGTTTACAAGTGGATATTCGTAGATGTTGCATCATCAGTTCCTAGAGTGTGATGTCCGTATCGACCATCTACTATTCTCCCAGGAAACTGTCAGCAATTCTTATCTTTGATTTCCCCTTCATACCTTAGTGAACATTATTATTTTCATGGCTCAACAGTTTCCAATATTCTAGATTCTCGGGGTTTTCAAGCTTCTCTTCTATTGAATTTCCTGTGGAGATATCTTGTACTGATGGTGCTTCTTTAGGCTATATATAGTATTGGAATTTGTTATAGATCACAATTGAAATATCACTATGCTACATTATGTTTGATTATACCCTAATTTTTCTTATCAAATAAAAGAAAATGAGAAAGATTTTAATCATACACTTCCATTTTGTATTAAGGCCAATGTACATGTATTCATATTCTCAATACAAACCGTATCATTTCGATTTGAGAATGTGAGATGCCCAATCAGACATGAAGTGAGGCTGGTTCTGTGATATCTTCCAGGATACTGGCAGTTTCCCCTGATGACACTCCCCCCCCCCCAACTATTGCAACAATTATTTTTACTTCCTTGGCAACAATTTGTCATCAAGCCTGATTCAAGCAATGTTTTCTTCAAGAATTTCTTGTATTTTCATGACCTTAAGAAGCAAAAAACAAACAAACAAAAAAACAGAAACATCTTGCAGAGTTTTTGAAATTCTGCTGGTTGGTGGGGGGATTGACAAGATTGATATGAAAATAAATCTCAAATAATAATTTTCTCGTCATTTCAAGGCAATGTAACATCCAGGATGTAAAATTAATTATTAGTAATAGCTGGTTGAGGGCAAGAAGATATCCAGCATAGGGGATGTCTAATAAGGGTGATGGCCGGTATAAGATAACAGGAACTCAATAACTGGCAATCAGACATTGATGTACCCTGTGTACTTGTAGGATAAACAGGTGGGAGACATCTCTTTCTACATTTATTACACACTTGTTCCTAGAAGTACAGTGTTATTGTTGTTCCATATTTACAAATCCGTATGGAACATTCGTTCCATATGCATCTTGTTGATGTAAAATGACATACATGACATTCGCCTCAACCATAAAACTGGAACTTTATTATAAAATAAAAGCATTATCACACATTGACAAAACAAGCCCTGTATGTGCCTAAATAAACCTTTTAAGCCTGTAATTTTTAATGCACGGATTCTAGGATGGGTGGCGTGTAATAAGGAGTGATTTTCCAGTGAAATTAACCAACTGTGCCACCTTTCCTTCACCAACAAAACTGACATCTTACTATGGCCTTTAGTAGGAGATGATAGGATAATAAACAATAAAGGAACCAACTTGTGGCCAAGCCACTGATAGAAACTCAAAGTTCCTTTTGCAAGCCTGTGTCTAGTGTGTCTGAAATTTGCAGAATGAGGTCCCCAGAGAGTGAATTAGTGATGCTATCCCTCACAGCGGGCTTGCCTGTCCAAATTCAACCTCTGTGGACCTCATTCTCTTTTAGGCCACATCTTCTGGGAAGTCTCAAGTTAACATTGTTTTTAGTTACTTTTCCCTACTGTTCAGTTTCTATATCCCTAATTTGCAGAAAATAAATTGCATAATCAAGGTGACTAGTTAATGGGTGAAAATTTTATCGCCTGGCTATAGCTAATGGGTGAACATCAACTTCAATTGGGGAACATCAATCTGATCCTATATATAGGTCTCCCATAGCAGTTGTGGCCTAAGCAGAATGGGGTTCCCAGAGGGTGAATTTGGTGATGCTATCCTGCCGTGTGTTCAAGTATCACTAAATTCATTCTCTGGGGACCTCATTCTGAAATTATCAGACACACTATATCCAGGTTTGTTCGTTTCTGATAATTCTTGTACCATATCCAACTAAAAAGAGGACATATATATAGCCTAGGACATAAAAATTCAATTTGGTGTGGCTATTTACGATATTGGTTCTGTGTAGATGTAATATATATGTATGGGCAGTTGTTATCTTATTGGCGATGAATAAGATGGACATATTTGACCAGTGAGATTGAACTCTGCCCGCTTTCATCGACTAAATGGAAATATTAGCCAATATTTGATGGTTGGATGCGGTTGTCCAAAAAGATTGCTTTTATGATAAATGTAATGTCATGAAAAGATTGTATCTAGGGTCATAACTCCTGCGTTTATTCCCGGCTTATATTGTTGGTTATGAATCATGAGAACATTGTGAATTCTGACTGTTTACGTACAATAAATGTGTTGGTCTAAGGTACAGTAATGCCCTAAATAATCGACTCCTTAACCACTGCAGAATTATGGGTAACTTTTCAGGATTTAGTCGGAAATATGGCTTGTTGCCATTCATCGGAAAGCTCTATGGCTTGTTGCCATTCATTGGAAAGCTCTCAGTGAGAGCTTTCCGATGAATGGCAACAAGCCATATTTCTGACTAAATCCTGAAAAGTTGCCCATAATGCTGCTGTGGTTAAGAAGTCAATTATTTAGGGCATTATGGTATAAAGTGATCAGTGGTTCGCGTTTCACAACGAAGCATGGTTTGTAGTTGGTCACCCATGATGCATTGGTGGATATTATTTGAAGCTGTCCCTGTATCAGTGTGAGCCCGGCAGATGTTCGGAGTACATGGTCATAAGAGTTGACGAATCTGTCCATAGTTGTGTGTTGTACTGTCTATCATTATGATGTACTTGTATCCCCATAGTTGTATCAGTATGAGCCCAGCGGAGGTTCAAAGTACATGTACATATATTGTAATGCCCTAAATAATGGACTGCTAAACCACAGCAGAATTATGGGTAATTTTTCAAGATTTAGTCAGAAATATGGCTTGTTGCCATTCATCGGAAAGCTCTCACTAGCTTTCCGATGAATGGCAGCAAGCCATATTTCCAACTAAATCCTGATTTTTTTACCCTGGGGGCTCTGTTTGTCGTACTGTCCATCATTGTGATGTACTTGTATCCCCATAATTATACCACCTTTAAAAAAAAAAGGGGGGTTATACTGTTTTGCACCTGTCTTGTCGTGCGTACGTCCATCCGATGTCTGTTCATGTCATAACTTAAACAGTAGTGCTCGGATCTCAATAAAATTAGTATGGATGTTCAATACTATGAGGACATTAAATAGAGGGTTCCATCGTTTTGGTCGGATTTTCCTTTCTAGAGTCATTCATCTTTGTTTATCTGGAAATGTTGGCTTTTTGGTCCGTCTGGTGTCTGTTCATGTCATAATTTCAAGTTGTGCTGGGATCTCAATGAAATTTGGTATGGATGTTCACATCTATGAGGACATTAAATAGAGGACTCAATCGTTTTGTTCAGGTTTTCCATTCTAGAGTTATTCATCTTTGTTTATCTGGAAATGTTGGTTTTTGGTCCGTTCGATTTCTGTGCAGGCCATAACTTGAATAGTAATGCTCTGATCTCAATGAAATTTGGTATGGATGTTCACCACTGTGAGGACATTTAATGGTGTATTCAACCGTTTTGCTTTGGTTTTTCGTTCTATAGTTATTTATCTTCGTTTATATGAAAATGCTGATTTTTGGGTCCATCTGTCTGAGTATATCAGTCATACCTAGGTTATTGATATGCCCACACCAGGGGTATGCCACAAGGGAGTTTGTCCATTCATTATACCCAAATATAAACAAATGAAGGTATTTAGCCACGATTTGTATATAAGTTCTCAATAATTTCATATACTCTTTCAATCATAATTGAACTCTGTATCATCTTTCATTCATCACTACATGTATTTGCTCTCGAAATTCAGAAGATGGGTGTAATATTGCACCCGTAATATAATCGTAAGTTGGGTTTTTCTCAAACAAAATGTCATTGTGGGATTGACCTATGTCCAGTTACACTTTCACATGCCCATAATTTAACTGATATGGGAAAGGTTCTGAATATACCTTCGAACAATTCAATATTGAATCAACGATTACAGTGACCATGAACATTTTGACAAAAGGGACGGGTGGGAATTTTAGCACCCCTGAATTAAAAATTGTGAATATACATATGGATGCTAGAGCAATCGCTCCTGTCTCCTGGGAAGGACTGCAAGTCTGAGTTTAGTGTGCCTGTCATTTGCAGAATGAGGTCCCCAGAGGGTGAATTTAGTTATGCTATCCCGCATAGCAGGCTAGCATCACTAAATCTACCCTCTGGTTACATCATTCTGCTTAGGCCTCATCTTCTCTGGAAAGTATCTTTATCAATTGTTTTTAGAAATTTCTTCACATAGATTCTATTTCTTTTTTAGTTAATTTCTCTATGTCCCTAAATTGGCAGACAACACATTGCATAATCGAGGTTCCCGATGGGTGTACATCAAAATATCTACCATTTGGGAACTTCAATCTGAGTCTTTGTCTCCCATAGCAGATGAGGTCATGCAGAAATGAGGTCCCCAGAATGTGAATTTGGTGATGCTAGCCCACTGTGTGGGATAGCATCACTAAATTCACCCTCTGGGGACCTCATTCTGCAAATGACAAATTATTCCTAGCCTTATGATCACCACTACGACACTAGTCCACATCCACTGTGATGTACGGCCTGTAATCAGCATTAAGGCAAACAGATAGCTCTGCATGGTGTCGTCCAATTACTGATGCAGAAGACGGCAGAAACTCCACAGGAACTCAATATTGATATGAAGCCGATAATTTTGCTGAGTTGTTCATCAGTAATCACTGTGCTCTAATGGTAATGAACGTTCTCTGCTGTCTTTTTGTTACACCTATTCCGCATAAGAACCAAATCAATTGTTAGCCGTGAAGGTCTGTGGAATCTGCCGGTGTGATCTGGTGTTTTCTGGACTGGTGTTATCGCATTTATCGGTTCTCAGTGCTTTGTGTTATACATAGTGTTTACGGATTTTATCTATCAGTGTTTGGAAATATGGATCGGTAGGTTTAAATTACAAACTTGATAATTCATACTCATCTCTTCTGTATTGCTTTAATGCTTTTACTTAAGAAATGGATGTTGATTGACTTGCGTTCCATAGAGTATGGACTCAAGTTGGTTTGACATGATATTGCATGGAATAAAAAGGTCAGACTTTATACTGATTAAAACAGACCACTTATATTTCATTAACAATAATTAATGAATTTCTGGCTTTGTTACCCTGACCTATTTTACAACATAATTTCTTAATATAAATGGACGAAGAATGTATAGGATATTTTATTTCCTCTCCGGGGAGCATGCTACAGTAATGTCCTAAATAATTGACTCCTTAACCACAGCATAATTATGGGTAACTTTTCAGGATTTAATCGGAAAAATATTTTGCAAGGCGTCACCGTGACATGAATAACTATTTACCACACGCTACATGAGCGTATTTGCTGATTTATTTTTAAAGAGTCGTAATTATTTTATAGTTTTGAAACAGAATATGAGTGTTTTCTGTATACTTTCAAACTTTTTTTTTTAATTTTAGTTACGGGATGCGAACGTCAGATAATTCTGTCACATATTATGACGGTCGCAACATCACTGGTTTTAATATATACCAACAATTAATACAATAGGACTAATTATGTGCTAATTATCAATGCCTGAACCAAATATATTTGTATTTGACAGAAACATGACCCAAACCAAAATCTTTAAGTTATTACGGTTGACGGAAAGTGTGCGAACGTCATTGCTGTCAAAAACCCCCGATTGATGTTCGCAACATTCAAACTGGAATATCTCTATAAACATTGACCCTCAGTCTCATGTTGTTTTGCTAGTAAAATCTAAAACATCAAGAAACATCCATTTCACATCACCAATCGCAGTGGGGGATATCATAATGGGAATAGTTTGTTGTTGAATATTTCCGTCAACATTTCTGACATTCGCAACATCAAATGTCTCATTTTCTATTTAACGCAGAACTCATTTCCATGCTATAATGCGCATAATTTGTGATATATATGCATGGTGACTGACTGCCTAACATTACCTAACTTGTAAGGTTTAAAACATTTGACAACATTTTGACAGAAATTTTGTTGCCATCGTCAGTCTGTAACACGTTGACAGACATTTTGGTGCGAATGTCAGAAACGCTCTTTTTATACAATGTTTGGGCCTCTCGTATAAGTAGTACATCTACACCTTGATGCTACATGACCCTTGGCCCCTGTGTGAAACAGTAAGCACTTAGCTGAACTGAACTGAACAGAAGCGGAAGTATGTTGTGCTTTATTTCTGTGAGATCATTCTTATAAACAAATTGTGTTTATTTAATTTGGGTGGATATGATTTGGGATAACAATTAGCCAATACCAACTGAGCAATCTGTTGCAGTGCCAACGTGCCGACTCAAGTGGCATGGATTAAAGAAAAGGTTAATACATATTCAATAACCAATCATATGTGGTCTGTGCCTAGATCATGTCATGATTCTCTACTCTGGCTATGCCTGTAGAGATCGTAATCCACCAGTTCAAAACCTGGGATCTTTTTGATGTTCTGACGGGGAAGTTCATAACATTGAAAAAAAACAAACAGTGCAGGTTTACAGTAATGCCCTAAATAATCGACTCCTTAACCACAACAGATTTATGGGTAACTTTTCAGTATTTAGTCGGAAATATGGCTTGTTGCCATTCATCGGAAAGCTCTCAGTGAGCCATATTTCCATGATTGGCGTTGCACTTGTTGAATTTGGTGACAACATTTAATAGGGGAACCATATTTAATTGAGAGTCTGGGGAGGGAGAAGCTTTATAATAGCCAACAATTTGCCAGAAATTGCTTTGAATTTTAGAATTGAAGGCCCTGCATGGGGAAACCTTTAATATTGTCAAGAAATGGCCTTGAATTTTAGTAGTACTGACCTGTGGTAACTCAAACTGGCACAATGCACTTAGTGATGGGGGATATAAAACACCAATCAATTAATCCCTTTGGCAGGACCACAATATACAGAGAGGGAAGCTTTTCTCTCCAGTTTGTTAGGTTAACTTGTGTGTGAGGCACATATTAGCTTTGGGGTTATTTTAGCCTCATGGTAGTGACAGGACCGAAGAAATATTGTCAGTTAATTCTCATCTTACTCTATTGGTTATTTATTGATTATCTCCACTAATAGAAGCTTGATCCAAACAACGCTTAGCTCTTCCCATATAGGAAATGCTGCAGCCTGTTAAAAGCTTTAATATGGAGGCAGGCCCAGAAATAGTGTGTCTGTCATTTGCAGAATGAGGTCCCCGTAGGGTGAATTTAGTGAATTCAGGCTAGCATCACTAAATTCATCCTCTGGAGGCCCTCATTCTGCTTAGGCCTCATCTTCTGGAAAGTATCTATAGTCTCAAATTAACATTGTTTTTAGTTACTTTTTCCCTTCTGTTCAGTTTCTATATTCCATAATTTGCAGAAGAAAAAATGCATAATCGACACTGATGGGTAAACATCACCAACTTCAAACTTAAATCTGATTCAAGGCCATCTGTGTTGGATAGCGTCATTAAATTCCCCTTCTGGGGACCTCATTCTGCAAATGACAGACACACTATTTCCAGGCTTGTTTGGAGGCCATCCTATTAGTTTGTCAAGTTGATGTTTCTGACATCGGAACTATGGCACAATTATTTGGGAAGATTCAACGATTGAGAGCCTTGCAGAGACTATCGACAATTACGTTAGATGTTGACAGTAAATGGCCAGCTTCTGCAGAAATTGCACATTCATTAAAACTTTTGTCAGATTAAGGGGTTTCCATGCCTGAACTGTGTCAGGAAGTGGAAAGTTTAGATAAACCTAAAAAGAAAAACTACTTAACTGTTAAGCAAGTACACCACATGAAGGAATCTATACTATCTGAGGACCTCATCAAGCATAATAAAAATGTAAAACAAATTACTTTAATAACAATTTTTGTAGGGCAATTTTGGGAAAAGAATTCCCAGCAAATATACAAAATGAGTGGAAATGAATAACTGCTATAAAAAGTACATTATCTGAACTATAAAAGGTCTGAAAACCCCTTAATTCTCTGGGGTTGGAGTTGGCATCAGTAAATATATTTATCTACCATTTCCTATGAAATTCCCTGATAAAATTGGTGATAACAAATTGGCGATAAAAACATCTGTATCATTACTGCAGTTGCAGTACAAGGTGCAAATAATGTCATTGACTGGTCAAAATCATGAATGATCAATCATGTGAGAAATTAAAACAACATTCCAACGTATATTCTTGCACACTATAAACAAATAGTTCTTAGATTTTAACATTATTTGATTGCCTCCCATCATAGGTATTATGGTAATATATACAGTGTATCTCTTGAGTATTTATTATGTAATTACATGTATATCAAAACGCAGGTGTAAGAGATTTTGTGGATTGAATTCAATTTCTGTTAGGCATATTCGCGTGAACTTGCAGGTTGGGAGAATTTAGCAAATCGAGATAATCGCGTGGCACTGTTAGATTTGCATGTTGGGAGAACTTACCCAAGAAAGCTAATCGTCAAACACAAATTCAACGATTTGTCATTTAAAAAACTCCTAAAATGTAATTTGTGTGATGGATTCTGTCACACGAATGGTAGATAAACGTGTTATTTACACAATGTGTTTGTAATAATTCATGTAGCGTGGCTTGGCTAGTTTTCGTTGCGACATAGCGACTCGGGCCTCGTCGCTATATGGCCACGAAAACTAGCCTCGTGTATATAACACATACATATTAAAGATACAATCTGAGTTATCAAGACATTTTACTCACTTGATGTAATATTAAGGTTTAGTAATAAGATATCATATTTCTGTCTTGAGCAACCTTTTATCGACCTCAGCTGATATCGCCACAAACTCAGCTGATAACCTCCCAGACTAGTCATGACAACCCATCAAACCCGGCAGATATCAGTTGTGATGTCACCTTGGGAAGCATAGTGTTTACATCAAACGTTGGGGAACCACAATGATTGTCCTCAACAACAAGAATTTCTTTATTGTCAAAAGTATATGGCGAGTGGTTAACATTTTAAATGTATGTCTGTTCCCTAATTTCAATGGAGTTACATGCATGATAAAACTTATCTATTCTAGTCATTACACACACAAACTGACAACTAATTAATCTGTTATTAGCTCAAATCAAATGGATTGGCTTTCTGCGTCCATTCGTGGTTGCTTCTGCCAACAATATCCTTCAGCACACCCTACAGGCCACATTTATCAACCGATCACCAAACTTCATAAAATAACTTACAATCTCGACAATAACCATCCATTATCCTATATACTGGAGGCAATGAACTAAGGAGTGGCATCATAGCCATGTTTTAAACTGTAATGAAACACTCATTTATTCAATAGATTAGCACCATATCTCACCAGATCAAAGAGACTGCATGTACATCATGCATTTTATATAAGACTCACATTCATGCTGCTACCAAACTGGTTTCTTAGTAGAAAATTTTGTTCAAATTACATGTACTTCAGTCGGCACTTTACCACTTGAATATACCACCACGCAATGACAATATTCGTTTTCAGTATCTTGTTGTTTGAAAATATCTTACCAATACCACCCATGTACTTGGGCAATTAAAATATCAGGTGATCAGTGTTATTTCAGTGTTGCCCATTCACTCAATATTGCTATTTATAGGTTTTGTGTGCAGCAGATGTATGTAACATTAAGGATAAGGAGTAAAAGACGTGCGTGCAGAAAACGTAGTACCTTTTCGAGTATATGTGGCCTTGCTGAATATTATAAGTTACGGGATCCTTAGTCGTTGGATATGGTGTCATGTGAGGCGAAGTGAGATCAATATTAGGCGAGGCCGTAGGTCGAGTCTGATATTGATCTCGCTGAGCCTCACATGACACCATATCCGACCACTAAAGCATCCCGTAACGTATTTATTATGTCAGTGGACAAAATCCAGCATATCCCTTTACTTATCATGGCTGTAATTTATTGTAATTTGGTAAGTTAAATGTGTTGTCTATGGCCATTAACTTATGTAACGTCAAAGTGACGCGCCATGGGTGTTGAACATCAACGCTTTGAATCAATGGCTAATTACCAGAAGTAGGACAACTTGTTGAGTTTGATAGTTAATTTAGTCGCATTCAGGTTTTGGTACATGGTACTATTGTCTTTAAATTCGCAGAAAATGATTTCCGACAGATATCCCTTTTTTGGCGCCAAAATACACCAAAAAATATTCCGAGGCGACATAGTTTCTGTTTTCATATGGGGTCACTGACCTAATATGGGTTCATTTAATACCGTCACTATTTATCGACGCTGATTGGCTAATCACAAGAGCTGAAATAATAAAACCAAATATAATTTCCGTATAAACACAGTCTCTGCCACAGAGCATGTGGGCAATTTTGGTCAAGTTTAGTCAAGTTTAGAATTTATTGAAGATAGTCTATGGTTCTCCTTTGTGTTTAGATAAATTGCGTTCATAGTATCATTGTGGGGAGTCATTTGCTTTCGAATTGATGAGTTTCACGCATTCAAAAGGGCCGAGGTGATGGCATACATGACCAGAAATGAGGGAAAAGGCAATAAACTAGGATAATGGTATATTACATAGTATTTTAGCGGCTACGAGCATATGCTATACTATTTTTCAAACAAGCTGATACCTCATTTGTGTCCAAACTTACAGTTGTTTGCTGTATATGCATTTTCATATTTTGAATGCGTGGTACTCACCAACCTCGAAACCACGTGATTCCCCACCGTGAGTATACCACCGTTCATTCTTGAGAAAAAAAGCCAAATATTCATGTTCATCACTTGATTGGAGGCTGCACTATGACTACTATTTTGAGACACGGACAATAGGATCTACACATTTTACCCAGTACTCTATGAATATCTCTCATACTGTTCTAGAGCAGTGAATTTTGAAAGTTATGATGTTGCAGATATCAAAATAATGATGATCGGTCACATTTGTGAGACTGCTCTGAGTACATATATTTCTGCTTCTAGAAAAGGTCACAGAATCGATACATCCCTGTTATATACCATTTAACCATTCAATTACACATATATCACATATATGATTCAAGATAAACTGTAGAGATAATACTGCGTTGATTGTCCGATTTAAGTATTGTATGAAACCCTGCTTTCTCTTTCTCTTGTGAGATACATTAGAGACAATTTGTGCATCTCTGATCAAAACTTTCTCTTAAACTCTGCAAATCAATCTATTTAGCATAATTGGAGCGTGTGTGCACTCTTTAATATAGGACTAGCTATTCCATTTTGTAAAAATGTAAATTTCATTCAATTTTGTCCATTTTATTGGCCATTTTGGGACAGACATTGTAAAGATAAGGTTTACGACTATAAAGCATTTTGTTTGTGTGTATTTTATTTTATTACTAATTTGGCATTAATTGGTCCTACCTCAGAAATTCAGCATTTTCCTATATACCAACTGCCATTTTGGATTTCATGTTGAATTGGGAAGTTTCCCCAAAGCAGATTTTATGTATGTTGTTCTTCAAACCAGTCTGCACAATTTGAGACCAAAACAACTTTTTTACCAATTTCTTCCGGGTCTAACGACCGTACTCTTAAGCTTCTAGTCAATGCCAACCTGAAATTGTGTAATTAAAATTCAAAACTTTGAGTGTGCTTTGTTTCGGTATTTGATTTGAATGTTTTCGACTTTTCTGAGAGATCCCAATCATCCCTGATGGCTGGGAAGAATGTCACCCTCAATGATTTTCACAACTAACCTGAGTGATGGAGTCTGTGCCAGAAATCACTATGTGACACCCTATTTTCAGTTCATTGCTCTCTCCCTGCTTTGAACACATTGTTGGTCCATGTCTCCTAACACGTACGTACTAGTAATCATAGAGGACACTGTCTGGGTTTCTATGAAATCTTTCAGAATCACAAAGCTTATTGAGTTTGCCTGGGGCCTGTTACCAATTTACCAAATAAAGATGCATGAACAATTGATCAGCTCCTGATAGATGGGTGGGCTAATCACCCATGACATGCCAGACATACAGAGATTAAAATCACCTCAATTCTGTCCTCACCTTCTTCTTCCACTATCATTACCCTTTCTTTACTGAATGCAATCTCCCATCATTTATAAATGTTTACATTAGAATGGTCTATTATTCATCTGGAGGGGTGTTCAGGAAATATGAGCAGACAACAGATAAAAAAATTAATAATACAAATTCAGAAGAATTCATATTATTTGGTGGGAAATGTTAAGATAATATGTTCATGTCCATTTGTTGAACTTATTATATGAACATTTTCCAAGGGAACTTGTTGAACTTATTATCTGAATGGAATCTCCCATCATCTATAAATGTTTACTTTAGAATGGTCTATTATTCATCTGGAGGGGTGTTCAGGAAATATGTGTAGATGACAGATAGAAAAATTTATAATACAAATGCAGAATAATTCATATTATTTGATGGGAAATGTTAAGATAATATGTTCATGTCCATTTGTTGAACTTATTATATGAAAATTTTCCAAGGGAACTACAGTAATGCCCTAAATAATCGACTCCTTAACCACAGCAGAATTATGGGTAACTTTTCAGGATATAGTCGGAAATATGACTTGTTGTCATTCATCGGAAAGCTCTCACTGAGAGCTTTCAGATGAATGGCAACAAGCCATATTTCTGACTAAATCCTGAAAAATTACCCATAATTCTGCTGTGGTTAAGGAGTCGATTATTTAGGGCATTACTGTACACTTTTATAGCTGAATGGGAGAATCCATTTAGTATAGAAAGGGTTGATTTCCATTTTGAGCTACAATATCAGTCACACTTTTATTATTTTGCCATCTATTTCATTCTGTGCTGTCTGATATTCTCACGGTTCGTGCACAGATGTATGATCAGGAATACATCAATTTTATCGGACCGTTGATTACAGCAGAATGAATTGCCTGATGCTTTCAGAGATTGTTTATACGGCACCGACCTTATCAGCCATCTATCTCTACCATATATGGGCAATTTATGCTATTTGATGTCATGTTTTTATCTCTTGAATTTTATCTTTGCAGACCTGAAGCGAGAAGCGGGAATATGTCACATGCTGAAACATCCACATATCGTGGAGTTACTCGAGACATACAGTTCTGATGGAATGCTATATATGGTATTCGAATAGTAAGTTTAGCTATAGTTTAAAGATGCATTATCTGAATTAACGCTCCTAAATTACTATTTCTTTGACTTCGTGGGTAAAATTTTTTGAATCGAGTCAAGGAACCCAGCCATCAAAGCTCAGAGTGATATCAGATATTGATTTTTGAAGTTTGTTATTTCTCGAGATGTGCAATTATTTGTGGTCCAGAAAAATGTCATCAAACGGACGGTCTCGGACGAAATTTCACCTTTAATGGACATGGTTGAAATACAGCAAAAGCGTGTATAATAACTTGATATATGATGTGATCTTTAAGATATACTTTAAATTTATATCGGATCCATGAACTCACGATTTCCCCCCGGTAATTTTCTTGTGTTTTCTTTGTTGTTCAGTGTTCGTTACGGGAGAATCTAATGTTTTTAATTCGTCAACTAGCATCTTACGATGAACGTTATGAGATTAGCGGTCGCTTAGTTTGATTATTATGCAAAGTTTTATTTTAGAACGTATAATTAAGTACAATACTCACGTTTTTTAGATGTATATATCCTTTTAGAAGCAAAACACAAGACAATCCCGCATACGACGAAAACAAGAGTGAAATGAGATCTCGCGAAGTCACGCGATCCGCGATATTTCATATACCGGCGCTTGGCCAAGCACTGCGGCTTCTAATCGCCCCATATATACATCGCTGATGATACATAACTGCAGAAGAGTCCTATTTATTTGAGGGAAATTTTCAGTAATATGTTCTATTATCTATTGTTTCAGATTATGACAAACACCATATTAACCCTGTATTTTCTAAATAATTATTGATCATTGATAGGAAAAGTTCAGATAATAGGTTCAACAAATCAACCATTTTGTTGAACTTATTATCTGAACATTTCCCACCAATGAATATGAATCTTTCTGCTCTTCTATAATCGTTTCGTCTGTCCTCTGCTAATTTTTCCAGAACACCCCACCCATATGAATACTAGACCATTCTATTAAATATATATTGATGAGTTTCACGCATTCAAAATGGCAGAGGCGATAGCAAACACGACCAGAAACGAAGGGAAAGGTAATAAACTAGGATAATGGTATATTACATAGTATTTTGGCAGCGGCTATGAGCATATGCCATACTATTTTTCAAATAAGCCGATACCTCATTTGTGTCCGAACTTACAGTTGTTTGCTCTGACCAAAGTTTGTCTATAATATGATATTCTTTCTGTTAATGGCGGTTTTACAGGATGTGACAAATTTTAACAGCAATACCCACATCTAACACTTACCATATCTTGAAACACCCTATTGATCTCACATCCGGGAAAATGGGGTCACCATGAAATTTAGGTTGTAAACAAAAACACTTGTGTCACCATGCTTGAGAACTGTTTTTTCTGAAAGATTTCGGCATTTCATGATGGCTAGGTACATGTATTTGCAAATCCAATTTGAAGGATGATGACTGTCACATGCAGTTAACAGAATCCGGATGGTGCACAGACTTAGATATTTTTCGGCAGTTTTATTTATTATTTATCTCAGTCAAATTTAATAGTACTACATGTAACAAGAACAATAATATTCCCAGTATCCTACACGTACTTCATATCCATGATTTTAAATTATGGAAGTATACACAAATAAAAACCATGAAAAAAAAAGAACTGTTTAGGAGGAAAGTTTACTGCTTACAGTGGTTTCATCGGGCTATCATAGGAAATAATCAATCCACTCATATTGTCAGTAGAAATTGTTGTTCGTAGCAAATCAATATTTCATATATAGAGTCTATTAGAGAGGCATCGAGAGAATGAAATTCCTCCTTTGTTGAGATGGGAAATTCTTGAAAGTTATTGCCCCCATTTATAGCAATGGTATGATGAACTTTCTGGGTTGAATAGGTGAAACGTGTCTTGTTTGGTTAAATTGTGGAGAATTTTTCTGGAGATTATTCAATGTAAATTTGCATCCACTATAAATTGGTGTTTTACAATGTTCTTCAATTTATTGTCAAGTTGAAAAAAACCTGTATATAATAAATTTCTTATCGTTGGGTCACTTTTGATATTTGTTGTAAACGCCTTCATTGAATGTGAAATTGTGTGTTCTTCTGGAGTCAAGATTTAATGGGGGAACCACTTGTTCTGTGCCAGAGACTTTCTTTACTAAATGGATTTGCACAAACAGTTAGGAAAAGTCTGTTCATTTGGAGGGGTGTTCAGGATGAATTAGTAGCCAACAGTATGACGAAATGTTAATAAAAGGATTCATATTCATTGGTGGGAAATGTTCTGATAATAAGTTCAACAAATGACGTATGGTTGTTTGTTGAACTTAATATGAAGCGTATGTGACACGTAGTGGAGCAACCACACACGCTGTGCCTCGAATTGGCTTTTTATGGGCGACATAACTCTAATAATAATTTATCTAACAGCATGCAATGGCCCCGGTGAAGACGACATGACAAGGTTGCTATTATCTGAACATTTCCTATGGTAACTACTCGTCAATGAGTATTTAGTAAATAAAGTGTTAAATGATATACTGGCACCTACAAACATCAAAGTTTATTACCTCAGCACCATATTAAAGCCCCGTTGTGGTTTGATGTGTGGAATTAAGCTGGGTTTTGTTTATCGCAGTCTGGTTCTGAGGATAGAAGTAGGCCGTTAAATTTCATATATTTATCGATCTATCTTATCCCTCCTTCATTTTCAAATGAGACATGTCTGTTTAAATGAATATAATGCCTAATGCTTGTGGTTTTCATCAGCATCATTTCAAAGGAAATTCTATGAAAATTCCAAGATTACAAATGAAACATATATAGAGGATCTACAACTCGTCTCCAGTTTATAGCAGAATTTACAAAACGAATCCAATTTGGCAAGATCCAGACCTAACTTACTGGACGAGTTTTGTAAATTCCGCTATAAACCGGGGATGAGTTGTAGGTTCTATTTAATACATGATCCAAACCTTGACAAAACATACTTAAATCAACAAATCAATGGAATGGGACGCAAAACTAACATCCGCTTCTATAAGACATGCGATGGCGTTTCACGTAACTATGCATTGTTTGCCCGCATAAAGAAATAGTCCCAGATAAATAAAGACTCTTTGGCCTATTTAATGGCATATATTTAATGACATAATGTTTCAAAGTCTTCATTCTTTATAGTTTGTTGGAAAAATATTGGAAGCCACAGTATTTTGAGAGGTAGGGCACGGAATGTAAACAGATGACAAATCAGAAGTCAAAGGTCACCTGGCACTATTTCTTGTTATTAAACGAACATTTAATATTATACATTTGTTGCATGGTTTTGAGGTTGACATGAGGATTTATTAACCCCAGGAAGTTAATATTCACCGAGGTGAATATTAACTTCCAAGGGTTGATAAATCCTCATGTCAACCTTGAAACCATGCAACAAGTGTTTTATTATATGAACTAGTGGCATTCTTTACCTGGTAGCCAATTAGAGTACTACTTTAGGAGTTGAACAGACAAATATGTTCAACAAACAGCAGATTTACTGAAACTCTCTTCCGAAAATCAACGACAAATGAGTTATGTATAAGCAATTTTGATTGGCTGGTTGCAAAGCTATGCGCAACGTGATAGGACAGCCACCTCTTACGCGTGACGTAACAAATATTTTGTTAATAACACCGTGCTGGGTTAATATCGTGATTTATCAACCCGGCCACGCCAATCAATTACTATAGGGTTCGCCGGAGAAAATATAATGATCATTTAATAACACATTTTATAGAAGGGGTTTATTGAATGTAATCAGGTAGGATCATGTGATAAAATTTAATTATAAATGCTATCATATTTGAATTGATACTTTACATTATTGTATTACAGCTTAGTTATAATGATTACTTCTATAAATAGACCTGACTGCATCAGTACTTCCACCTACAGCATTGACTTCAGTTAGTGATTGAAGTAGTATTCAAAATGAAAAACTATTTCTTTGCAGCCAATAGTTTTAAAACAATTTTCTTGCCAGATAGTGGGAACAAGTTTGAGCCATTTCTTAATCACGTTTTTTGCTGAGCTAATTTCCAGATATTGCATCTTTTAAATGTCAAGACGTGATGAGATGGCGAACAGATTGCAAGCAACTCCACTTTTCTGCAAATCCAGAAGTCCACATAATTATCTGTTATTGATTCAGTCAAATATCGCCGCCTGTCGAACACTGTCATATTTTTTGCAGTGTTGCAGCATATGAACCCTGAGTAATTAAATTTAGAAGTTGAACATGGTTGGTAATTTGTGTTAACCCTTTAATGACTGGAGCTGCGCTATTGTAGCATTAAAGATCCGTGCCAGTGCATTCTCCTATATATGCTAGTCTCCAATAGGGAGCCTTGCATATATAAGAGAATGCACTGGCTTACAATGTCTACTGCCTAGATAATGGATATCCTTCAGTAATGCCCTAAATAATCGACTCCTTAACCACACCAGAATTATGGGTAATTTTTCAGGATTTAGTCGAAAATATGGCTTGTTGCCATTCATCGGAAAGCTCTCAATGAGTGCTTTCCGATGAATGGCAACAAGCCATATTTCCGACTAAATCATGAAAAATTACCCATAATTCTGCTGTGGTTAAGGAGTCGATTATTTAGGGCATTTATATATATCTTCTCATTTGAATCCATTCTGTGATGAAGTGTTAACCCTTTCTTTACAAAATGGATTCTCCCATCAATTATAGATGTATATCTTGGACGACAGGATAATAAAAGTGCAGAAGGAGTCATATTTGTTGGAGGGAAATGTTCAGGTAATAAGCTCAACAAACGACCTCTGAACATTTCCCATTAAAGGGATAACTACTCATCGATGAATATTTAGTATATAGTAATGCCCTAAATAATTGACCGGAAAGTGAGAGCTTTCCAATGAATGGCAACAAGCCATATTTCCGACTAAATCCTAAAAAATTACCCATAATTCTGCTGTGGTCACTGAGAGCTTTCCGATGAATGGCAACAAGCCATATTTCCGACTAAATCCTGAAAAATTACCCATAATTCTTCTGTTGGTAAGGAGTTGATTATTTAGGGCATGAAGGGTTAAAAGAGTTTCCTTTGTATATATTTAAAGCTGTGTTTAAGTGAGTTCATTTTCTTTCTAATGGACACCGAAGCATTCTTGTTGGGAATGGCCAGTCACTTGTCCATTTAATAACCATGACTTAAATGGCTGTTTATTGTGATAGGCTTGTCTCAGATAAATCACTGACTTTACTGTTGTGGTTATAGACCGCAGTACAGTAATGCCATAAATAATCGACTCCTTAACCACAGCAGAATTATGGGTAATTTTTCAGGATTTAGTCCGAAATATGGCTTGTTGCCATTCATCGGAAAGCTCTCACCAGTCCATACATTTAGGAGAATCCTTCGACTGACAACTTTGGTCAGAATGTTAGAGCAAACAACTGAGTTTCGACACAAATTAGGTATCAGCTTGTTTGAAAAATAGTATAGCATATGCTCGTAGCTGCCAGAATACTATGTAATATGCCATATCCTAGTTTATTGCTTTTTTCCTGTGTTTGCGATAGCCTCAGCCATTTTGAATGCGTGATACTCATCAGCTCGAAACCATGTGATGACCCACCCTGATATTGCACTGCAGGAAACAATGAACTATTACCACCAAGCAGACTCTACGAGGAATTCTCATTTCCGAGTTTGTGTGGAGGCATTTGCTCAATTTCCTTAACCTTTTCTTTACTAAATACTCATTGACCGGTAGTTCCCTTGGGAAATGTTCAGATAATAAATTCAACATAGGTCGTTTGTTGAACTTATTATCTGAATTTTAAAATAGAGTGCTTTGAAAATACAAAATGACTTGAATGGCCTTAATATTCACCAGGTCTGACATGTGAGAACTACAGTAATGCTCTAAATAATCGACTCCTTAACCACAGCAGAATTATGGGTAACTTTTCAGGATTTAGTCGAAAATATGGCTTGTTGCCATCCATCGGAAAGCTCTCGCTGAGATCTTTCCAATGAATGACAACAAGCCATATTTCTGACTAAATCATGAAAAGTTACCCATAATTCTGCTGTGGTTAAGGAGTCGATTATTTAGAGCATTTAACTGTATGGTAAACTATGTGCACTTGTGGCTCCTATAAAATGGCCTCTAAGATCCTTGGATGGTGCGGTACAGGAAACACTGAACTTTTACCACCAGGCAGACTCTACAGGGAATTCTCATTTCCGAGTGTGTTTCGAGGAAATTGCAGACGATGTGACATTGATATTGTTATTCTGATGGATTTATTGGCTGTGACATTTTATTGTTGCTGTCACCGACTTGTCAATTTTACTCAATAAATATTCAATTATACCCCCAGTTTTATGCTATTTTGCTGAGGGTGCATATTCAGTCTGGCTGCCAAAGAAATGTTTGTGTGATTGTTGGCCATTTCAGCCAAATTTAAAAAGATTCTAAAATAGCTTGACCTCTCAACTGCCACAGTGGCTCACCCATGTCTCCATCTAGGCTGGTCCCTGCACCATATACTCAGTGATGGATAGTTACATGATTGTGTTTCATTCATGTATATCAAGCCTTTATTATCCTTGTTTGGGAATTACTAGAAAGGAATGAATGAGAATGTAGAGGGTGTTCCCTGCCTGTTGTTTGCTTTATATCGAAGGGAAAAGGATAGTGCAGTGATTAACGTGAAGTGATTTTGACTATATTTTTTTGTAAATATATACTTCTGAAATATTAATCTGATTGTTACAATCTGTATTTTATTAACATGTAACAGGGGACTAAGATTCCTGAATAAAGATGATTTATTGATTGATTGATTGATATATTTTCTGATAATATATAAATGGTCATATTATTAGACATGCCAGGGGCAGCTGTAAGGGTGGGGGACACCCCAGCTCCCCCTTGCACTCTACTGACACCAGTACAAATTCATAATTTTCTTAGGGAAAGGTGCCCATAAGGTAGTTGTGCCCCTTGCCTTTCATTGTATCTGCAATTCCTAGACATGGCACTATTAGAAACCCACATTCTCCCTCTGATCTGCCGCCACTGCATGGTCCCCAGGAAGCGCTCTGGCCTTGTCTCTATTCACCACATAACAATTAACAATTATTTCTGTCATCGATAGCATTACATAGATATATCATAGAATGGGAACTCATCCTATGAACAGGAACCGCCTCGCTGCATTAAATTCCATAATTTCAAAGATGAAAGACGCTCCCAGATGAGTATTAAAATATATTAGGAATTCATCCACGATACCTAAGTACTTTATGTCTGAAGTTGAGAAACCTGACGAAGTTGAGCGTGTCAATGATGATAGATGTCATGGTAAATTTCCATACATTAACCCTTTACCCAACAGAAGGGCCCTGTGCCAATGCATTCTCTTATATATGCGAGTCGACCATAGGTCGCCTCGCATATATAAGAGAATGCATTGGCTTAACACATTAAAAATTATAAAATTGTTAAAGAATATAAGAAAAAATGGTAAAAAGTGTTAAAAAAAAGATTTTTTTTAGGCCAATGCATTCTCTTATATATGCGAGACGACCTATGGTCGACTCGCATATATAAGAGAATGCATTGGCACAGGGCATAACTGTAACTATCACAATGTGGTCAAGGAGCCGGTTCCAATGATATCCATATTTGTATGGTTCTATTGAGACAGACCGAAGATATTTTAGGCTGTTGGAGCTTTATTTGGCCGGCTTTGGCCGGTTTGTTGGGTAAAGGGTTAACCATGTAGATCTCACTTTGAATACATTTCTTATTCACGACACACTGAATCGATGTGATTGACTGGTAAATAGTATGATTGCCTGCCAGCTCTCGGTTTCGTCACCTCTTCTACGAATCTGGTCCTCCCCTATGATGATAGGAAATTAGCCGTCCCCTAGGGGGCTATTACCCTCATTCAATTTACTGTGAGCACCAGTGTTTCTGAGACCAGTCTACTGCTGTGTTAGAGGTTCAGAAGCATTTGACTTTTCACAATAAGTGCTATGTTTCAGTTCTGTAAAACTTGTAATAACAATAATAATTATTTTATATGACAGTAAAACCACATGTTTGCTCAAACGGGTTTTCCAAGGGTAATTGTGGTACACGTGCGATAAAATATTTACATATAAATAGTAATCTAAAATAATTACATAGCATGTAAGACCATCTGCATGTAGTGGTAACAGTTTAAATATATATGCCAAAGGAAACAGAACTGGATACAAATCAGTGGAAAAAATTAGGAAGAAGTATGAAACAATATGCGTGCGAGTATTAAAACACTGAGTTTTATGAATGGGAATTCATTAAGATCACATGAAAGTGGATATTCAAATATATGAGAAAGAAGAAAAACTTACTACTAATCTAATGAACGATAGGACGATGGAGAAAATAAAATCACAGAGAAGTGACACTGAAATCAACAAAATATTGACAACTATCAAAGATTGAATTAAGAAAAGAGTAAAATGGGAAAAAAAAATTACTTCGATATGGACAATAAAATCAAATATAGATCAATACATGTACTCATAAAACCAGACAACACGACCACGTGGGTGTGACATATTACTAAAATAGGAAAGTACTAAAAGTACAAAAAAGGAACATACAAAATAAAATATAAGTATTAAGTGCATGCGAATAATGAGAAAGTTTGACCAACAACAGGAAAAGGCAAATTTGACCACATGGATCAAGGCAAAAACTACATATGAATATAACTCTTGAGTGGTTTTTAGCTCACCTGAGACGAAGTCTCCGGTGGAGCTATAGTCATCACTCCTCGTCCGTCGTCCGTCCGTCCGTCTGACCGTCCGTCCGTCCGTCTGTCCGTCCGTCCGTCCGTCCGTCAACAATCATCTTCTTCTCCAGTATCATAAGGCCAAATGAGTTCATATTTGGTGTGGATGTTCCCTGCTTGACTCAGACTCAGATTTGTTAAAATAAGGTCACTGAGTCAAATAGTTGCAAAGCTAGGGCCATAACTCTTTCCCGCCATAGTAATTCTTAAAACAACTTCTTTTCAAGAACAATCAGGCCTATTTAGCTTATATTTGGTATGGAAGGTCCTTGAGTGACTGGGGGTCAGATTTGTTCAAATGGGTTCACTGGGTCAAATAGGGGCAGAATCAGGGACATAACTCTCTTCTCCCTAGTAATTATTAGAATGACTTCTTCTCCAGAATCATCAGGCCGATTTAGCTAATATTTTGTATGGTGGGTCCTTGTGTGACTGGGGTTCAGATTTGTTCAAATGGGGTCAGTGTGTCAAATAGGGGCCGTGTCAGGAACATAACTTAAATTTTTTTTTTTTATTTTTTTTTTTTTTTATAAATATTGTTAAATTTAAATCCTTGCTCAATTCAAAAAACAAATCACAATTCAAAATGAACCAATACAAAAATATTTTTTTCATTTTAACCCCTGATTTTTTGTATTTTTTTAGACACAAAACACCCCATTCCACCCCTTTCCCTCCTCACCCCTCTACACCCCTGTCCCCACTACCACCCCCCCAATCTGCGCCGCCCTGCACCCACTGCAGTCAAGAAAAAATTAATTAGAAAAACTGACGCCTTGTAACATCCATAAAGTATGGTATTAGCCCCAGACAGAAAGAGTTAATAACAGTCATCAATTCAGATGTTATCTAGCTGGCTGACAGCTAGGTGTAAACAGTCATGCTCTGTGTGTATCATTAACATATCATATCAAAACAAAATGCTGTATGTCTGACATTTGCAGAATGAGGTCCCCAGAGGGTGAATTTAGTGATGCTACTCTGCACCGTAGGCTATCATCACCAAATACACTCTCCAGGGACCTCATTCTGCTTAGGCCTCATCTTCAGGGAAGTATACAGGTCTTAAATTGACATTTCTACTTACTTTTTCCCTTCTGTTCAGTTTCTATATTCCCTAATTTGCTGTCAGAAGATAAAATTGATAATTGAAGTGCCCAATGGGTGCACATCACCAATTAACTGGACAACTTCAATCTGTTCCTATGTCTCCCATGGCAGTTGAGGCCTAAGCATAATGAGGTCCACAGAGGGTGAATTTGGTGATGCTAGCCCACCTTACAGGATTGCAGCACTAAATTCACCCTTTAGTGACCTCATTCTGCAAAAGTCAGACACTATATTCAGGCTTGGCTGTTCCACTATTATATTCTTAACCACCACCTATCCAGTTGTACTTATTATACCCTGATTTGCAAAGAAAACTTGGGGGGGGGGGGTATATTGGATTGAATTTGTCTGTCAGTATGTCCTCTCGTCCATCCCTCTGTTGGGATGTTTCCATCCTTCCATCAATTTTGTTCTTCTCCACATACATATTAAAGACCGAAATGGTTTATATATTTTGACTCACATTCAGATTTGTTCAAATGAGTTCATCAGGTCATATAGGTGAGAAGCCAGGGCCATAACTCTTTCCCCCCATAGTTATTCTTCAGAAACCATCAGGCCTATTTAGCTTTTGGTATGGAGGGTCCTTTGGTGAGTGGGGTTCAGATTTGTACACGTGAGGTCATTTTTAGGAAACTTTTGAGGAAAATCAGTTTTCTTCAACTCTTAAAATCTACCGTTTGAAATTTCTAGATGAATAGATCTCATAGATGGGGATTCACATTTGTTCAAATAAGGGCAGAGATAAGAGATTTAACTCTCAACCACCCACCCTACCTGTATGTATGCTGTTTGATACTGGTATAATAATATATAGATTCCTATTGATTTCTAAGCTACCTGGGTGGAGGCAATGAGGCTGTAGATTTGATTTTTCAACCAGTAACAGTCCACATTTTCCTACTTCGGGTTAAACTGTTCGACCGAAATCGCCACAAATGTTAACAGGTCTATTTTGCTGATATTTAGTATGAAGGGTTCTTTGGTGTCTGGTATTGAAATTTATTCAGATGTGGTCACCAGGTTAAATAGGGTGGGACCAGGGACATAACTGTATGTCTCTATAGTCATTCTTAAATTGTCTTCTCAAGAGAGGTTGGACTATTTAGCTTACATATAGTATGGATGATCCTTTAGTGACTGATATTCAGATTTGTTAACATCAGGTCAACCTGTTAAGAAATGACGGGGGCAATGGGGAGTTAACAATTTTGTGTTTAAAAAATCATTGAAATACCAAATTCATTAAAACATCTTCCTTGGAACTACCTAACTGATTAATCTGACATACATGTATGGTGTTTTGGGTCCATGGATAAATGGGGTTCAAACATGTCTAAATGGTTTTATAAAAAGGCGCTTGTGAGATTGGAAATTTCCAAAAATTGAGAAAGTTTGAGATGTCGGTTGTGAAATTTCAACCCAAGACTTGGGAGTCTGGAGCCCGGTCGGGAGGGGACTTGTTGAGCTGGAGGAGGGGGGTGATCAGTAGTGAACAGTGGGCAATTTCATGGTGGATATTCACCTTGAAATTACCCACTGTACACTACTGAAGCCTCTCTAGCCACGTATCGTGTTTAGATCTACTTTTTTCAAAGTGCTTATGAAAAGTTCTGACTATTGTGGTCTCCAGAGTCCCAGTCTCATCAGTCTTTGCAGTCTGGTGAGCGACCCCACAGTCTTTGACTGTCTTGTTTTTTATACGTTGTTGATATTCTACATGTACTTGCAAATTGTTGCTATATTGTGGTGACGTAGAGATGGATTATATCAGCATTTATGATGACATACTAAATCTTCCAGAAATCATGATACATATTCACACAAATACAGTAATGTCCTAAATAATCGACCCCTAAACCACAGCAGAATTATGGGAATTTTTTTAGAGCATATTTCTGACTAAATCCTGAAAATTTTCCAATATTCTGCTGTGTTTAAAGGGTCATATACTTTGGGAATTAATGTAGATTAATCAAAAAGCTATAGACCTCTTAGCTTGTGCCATTACTGATCTTGTTTCTTCAAAAAGATGCAGTTTAGAGTATTTTGCACATATTCTTTCATTTAAAATTACTATTCCTTGTTTTTAAGACAAAACTATTATTTCTACAAAATAAGAATCTATTTGAACTAATAAACCAATAATACTAGAAATTAATATTATTCACCCTAAGGTGCTTGATCTGTTCGTGTCCTCTGGATATTTGGTCCTTAGTTGGGAAATCCAGTTTTATATAATGTTTCGCTGATGTCGAGTATTGTTCTCGATGTCTGAGTCAGTGTGTGAGACAAGTGACATGATGTGAGTGGTAGTTTTGTTTACTGACTAGGTTTAGTGAGCTTTGATATATCCCTTGTGTGTTGTTGGATTCTTGTTGTAAGAGTTTAAAAAGACCTTGTATAAAGGAATTTTGTCTAGGGGGATATTGGTTTTCACGTGTGGAGGTTTATCATGTTTTTTGGCGGGATGTGATAGGACACGCCTTCGTTTGGCGTTCCTATTATCCTTGTTCGAGTTTGGTTCACCTGTGTCGGATTGTTCGACTTTTGTTTCTGTGGTGAGCCATACATCGCTGGATGATGATGTGGGTGTAATTTGTGTAGTCATATAGTAAGTAGTTGGGGTGATTAGTTACAAGATTAAAGTATAGCAAGGGAAGCCTACATGTAACTGTCTTAGTATAGCGTTTGTCAAATTGAGTTCTCATAAGTTGCTTGTTAAGTATGATAACTTAGGTCATTCATAAACATAAAAATAATAATAAGTGACAAACACCTGAAGAGCTTATTACCCAAACGAAATCAGTAAACCCACTAAACTATAAACATAGTGAAGTATACCAAATACTTATTACCTAAGTTATCATACTTAACAAGCAACTTACGAGAACTCAACTCGAAAACGCTATACTAAGACAGTTAGGCTTCCCTTGCTAAACTTTAATCTTGTAATAATACTAGAAGAAACAGCCTCTAGTTTCTGTGATTTCCGCAAGGATTCAAAATTCTATAGTTTGAATAATATAATTTGTTTTTACAAATAGTTTTTTCTGCACAAAAACCTTTTTATTATCCCCCGCCAAATTTAAAATTTGCGGGGGATATAGTAATGGGTTCCGTCCGTCCGTCCGTCCGTCTGTCCCGAATTTGTAAGAGTCATAACTTGAACAAATGTAAATGGATTTCAAAGATTTGTGGTATATGAGTTCACCTGACCATTACCTAGAATGAGTTCGCAAGCCAGGTCTGGCCAGATATTTTTACCGGAGTTATTGGACTTTGTTTATTATTTTTGTCGAATTTACCAAATAGCAAATAGACGACGTCACAGGGCTCATTTCCACAAATCTCAACGGATTTCAAAGATATTTGGTATATGAGTTCACATGACCAGTATCTAGAACGAGTTCGCAAACCAGGTCTGGCCGGATATTTTCAGCAGAGTTATTGGACTTTATGAGTTCACATGACCAGTATCTAGAACGAGTTCGCAAACCAGGTCCGGCCAGATATTTTGAGCAGAGTTATTGGACTTTGTGTGCAAATGGACGACGTCACAGGGCTCATTTCCACAAATGTCAACGGATTTAAAAGATTTTTGGTATATGAGTTCACATGACCAGTATCTAGAACGAGTTCGCAAACCAGGTCCGGCCGGATATTTTCAGCAGAGTTATTGGACTTTTTTTATTTTTTTTGGTGCAAAAGGACGACGTCACAGGGCTAATTTCCACGAATGTCAACGGATTTAAAAGATTTTTGGTATATTCGTTCCCATGACCAGTACCTAAAATGAGTTCGCAAGCCAGGCTTTTTGACAAAATCCCACCTCTTGTTTAACACATACTGAGAACGCAAACATTATTGAGAATGCACTTCCCCAACTGCACAATTCGGCGGGGGATACCGCTGTCTGCGACTGCTTGTTAATTTTGACTTATGTTATATATCTCATTTTAAAATCCATCAGTAATATTATGCCGGTAGTTTATAAAAAATTCCTGAGGAACTGAGATTTCTTCGAGGGTCACAAAACTGGTCATCTCAGCATGACACTGACTGATAAATTAATAGTATGATTGCCTGTCAGCTCTCAGTTTCGTCAACTCTTCTACGAATCTGGGCACTCCGCTATATAAATGATCGGAAATTAGCCGTCCCCCAGGGGGGCTATTACCCTCATTCACATTTGACTTAGTCCTAACAGGTGCTATATTTAAGTTCTTTAGAAGCTATGTGTTTTCTGGGAAATTGATGATATAGTATTGGCTAATATAGTTGCTATATTATTCAACTCAGCTGTTAGTTAACTGGTCCAGTGCTGGAAGCCCATATTTTGACCCTACATAAGAGTGCTGGAAGCCCAATTCTGGGCTTTGGTGGCGTCACTGTATTGTTTGTTTTGTTTCATCATTTAAAGGAATCAGTCTCTCAAAAAAATATTTTTTTTATCGTCCTAATACTAATAATATATGTCTAACAGACCCATTTCGCCAAGAAAATTCAAAATCGAGCAGATAGTATTTATATTATTATGATATTAAAAAAATCGCGGAAATATCCGAAGTCAGTCAAGTGAGTGCGATCACAACGCGGTCACATGACAGATCATCTGCATCAACGCTTACCGATGACAGCGGTGGGTGGAGCTTGAAATAATTCCGCCAATCGCGTAACGAGTTGATAAATTACACTGGATAATTACCTAAGCCTTTACGATAAATAGCGATCACGGAATAAAACTGTTTGAATGTGCTGAATTATGAACTGGCTTTGCTAGAATGTGGATTATATAACGAATAATGATGGCTAAAATGCACTTAGATGCGATAAAAGTTATTTGAAATGAGATTAATTTATGCAGAAATGCAATGAGCGAGCGGAATTTCGTGCGAAACTAATTTAACTGTTTCTGAAAGAATACAAGTTAGGCCATATACCGGTACTTCATTCTTCACTGTATGGTATCAATTTCGGAAGCTAGTTTACACATTAGTGTCATCCAGTTGTGCGCTATATGCGTACAATTAAATACAAATGGATGTGATTAAAAAGGTGGTAGTTATTGTACTAGTACATGCATGTATCATGATGGCTTAAATTCGTCATAATAATGTTCCTGTCTGTTTCTTCACACGAAACATTTTGTGTGGAGAAGTGCACGACTGTGAACAGCTTGCTAAAATCCTTCCAGTCAAGATCGATAAGTGAGTAAACAAAATAATTCACTCGAATACACAACAGACTGTTGAAACTACAATAATTATTAGTTAGGCTGCAGTTTGGCATAACGACATTTTTTTTAATTGAAGGCTAGCCTGGCATTGTTTTTCAGTGTGTTGTTTGTTTTAATTTACGTTTTGATGTCACACATTGACTTACTAGAGAGGATTTTTTTTGAATTGTTAGCATAGAAAAACTCCAATGATTGCCTCTAATAAAGAGCGTCCATGTTTTTGTCGCGGTGTAGACAATAAAGAGCGTTCTCCATTTTGAACGTGCTCTATTTCGATATGTCATGGGTGATTTTGTATTGTGACAATTAAATATAAAGAGCGTCCTTGCTTCCGTCTCCCAAAAGCGGTAGACAATAAAGAGCATTCTAAATTACGCACTGTGTTGTCTTTTTTGAGGTACTAAATAATGGATCGCTAGCCCGCTCACAACTGAACACACTACATCTACTAGCCATCTTGGAATATGTGGAGATTACAGATACTCGGGATATTTATATCGAAAGTAAAACAACAAACAAACACAAAACAAAGGCGCATAAATAGAGTTAACATTATTCAGCCCAGTGTTTATATAAATTTGGGTGCTTCTTATATATGTATGACCAGAGCGATAATGTTCGAATTCTTTCTATTCACTTTGTGGCATTTTAGAGTGCAAACAAGTTCGCGACTGACACTGATGAATAGTCACTGAGTGATTACAAATCACCGAATGAATACGCGAGACAATCAAAGCACTAATTACTGCCATCTATTCACCAAAACAGACACGTGCCGGCATGTTAATTATTAATGGCTACAAAAACAACAACCAGTCTAGGGGCTATTAATTAATTTATTCACATAGTTATTGTCTTCTATTCCAGATAAACGGCCAAAGCGTAACGTAATCTATACACCACACGCGCGCACATACGACTCCGCATTTTAGTATCGGCTGACTTACGATTACGTCCTCGTAGTCTGCATAATAAACTCCGGCTCCGAATCTGTGTTTTTAATTCGCTCCCCACAAGTACATCACTCGTAGTTTAGTCACGGAAATCTCCGAATACCGGTGGTGGTATTATTTATTTATTTTACGGGTTATTTATTACGCGATCGGAATGGGACTTGGATCATTTTAATCACAACAGGGAGGGCTTTCCGATTGCGTTTTGTAGTTTCTAGAGCGAATAAGTCCTTTAAATCATGTTTGTCAGGTAATATTTTTGAAATATTGTTACATATATTATTAAATTGGGACATTGTGAAGTTTGAATGAATGCCGACCGATAAAATTGTCAGAAAGGGTAGTTTTATTGCAAAAATGACAAATTGTTTTGCCCAACATGGTCCGACAACCAGACTCATAACCATAACCTAATCTGATAACCAGACTCATAGCCATAACCCAATAAGATATCCAGGCTCATATCCATAATCTAATCTGATAACCAGACTCATAACCATAACCTTATGTGACATCCAGGCTCATAACCATAACCCAATAATACATCCAGGCTCATATCCATAACCTAATCTGATAATCAGACTCCTATCCATACCCTAATTGTCACAAAATCATACCCTAATGAGATATCCAGACTAATAACCATACCCTAATGAGATATCCAGGCTCATAACCATACCCTAATCCGACAACCAGACTCCTAACCATAACTTAATCCAAAATGTTTATATGTGTGAGCTCAAATTTGAGAAAAAGAGTGCAAACCTATGTTGTAAATTACTTACTCCAAGCATAAATTCCAATGATTTTCTGTTTATTGAAATATATTTACATACTAAGTGTTGTCATCACTAAATCCAGCATTCTGATTGGTCGGCGCCCACGTGGCTAGTTGCAATTATTCTTCGGTGAATGCGCAACAGCTCATAACAACATCGATACGTCAGCTCATAACAACATCGATACGTCATTTGGGTTTCGAAAGACGAACGCGTAATGTTTTGGGCGCATTTGGATTCGCGCAGGATTGACTTAATAAATCGTCGGGTTTCAATTGTTCCTGTTAACTTTTGCCAAGGGTGCTGTGGGATATTTTGGGCTGGTTTTGTCACGATACACGTTTCGATTTAAATACATTTACAAAAGTGGCTTTTTCGATAAATGTATATAAATATAAGGATTAACTGTCATGTGGACTGTTTTTATGGAGATGTAACCGTGAGGTAAGTGGTCATAACTTGTATCGGGTTTTACACAAGTTATGACCACTTACCTCACGGTTACATCTCTATAAAAACAGTCCACATGACAGTTAATCCTTATATATATATACACATTTCATGATGTGTATGTGGGATATTTAGCAGCGAACCAGTTCATATAATATGATAAAGATTTTACCTTCCATTACTTGAGCTTCCTGAAATTTTGCAAAAAACCTGTGCCAATGCATTCTCTTATATATGCGAGTCTCCCATAGGGAGTCTCACATATATAAGATAATACATTGACCTTACATATTGACCTGGTAAGCCAGTGCATTCTCTTATATATGCAAGGCTGCCTATGGGAGACTCACATATATAAGAGAATGCACTGGCACAGGATCTTTAATGCTGCACCAGTGCAGCTCCCGTCATGAAAAGGTCAAAGCTCTGTCTGATATTCATTATTGGAATTTGCCGACTGGCTTTCTTTTTATTCTTTTAAACCTGTTTATATCACTATAATCACCCCATCAGATTGGCCATACATAACCATGCTGAATTAACCATTTGGCAGGTGAGTACGTCATATATGACATCATATATCCATAGGTGTATTTATATTTGTGCAAATAATCTGAGAAATATAAGCCTTGTCACTGGTTCGCGATTTTCAAGATGGCGATGGTTCCATATGGTCCGATTCCTAGCATTTTACCCAACCCACCGGTAAAAGGTCAAAATTAAGAAGTAGCATCCATTTGTAAACATTCGACAGCTGAGTGCAAGCATTTTTTTATCAGCATTTTATGGCTTAATTTAAGTTATTCTGAGTGCAACTACGGGTTTAAAAATTGTTTTGTGGCCATGTCATCTACAGAGTTAGGATCTGGTGACGATGCGGACATTCAGACGTTTAAACGATGGACGCTCTCTTTTGTCAACGAACTTCCCATAATTTACTGATAAATAGCGAGTATTTTTGCGATAAAAAAAAATAACGCAAAAAGATATACGTGATACACTCAATCCATCTACTGCGTGAAACCTATGTATTGTATGTATCCAGGGTGATTGTTTAATTAGTTTTATGAAGTTGTCGCACCTGCGATACGGTAACAAACTGTTGCCATTTTATTTTTGGAATTCCCAGACTGGAGCCATATGCTAAAAATAGATGCTACTTCTTAACTTTGACCTCCGGAGACCAAATGGCGGATTCACCGCGAGTTAGTGATCTCACTTATTGTATCATTGGCCTATTGTAAAAAATAAATCATACAAGCAACATTATTAAAAGCATGAATCAATGAAAATAATAAAAACAATATCCATCAACATGATATGTATGAAAAGTTCCCATTTTTAGGAGACAATTTTTCGAAGTCATTTGCACAGTAACCTTTTACCCAAGTACTACTGTAAGGACAATAATGTCGTTCCAACAATGAGTCCAATGTAAATAACATTCTGGGAATATCCTGGAATTAGTATTGAACAGATAATTGATATTAGCCAGTTGTGGGCAAGTATATCAAATATTCTAGAAAGGACTCGGTATCTTAAAGCTATTACTCACGTGCATTCATTAAATAGAGACTTGAACCTTAAATACAGTAATGCTCTAATTAATCAACTTCTTAACCACAGCAGAATTATGGGTAACTTTTCAGGAATTAGTCGGAAATATGGCTTGTTGCCATTCATCGGAAAGCTCTCGGGGAGAGCTTTCCGATGAATGGCAACAAGCCATATTTCCGACTAAATCCTGAAAAGTTACCCATAATTCTGCTGTGGTTAAGAAGTCGATTACTTAGAGCATTAATGTACATAGTTTGTTGAGTATATTAAATACATATTATGTGCTTATTTCACTACTTCAAACTGATATTCTATGACTCAGCCACTTAACCCATTTGCAACCATTATTGTCAAAAAATCCAACAACAATGAATGTACCTACTATTTCCTATAACACGGCATCTGAACTATGCTAGAATGTAAACAAAATGAGCGAGTCTGCCATTCGTCCCAAAAAATCGTGGATAAAGAACGAATGAGAAAGATTTGCTAACAAGAGTCACTATATTTGATTTATATGATAGAATGAAATTTTGATAAATAATTGCTGGCAATTTTGATACATAATTAATTAAATTAACTGCTTTGAGTAAGTTTATTCTCTGCGCGCCCCAGCAAAGTGTTTCACATCACTTTAACCCTTCCATGACCAGAGCTTCCTGAACTTGTGTTCCAATCCCCTTTGCACCCTCATTCAATATGTCTATATATATCTTAATGTTATAATATGTTGTAATAATTGGGTCACAAAAAATATGTTCAATCGATCAAGCTTCCGGAAGTTTAGTGAAGACCCTGTGCTAAACCATTCTCTTATATATGCGAGTCTCCCATGGGGATTCTCACATATATACGAGAATACATTAGCCTAATAATATTTTCCTTGACCTTTTATTAAAGCCAGTGCATTCTCTTATATATGCTCGCTATGGGAAACTTGCATATATAAGAGAATGAATGCATTGGCACAGGATCTTTAGTGATGCGCCAGCACAGCTCCCATCATGAAAGAGTTAAACTATTAAAATATTTGCTGTCCAGACCAGACTATTTAAAACCAGATTCTGAGCTTCCATTTGTCCTCATAAAAGGAATAAATATGATTTTAGAAAAAGTTAACTGGAATTCGGCAATTAGGAAAAACTCAGCAATAAATATTTAAACTCTCCCGAAATGATGTAACCCAGGGGTGGTCTGCAGGGTCCTTCGTGAATTTAATCACAGCTGAGTTGGTGTTTTTGCCAGAAGCTGTCTTGTGGAACATGACAGATGAGCAAGACTGAGTTTAGTGTGCCTGTCATTTGCAGAATGAGGTCCCCAGAGAGTGAATTACTGACACTATCCTGCATAGTGGGCTAGCATCACTAAATACATCCTCTTTGGATCTCATTCTGCTTATATAGGCCTCATCTTTGGAAAGTTTCTTTATTATCAAATTCTATAGAAACTTAGATTCTATTTCTTTTTTAGTTTAGTTTCTCTATATTCCCAAATTGGCAGATGACACATTGCATAATCGAGGTTTCCAATGGGTGTACATCACAATATTCACCATTTTGGAACTTCAGTCTGGTCTATATCTCCCATAGCAGATGCGGCCATGCAGAATGAGGTACCCAGATGGTGAATTTGGTGATGCTAGCCACTATGTGGGATAGCGTCACTAAATACCCTCTGGGGACCTTACTCTGCAAATGACAGGCACACTAAACTCAGGCTTTCAGAGGATGGGATAGTGTTCGATTTCTCTGATTGTTATCTTCCTTGATGAACGCCCATCATGTGAGTTACACCCATCACTGTCCATTGGATGTGTTCATTACTGCCAAGGTGCATGCTTAAATGCATTTGTCTCTATAACTGACTTTCTCTTGCTAGCGTATTAAGTTTTGGTTCAAATTGTCAGTGTCTGTTCATTGCCTGACTGGGGGGTCCATGTTTTCATTGTCAGTTTCAGTTCACTGCCTGACTGGGTGTTCATGTTTTCAGTGTCATGCAGTTCATTGTCTGACTGGCCATGGGGGGGGGGGGGTCCATGTTTTCAGAAAATAGAGGTGCATGTGGACCAGGGGATATAATTTTGCGAAAGGAAAATAGCATATTTACCAGTTTTCCATACACAGCTAGGTTAACTGTTCACTTGCTTGGCTAGTAGTGTCATTCATATATTAACAGGAAATATTGTGAACAATCATCAGGATACAGTAATGCCATAAATAATTGACTCCTTAACCGCAGCAGAATTATGGGTAATTTTTCAGGATTTAGTCGGAAATATGGCTTGTTGCCTTCATCGGAAAGCTCTCAGTGAAAAATATGGCTTGTTGTCATTCAGTGAGAGCTTTCCGATGAATGGCTACAAGCCATATTTCTGACTAAATCCTGAAAAATTACCCATAATTATGCTGTGGTTAAGGAGTCGATTATTTAGGGCATTACTGGATGTTCTGCTTCCAGCAGGGAACAACTTTATGGAGATTAGGCTGATATGAGCTTTGTCCAATATTGTGCTGATCATTCTTCCAGAAAATGCCAAATGGCCACAAATAATCAGGAGTGTTGTGGGCAAGCCTGGGTTTAGTCATTTGCAGAATGAGGTCCTCAGAGGCTGAATTTAATGATGTTATCCCGCATAGCGGGCTAGCATCAGCAAATTCACCCTCTGGGGACCTCATTCTGCTTAGGCCTTATCTGCTATGGGAGACATAGACTCAGATTGAAGTTCCCAAATGGTGAATATTGTGATGTGCCCCCATTGGGAACCTCGATTATGCAATGTGTCTTCTGCCAATATGGGAATATAAAGAAACCAAACTAAAAAAGAAATAGAATCTATTAAAGTTTCTATAGAAATTTGATAATAAAGAAACTTTCCAAGAGGCCTAATCAGAATGAGGTCCCCAGGGGGTGAAATTAGTTATGCTAACCCACTTTGCGGGATAGCATCACTAAATTCACCCTCTGGGGACCTCATTCTGCAAATGACAGGCACAAATAACCAGGACTGTTGTGGGAACCATGGCTTGGTTCGACATAAAACTCCAATCCGTCAATCCTCCACAATAAAATCGCTAGCATTGTTGTTGATGTCCCCAGTCTTTAAGATTGATGTCGCCAATCTTAAAGGCCCACTTAATTTTAGAGTCACTGATAAATTTTTTTATAGTGCCTTGACATACGGTTTTAATATCAATCTATATGCCATAAAATGTGATTAAAATACTATAATTCATCACCATTTGAAACGCGCCTTTGTCTCAGAAGATGCCATAGAGAAATAGAAAAAAGCTGAAATCATACACTGGGAAAGATTACCCCCATTTTGGCTCCCAGAATGCAACAGAATTCCAACTAAAAATGTATTTTCAATGGAAGGGGAATAATTCAATCTTTAAGATTTAGAGTTATTCCCCTTCCATTGGAAATAATACAATTTGAACTACAATCCAGATGAAAAAAACATGTTAGAAACTCAACAAAAACATGTTCACAGTTTATTACACCGGATAAGTTGATAATATAATGTTTTGGAGCTTCCTCTTTCAAATGGTATATAATATGCATATATCTATTATATATTTTGGAAGATCTGTCTGTGTGTTCGCGATGGACTCGAAAACGGCCGAACCGATTTCGATGAAACTTGGTATGTGGGTGTATTTTCGGCCGGGAACTGGCATAGGCCTATTAATTTGCCCGTGCGACGTGACCTTGACCTTGAAATCGGGTAATTTCAAGGTCAAACACCCGAATATCACGGGATTTCGATGAAACTTGGTATGTGGTGGTATCTTCGGTCGGAGAGTGGCATAAACCTATTAATTTGCCCATGCGACGTGACCTTGACCTTGAAATCGGGTCATTTCAAGGTCAAACGCTCGAATATCACGGGATTTCGATGAAACTTGGTATGTGGGGCTACATTCGTATGGGAAGTCTCATAAGCATATTCGTTTGCCCGTGCGACGTGACCTTGACCTTGAAATTGGGTCAATTCAAGGTCAAATCACCAATTTTGATGGGATTTCGACGATATTTGATACATGGGGGTTCTTTTGTCAACTGAGTGTTTTGGACGGGTCGAGTCAAATCGGGTAAAACCGGATGGATTTCGACGGGCACGTTTGTCGGGTACTTTTGTCCGGGCAGTGTTTTTGGACTGGTCAAATTGTGACCCCACTTGACCTTGACCTTCAAAATGGCCAATTCAAGGTCAAAGCCCGGATGAAGTCGGGTCACCTTCTAGTTTTATATATACAGTAATGCCTTAATTAATCGACTCCATAACCACAGCAGAATTATGGGTAATTTTTCAGGATTTAGTCGGAGATATGGTTGTTGCCATTCATCGGAAAGCTCTCACTGAGAGCTTTCCGATGAATGGCAACAAGCCATATTTCTGCCTAAATCCTGAAAAATACCCATAATTCTGCTGTAGTTATGGAGTCGATTAATTAGGGCATTACTGTATGTGATCTGGGGGTTCGAAAATTAAGTGGGCCTTTAGTGTGTCAGGGTTAATGGACTTGTGACTGAACATTCAGAAACTGGAAGCTCAAGCCACAAAGGGGTTAGACCTTTGGGTTCCGAATGTCCAGTCTCGAGTCCATTAATTAACTGACTACAAGAATGAATTATATTTATACAAATGAAAGTGCTAATAGATCTCGATAAATGATAATTTTTGTATCAAAATTGTTCTTGACTGACATAAAAACCATGCCCATTGACACAGTTCATGTTAGTGTGAAGACAAATGTATGCCTATACCCGTGCAACTCTATTAAAAAACAAATGTCGATGTATGTAAGCATATAATAAAAATTTTGTTTTGCGCCGCCCATAGTGATGTCATTATATTATTTGAATTCACTATACATTGTATGATTCATCTTCCATTCCCTATTACGGAAACATCGTGATACCGATTGAATTGTGAGCACTGAATCGTGTAGGGCAATTCGATTTCATGCGGTTCGGTATCTTTCATCTGATTCAATTCGATTTGAAATTGGCTGCCCTGATACGAATTGCATATACAGTATATTTTGTCTCAAAACTTTTGTGTAATGTTACCTGTCAATTTTGGTTACCTTTTTTTTCTAAGCTTTCATGTAATGTTGCCTGACGATTTAAAAAAAATAAATTCCATGCTGTCATGTAAGGTTGCCTTATGTTTTTTAGATCTTTTTGTCAGAGCTTTCATGTAATGTTGCAATCATGGTTGTGGGGTCATTTTATCCAAGCTTTCTTCTGATGTTGCAGATGATTGTTGGGTCATTTTGTCAAATTATTTATGTAAAGTTGCCCGGCAATAACATCAAGAATTCTGTGCATTACTAATGCATGGATGGGGCTTCCACTCACAGAGAAATGTCTTGAGGTGTCACTGAGATAGCACAAATTGATATGCTCCGTCGATAAATATTTAATCCATTCTGAGATGCCGGCCCCATTGGAACCAATTGATCTGCAAAAAAACAATGGCAATGCATAAACGTGATTGATGCTGTGTTTATTGATCAGTCACACACGGTGGGTGTCCCGATCAGTTTGTGCTATTATTTCATGGAGTTTGTCCACACTTAATAGCACATGAAAGCATGCTGTTTTAATCATCCAATAGAAATCAGTATATGATACCATTTTGTTATGGAAAGTTGAGCTTTGTTTACTTATATAAAATACTCTGTCTATTATTGAAAAGTGATAGACAGAAGCTAGGTAAGAGGGCCTGAGAATTTGGTGCAGGACTTTTGCAGAGTGAGGTCAGCAGAGGGTGAATTTAGTGTGCTACCATGCACGACATTTCCTCATTTTGTCACCTTAAGTCATTTCCTCAGAGGCACCTTTTGTCACCTTACGTCATTTCCTCAGAGGCACCTTTTGTCACCTTTCGTCATTTCCTCAGAAGCACCTTTTGACACCTTTTTATTTAATAAAAGTTAAAACCAAATTTTCGTGGCTTTCTCCAATAATCATCCTGATTGTTTTGATTTTACATGAAGTATGTGGTTGAAGTATATTCTATCCAATCAGAACATTTTATTCCATTCACGCCTTACCTTGCTCGAAAGTAATAAAAACGATGATTGCTTTTGATAAATGTTGCAACATTTTAACATTTAAACTTGGAATTGTGACATTATGGAAAGGTGGCACAGTCTATTCAATTGGTAGTTTGAAACAACAAATTCTGAACAATTACTATTTCTAGAATTTAGAAATTAGAATGACAGCGCGATCACAGAACTAAGGTAAAAACATGCTAAACCGACTAAAATGTCAAAATCTCTGAGGAAATGGGACGTAAATTACGTCGCCGTGGCAAGGTGCGCTGAGTTTTTAACGTCACAACGTCAAAGTAACCTGGGGGTTGTAGTCAACTGCGGTCAGAGTGGTAATGAGTTAAGGAGTCGATTATTTAGGGCATTACTGTAGGGTATTTAACCCTTTCTATACTGAAATACTCATTGACGATTAGTTCCCATAAGAAATGTTCAGATTATAAGTTCAAGAAATGATTAACTTATTATCTGAATATTTCCCACCAATGAACATGAATCATTCTGCTCTTGTATTATCTGTTTTTCTGGCTGTCGTCCGCTGTTATTTCCTGAACACCATCTAAATGAATAATGGACCATTCCAATGCATACTTTTATAACTGAAAGGGAGAATCCATTTAGTATAGAAAGGGTTAAGATGCATTACTATTTATTCCCACGGCAAAACTCTGTTTTCATTTTTTCAGAACAAATATCTGATACCGTAATTCAATCTATTAAAATGGCCTCACCTAGCTTTTGACATGCATATGTTAAAATATTCCATAAATGAATTGCTTTTATTCTGATTTATCTCGCGGTTCGAATTTTCATTATAATCAGTTGGCCAGGTTCATCAGTAGTCGATAGATACACCTAAATGTCCCTGGCGTGAGGGTAAACGTCATCCAATTTGGTTCTCTAGTGGGTGATTGTTGGCCCATCATTATGCAATATCTGCCACCAAACCAATTTCAGTAATGCCATTGGGCCTAACTTTAGCATTATCAGTCTGTTTATCAAGATACTTCGGGAGACGATAGGGATGCGATGGGGAAGTACATGACTTAAAATGATGCCAACAGGGAAATCTTTGTGCCGATATTATCGAAGCTAGACACTTCAGTGTTATTACAAGCAAATTACGCTGCCTTCATTTAGCTAAGAACTATGGGCCACGATCTGCCACATTAAAGGTATTGCAAGCACTTATTGTCCCCCGAAATCACTGGTGTCCGTCCGTTCATCTGCCTGTGCATCTGTACCAAACTGGATGTTTTCCAGATGATAACGTTAGTATGTTATGTGTGGATTACCCACATGAAAATACAGGTCAAGTTCGAATTTGGGATCAGTATGCCTAATTATGGTCCGTGATGATTATTTTGGTTTCCAGGTGATAACATCATAGACTTAGAATTTTATACTGATTATTTTGGTTCTAATAAAATATAACTTTCTTGTTCACAACATACTACAGTTGGAGTCAAATTTTTAATTTAATGGTTGTTCCCAGAATAAAAAATTTCATTTCTAACAAAATATTTGGTATACATACTTTACCTGAAATAAATGCATTTAAATCCCTTCCATGACTGGAGTTTCCAGAAATTTTGTGAAAACCCTGTGCCAATGCGCTTGTTTTGCTTGTCATATGACCAAAACCTCTTTCAAAATGTCGGAACAGTTAGTGGCGACCGCTATTCGAAATCAAAGTCAGAATTAAAGTCAAGAATATTTGTCGATTGACAAGGAACAACGGCTGGTAGACATGTGGGCAGAAAATGAGTGCCTGTATAATAATCGCGACAAGAGGGTGACAGCTGTGGAAAGGTCTACTGCTATTGCTCATGACCTCAATATATTATTATTTAATTTATTTATTAATAAATATTAGTCTTTAGAAATACATATTAATATAAACCACCATGACTGGCTATAGTAACTGGCTAGCTAGGCTGACCACATCACTGACACCAGTTTGCTATATAGACTAAAGTGACCATATGGCATGATTATATGACCGGAGTGAAAATAAGAAATTCCAACTCGTGTGCGCTGACACCTGATTTTATCGGGCCAGATATATCCAGCAGCAAGAATTAACCGGGTACAATTGGGACCTTGTTCGCCGACACTAAGGCTTATTTATTGGCAAAGTTTGTCTATTTTATAGGGTTATTTCTGTTCCATCATACCCATAGCAAGTCAATCCAATTATTACATGAGTTACTGGACAAAAATTAGTTTGATTCCCTGGTGAAGTTATTACATTGGACCAACTTGCAGTTAGCTACTGTGCTTCAGCTTATGATTGAGTATTTGTGCCCTCCAGCCAGGTTTCTTGACTACGAATGAGTCCCTGGAGACAATTGCAGTACACAACCACTTGTGGAAGGTGTGTGATGTCCAGACAGAAGCCATTGGATCTGGTGACATCTTCACACCATGATGGTACAAGTCGAAAAATTGCTTACCACTAGGCCACCACATGCTAAGAGTCCTGGAATTATAACCCTTTCTATACTAAATACTCATTGACGAGTAGATCCCAAAGGAAATGTTCAGATAATAAGCAGGTCATTCTTGTTGAACTTATTATCTGAACATTTCTACCAATGAATATGAATCATTCTGATCTTGTATTTTCTGTTTTCTGTATGTTGTCTGCTTTTATAACCTGAAGACCCCTCTAAATGAATAATGAACCATTCCAGTGTATACTTTATAACTGAATGGGAGAATCCATTCAATATAGAAATGGTTTAAGGGAGGGCAATTGCTCCAGTTCCCGTCAGCTCTTCTAAAACAAAATAAGGATAGGTGGTAATTTTCTCCTAGGTTACCTAACGGTTCCCTTAAATTAACATTTCAATAAATAAGTAGCATATTTGCTCAAATAAGGGAAATACTCACCAATTTAGAGTTCTAAAAAATTGTTATCTATCATTTCTGGAGATATTGTTCCCATGAGTGATTTATTAAGGGGGCTGCAGTTTTAACCCTTTCATGGTGGGAGCTCTGCTGGTGCAGCATTAAAGATCCTTTGCGAGTGCATTCAATATCAAGATAAATAGTTTAGGCCAACATATTCTCTTATATATGCGAGGCTCCCTATGGGAAACTCACATATATAAGAGAATTACATTGGCGCAGGGTTTTCGCAAAATTTCAGGAAGCCTCAGACTTGGAAGCGCTAAATGGTCAGGCTTGTGCTAATGCCTAAATATTTATCCCTCACAAAGTCAAGTCTTGTCAACCGTCCACCTGTCCGTAATAAATTTGGACTCTTTATCTCAGTCATTGAAAGCTGCATTTGAATGATCTTTGGTATACTCATATAAAACCATCATGGGGAATGCATGTATATCAACATGGAATGGGCTTTGTCCATAATTTTTTTTGCAGAGTTCTGGTCTTTTAAGAGAGAAATAATGCAACCGTGCCAGCTTGGGGTAACATTATTGGATTATCCACAGGTGGATTGTTTCATCTGAAGTTGTGACCCTTATATTGAAATATTCATCACTGAGAGTTTTCTGATGAATGGCAACAAGCCATATTTCCGACTAAATCCTGAAAAATTACCCATAATTCTTCTGTGGTTAAGGAGTCTATTTTTTAGGGCATTACTGCATGTTTTCTAGAATGATGGCACCTAGGGTATTAAATTCATTAATTACCCTTTACATCAGTGTTTACATGTATCTACATAGCAACTTTTAATCTCTATATCTTAGTCATTGCAGGCTGCATTATACGACATCTTTTGAATTAAGCGACCTCGGAAAATTATAATATGCCTCATCAAAAAGCCACCTTTTCAGGGGATATTCAGTTCACTTGTTAGAATTAATTTTAAAGATAAATTTACAATATTGGATCAAACAGGGCAAGCAATGGGTTATATACTATAGCAATTTAAATGTTTTTTCCAGAATGTATACAGAAATGCACATGGTGTGTATTTTTGCATGAACATATGACAACGACTCTATCAGCTTGAATGCAAAAAGTTCAGTTGTAACAGGAAATGGAACTAATGTGATAGTGTATGCATATAAATCAGGAATAGCTTTCTCTATTGCATTTCGCTGTTTTCTGAGTGCACTATTTTATAGTTAATAGCAATCAATAGCTATGAGAACAGAGGTTGGAAGTGCATACGTGTTTACTGAGATAGTTTATGTCCACTTAAGGTGGCTTTTTTCTTCATTGATAGCCATGGAAAAGTTTTTTTTTAAACTCAATAAACAAGGCTATATATCTTCAAATTAGTTAATTCATTGCAAGCGAGAGCATTTACATTGAGTGCATGCAAGCCTGAGTTTAGTGTGCCTGTCATTTGCAGAATGAGGTCCCCAGAGCAGGCTAGCATCACTAAATTCACCCTCTGGGAACCTCATTCTACTCATTTTACATGGCCTCATCTGCTAAGGGAGACATAGGCTCAGATTGAAGTTCCCAAATGATGAATATTGTGATGTGCACCCATTGGGAACCTCGATTATGCAATGTGTCATCTGCTAATTTGGGGATATAGAGAAACTAAACTAAAAAAAAATAGAATCTATGCGAAAAAGTTTCTATAGAAATTTGATAATAAATCAACTTTCCAGAGAAGATGAAGCCTAAGCAGAATGAGGTCCCCAGAGGGTGAATTTTAATAGTAACCTCATTCTGCAAATGACAGGCACACTAAACTCAAGACTTGAGCGCACATATTGGTTTATTTCTTGTTCAAGGTCTCATTTGTGCAATTTGGCCCAATTCTCCCAAAACAATTGCAGTTACTTGTTTTCAAAACTGAAATCAGTTGTTTTTCCATCAAATTGAATCTAAATTAACTAATAAACTAGTCAGTTTATTAGATAACATTATTGCATAGCTAGTAATTAAATTCATTCTCAGCCAATTAATTCTACCACGTTATCACCATATTCACAGTATCAGTCACCCCTCTGGACATTGCTCTCATCAGTCACAAGGTAATGTCTATATGATTATTGGACCAAATAACTGTTCTGATATGTGACCCGCCATATCAAATCCAGTTGTAAGTCGGGATTATTTTTACACTGTGCCAATGCATTCTCTTATATATGCGAGTCGACCATAGGTTGCCTCTCATATATATTAAAAGAGAATGCATTGGCCTAACAATTTTTATCATTTTTTTTAAATAAATGTTTCTTACAATTTTTAGGACATAAAATAAAAAAACATCCATTACCCTGCAGGGAGCCCCACACATATATAGAAGCATATAGAAGAGTGTCGTCTGCTCATGTTTGTCTGGGGCTCTGTATGGGTGAAATTATAAAATTGTGAAAGAATACAAGAACAAATTATTAAAATTGTTAGGCCAATGCATTCTCTTATATATGCGAGGCGACCTATGGTCGACTCGCATATATAAGAGAATGCATTGGCACAGGGTAAAAAAATCCCGACTTACGACTGGATTTGATATGGCGGGTCAGATATCACCTGTCTCATATTACTTGATACAGACCAGCTGTGACCTCATTGAAAACCCCAGTGAGATCATGCCTTGTTGTCATTTGGTTATTTCCGTCAATAGATCGCCAGCTAAAATGTTGTCAGATTCACAAATTCCCATTGGGTTCAGGAATGGTAATAATTAATCGTGAAGCTACCATCAACTTATCGGACTATATAATAATAAGGTCATTAAACGTTTTACTGTTCTGGTCTTGGACTCGACTGCAGAATGCACTATATAATGACGATATCGGCATTGAATTTGTACATTCTGCAGTCTTGTCCAAATATACTCACCGGTATGGACCAAGAAAACTCTTAATAACCTCAGAATATTATATGTCAGTTTTTTTTATTTTCATTATAAAGGATTCAATTCATGTTCATTTTAATTTAGATTTTAGAAATTATTTTTCTGCACCTATTTCTGACTCATCAATTATCTCTCTTTGAATTGCGACAGTACCTAAAAGTCAGAAAGGATGTCCACCTTTAACCCATTCATGACGGGAGCTGCGCTGATGCAGCATTAAAGACCATGTGCCAGTGCATTCTCTTATATGTGTGAGTCTCACTTTAATAGGGAGACTCGCATTTATAAGAGAATGCACTGGCTTACAAGGACAAGGTAAATATTGTTAGGCCGATGAAAAAATTCTCTTATATATGCGAGGCTCACTATGGGAGACTCGTATATATAAGAGAATGCATTGGTACAGGGTTTTCACAAAATTTCAGGAAGTTTCCATCATGGAAGGGTTAATACTATGAATGCAGTTACAGTAATGTCCTAAATAATCGACCTCTGAACCACAGCAGAATTATGAGAAATTTTTCAGGATTTAGTCGGAAATATGGCTTGTTGCCATTCATCGGAAAGCTCTCACCGAGAGCTTTCCGATGAATGGCAACAAGCCATATTTCTGACTAAATCCTGAAACATTTCCCATAATTCTGCTGTGGTTAAAGGGTCATATATACTTCAGGCATTACTGTAAGTAGCATGAAGTCTTTTGACTACCTAGCTGTGAGGAACTGATATCTGTGAGGGTGGAAAATTAATCTCAGCGCTACCTTAAAATAACATGCATTGCCATCACAGACTAGATGTTTTAGGACTAGCCTATCGCTTCACATTTGCAGCGATATTGCACTCTTTTATCATATAGCCTACATTATTAATGTTTTTATAGTATAGGATATGTTTGAAAAGATCGAACTCATTTATATTTCCATTGTGCAATATCTCAAGATGAAATTGCAAATTATATTGAGTGCTGTTTTGTCATCAGCTTTCATGGCTTACTAATAACGTACATTAATCTATCATAGGATAAATACTGATACAGTTTAAAGGTACTCAATCCAATCAGACGCTCCTAAATTACTATTTCTTTGGCTTCGGGGGTAAAAAATATTTGATTCGAGTTGAGGAACCCACCCATCAAAGCTCAGAGTGATCAGATATTGATTTTTGAAGTTTGTTATTTCTCGAGATGTGTAATAATATGTGGCCCAGAAACACGAGTGAAAATGAATAAATGATATAAAAAAGTACATGATCTGAACCTGTAAAAGGCTCAACTGGTAATTATATTGAGTCCTATACACTTCAAGAATCTCAACATTATGTTAGGTGTGTGCTGGAAAATTGTGAACATCCATTTTGAAAGAATTGATATAAACCTTTGGACTGAGATGAGTTTTAGCCTCACTTTTGGGTCATATGTCCATAGCCAAATTCCCAGCTTACCAGCTATCTCAAACACTGTGGCATATTGTTGATTGCTCCCAGCTTTAGTGGACTGACCTGCATACAATAATATGCCCTAAATAATCAACTCCTTAACCACAGCAGAATTATGGGTAACTTTTCGGGATTTAGTCGGAAATATGGCTTGATGCCATTCATCAGAAAGCACTGAGAGCTTTCCGATGAATGGCAACAAGCCATATTTCCGACTATATCCTGAAAAGTTACCAATACTTCTGCTATGGTTAAGGAGTCAGTTATTTAGGGCATTACTGTACCAAAATTTGGCTATAGTTCCTTGATGTAACAGTTCATGGTAATATGACTTAATCTCACAATTTTCTAACATACACCTAATATTGAGATTGTTGAGATTCCTGAAGCAGTATTAAACTCAATTAAATTGCCATTTGAGTCACTTCTTGCACTGACCAACTTCTTGGTACCTGGAACACAATGACCAATTAAATAGTGATGTGCTATGATAACATTCGCAATCCGGAATGTATCATACATTCTGTCGGATGTGATGAAAGAAGAATGTATGTTATGCCAGTATTTTCCAGGGTTTGTAACTCTAAATCAGTTAACAGTTGTTGTGTGTGCAGGACTCAATTTACAGGAATTCAGATCCTAATGGCTTTTCCTAATAGGTGAGAATTGGTCTACAGACCTTGGAATGATCCGATTTGGATTGGAATCCCCGGAGAACACATGACTCTTGTCTTGGGTTGATGACTTTGGTGTTGAGTAATTAACTTTGGAATATATATAGTCAGTGGGGAGCTATCCTAGTGACAGACAGGGGGTATGGGATCTATCCAGCCCTCTTGTTAATGGCTAACCTGCCTGGAACAGATGATAGACTAAGTATAGATTTATTCTAAATTAAGCCCGTATTATGTAAGATTCATTTTATGAGTATAATGTTATAACCTAGATTATAGAGGTGGTGAACCTTAGTTTCCTTGGTCTTTACTATCTAGTAGCATTGAGACTGATTGCTATCCACATGGGTGGCAGAGAAGGCCATATTTAAAGACATATTATGGACTTGTTTGGTGCATGAAACTGATAGGTTAGTATTCAGGCGCTTTGTCAACTGGGGCAATATGGCATTCTACTACCATCGCCGAAAATATCAAAGAAATCGACCATACCACTCCATGGATATCATCTTCTGAACTACGCATAATTGTAAATATTTAAATCTTCATTCGGGATGTTACAACCAGCGATAAACTAGTAAATGATTTTGCCATCGAGAGTCATTGCATTTAATTAATATATAAGAATGACTGTGTATGTGCTGGAAATTTTGATTAATATTTCGTAAAAATAACTACTTTGAGGAAGATTATTCCCCATTTCTATTTGATTACACAAAAACCAGAGTGTTTGTGTGTGATGAGGGCCAAACAATTCCGGAAAGAGGTTTGCTTAATTCTCTTTCATATATCTATTTTCCAGTCGCAGGCTAGAGCTATAACGATTCATTGTACCGCGATACACTTTAAAACGATACACATCGTATCATGTAATCAGGTAATTTCTGAAGATGGTCCTGTGTAAAAGAGAAAAACATGCAATGTTCTCTCAAGTTTACATGTCTATTATGTGTATTTACTCATCTGGCTAACTATTAAACTGCATTTTAGTTAAAAACTAACTCTTTTTTACTGTTATAAACATGTACAGTAATGCTCTAAATAAAATTGACTCCTTAACCACAGCAGAATTATGGGTAACTATTCAGGATTTAGTTGGAAATATGGCTTTTTGCCATTCATCGGAAAGCTCTCAGTGAGTGTTTTCCGATGAATGCCAACAAGCCATATTTCCGACTAAATCCTGAAAAGTTACCCATAATTCTGTGTTAAAAAGTCGATTATTTAGGGCATTACTGTAGGTTTTGATAATTTAGGTGGTAAATCATTTGAGAACACTAATTTAGTGTATTGTGATATGTATGTTATCATTGATCATGTATCGTGATTCGTATGATATCATGACCAAGTGTATCGTTACAGATTTCCCGCAGACTGTAAAGTCTGTAGGTGCTTGACAGGTGAATTAGAAGTTTATCAATCTAAACCTCGCATTTATTTAAGGATATACTTGGAGAGAAGTTGAGTAATTTTCCTTCACTCTGATGACAAGCAGTACTCTGTATTCGCTTTGCTTAATAGGAGGCTATGTTATTATCAGACGGTTAGGAGCAGTTTCTCACCAATTTCGAGATTTCAGCACGGAATTTAGGTTCAATGCGAAATCCATCAATACCTACATGACTGTCTTCATTTATTCCCACCAGAATAGAAACCTTGACAGTTCCCCAAATTGAATTCAACAAGTTGAGGAATATCTAATTGCAAGAATTGACTGATTTTTTGTAAGGCCGAGAGTTTTGTCGTCTGAAGAAAACCAAAATATTGATGCAGAGGCACAGAGCTAAAAAATTACATTTCATGCCTGTCTGGGATGGGGGGCACCTAATTGAGTGACCCAAGAGGCCATAATTAATTTAAGAATCAATAGCGTGTGTGTCCGGATGATGGTTCCTGTCATAGCTGATCCCTAGGACACAGACATTTGTCAGTGGGTGGCATGATTGCTTTTCTTCTTTCATGTCAAAATTATTTTCCGAAGATAAATCCATAAGTCAAGGTCACTTTGACGTCATCATCCAATGAACCAGTAGAGTGCTTTGATTGCATTATTATCACAATGCGACCTTGATCCCAGCTGACTTCTGGTCGTCACAGGACATCAAGAATGTTAATTCAGGCCTGCAGTAATTTTAACAATTTCTTTACCAAATTGATTCTCCCATTCAGTTATAAAAGTTTAATTTGGAGTGGTCTATTATTAATTTTGAGGGATGTTCAGGAAATATAAGCAGACGACAAATTGACTAACATATTTTCCAAGTGCATGAAACTTGTTCAGATAATATTTTAAGTTCAACAAAATGGCCTGTGGCTGTTTGTTACACTTATTATCTCTACATTTTCTAAGGGAACTACATGTACTCATCAATGAGTATTTATTAAAGAAAAGGTTAATCATCAAATTATAACTGGTAATGTTCGCGGCTTCTCTCACATTCCAGGGATCTTAAATATGTGAACTACTGTTGTACAGACATTATATGCCTCGGCTATACTTGTTGAAGTCACATAAATTATCGCAAAGTTTACTGATAATTGAAAGAAACAAAAGAAAAGGTGTTTTCAAAGCTATATCAATGATTTTTGTCATAAATGTTTCACATATATGTATGTTTTATATCCCTCCTTCCAAATTCTGGAATCAATATCCTCTCCCCGAGAGCTTTCCTATGAATGGCATATTTACAAAACAATACATTATTGGGCTTACCTGACACAAGTGTGCAGAATAAATGCAGAACACCACTTGTATCAGAATCTCAAATCTATTATAGAACTTGTGGATAACGTATATTGGATGGTCACATTTAGGCACTCGCAAAAAATATATATGTTCTGTCTATGATCTGGTAAGATTATGTTAGGCTAGTCTTTTCTTACATTTAAAGATACTAAAGTCAAATAACATAAAAGTCTGTAAAACAACTATCATCAACAAGAACATAATAAAATAGATTGACTTGTTCTTATTTTAATTATTAATTACTTTCCAATAATGATAATTCACATGGTAAAACCATTGTTTTGAAAATATTACATTTGCATTGTAATTACCAATAAAATCCAATTAGTCCAATAAGATGCCAGTTTAATAAAAACTTGACAATAAATATTCTGAAAATCATATTCAGACTAAAATATTTGAACCTACTAAACAGTTAACAATGTTTGTTGACAAACTACAATACAGTTTTGTTTACATAACAATGGTCTCAACAAGGCAAATTGTGTTATTAGAGAACTATCAATAATGAATATAAAAACAGTTTATATATTTATCCAAGTTTTTCTTGGTGGTAATGTTTTTCCGACTTTTATATTTTTTGCACATTAACCAATGCGGGTGCCTTAGGTCCCTTTATACATTCTTCTGGATCATATGACTTTATCAGTGAGTTGACAATGTCTCTCTTTATATTTGCAGCATGGATGGGTCAGACCTTTGCTTTGAGATTGTTAAGCGGGCGTCTGCCGGGTTCATATACAGTGAAGCTGTTAGCAGGTCAGTAGTTCCTCAGTAACCATTTCTTTACTAAATACTCATTGACATATTGTTCCCTTATGAAAAGTTCAGATAATAAGTTCAACAAACATTGAACTTATTATTTGAACATTTCCCATCAATGAATTTGAATCATTCCGCTATTGTGTTATCTGTTTTTTTCTGTCTGTCGTCTGCTTTTATGACCTGAACACCCCTCTAAATTAATAATAGCATTTCCAATGTATACTTTTATAACTGGATGGGAGAGTCCATTTAGTATAGAAATGGTTAAAGTATACATCGGAACAGTCTATTATTCATTTCGAGGGTGTTCAATTAATAAAACTAGATGACAGACAGAAAAACAGATAATACAAGAGCAGAATGATTCATATTTATAAGTGGCAAATGTTCAGATATTAATTTAGCGGTTGTTTGTTGAACTTATTATCTGAACATTTCCTAAGGGAACTACTCTGATCAATGAGTATTTAGTATAGAAATGGTTCTTAACTGGAGGTCTTGTAGTTTCCCATGTCAAAGTCTCAAGTTGACAAATTATATCAACACTGTGACATCATGTTCGTGCATTAGATTCCCACATGTTTTCAGGTACAGTAATGCCCTAAATAATCGACTCCTTATATATAACCACCGCATAATTATGGGTAACTTTTCCGGATTTAGTCGGAAATACGGCTTGTTGCCATTCATCGGAAAGCACTCAGTGAGAGCTTTCCGATGAATGGCAACAAACCATATTTCCAACTAAATCCTGAAAAGTTACCCATAATTCTGCTGTGGTTAAGGAGTTGATTATTTAGGGCATTACATTATCAAGAATAGAGACCCATGAACATGACGTCATAGGGTTCTTGGGCCAGTTCTCCATCTTTGAATTATCGATTGCTGAGATGTCTTGGTAACCCACCGTGGACAGCAAAGAATGCGGATTATAGGGCTAGCATCACCAAATTCATCCTCTGGGGACCTCATTCTGCATGGCCTCATCTGCTATTGGAGACATAGACTCAGATTTAAGTTCCAAGATTTGCACCCATTGGGCACTTTGATTATGTATTGTGTTGTCCTCCAATTTGGGGATATAGAGAGACTAAACTGAAAAAGTTGAAGAAAAATTCTAACCATCACTAAATTCACCCTCTGGGGACCTCCGTCTGCAAATTGCCGGCACCATATTTTCGTGCCTGTCACCACTGATTTTGCTGTTGTTTTTTTTTAGCCATTACATGAGGCAGATTCTGGAGGCAGTGAGATATTGCCATGCCAATGGAATTGTTCACAGGGATTTAAAACCACATTGTGTCTTACTATCATCAAAAGAGAACTCGGCACCTGTCAAACTCGGAGGTTTCGGTGTTGCAGTACAGCTCAAGGATACAGAGAAAATAGCAGGAGGTATATAAATAAGCCTTATAATACATGTTCGGTCAACGACATTGTCGTGTACAAACTTTGACATGACCTACTTGATCGTGTTTGTGTTTGTAGCATTACCGTGTTTGTAGCATTACCGAAGTGTGTTTTCCCCTTGATATAAGTAGATTTAGCTGTATGATGAAGGGATGACGCATTGAGTTATCAATATTTTTGCTTTTCGACAAGCTCATTAATGTATTCTACATCAAATTTGTGAGGTTTAATAGCATGTCTGGTGACGTCATTGTCATGCAGTGCAGGTACTAGCTCAGTGATTCATAGTATTAGTTTTCGTCTATTTATGAGTCTTTGAGAAATTTTTTGGGGTGGAGGGGGGGGGAGCCCCAAAAAGATTCCCACAGTTGGCTTGCAACACAGCCAATATAAAAACACATACCGGTATAAAGTGATAATTTATATTTAAAATAATGTTTATTTAGGTTTCTGAGAATTGTTCTCACTATTTTGACCTTCTCTATTTCAGAATCACCAACCCAATAAAAAAATTGTAAGTCATTTTGACCTAAACCATTTAGAAAATTGTAATAAGGCTTGGATATATCACCACAGAAATAGCAGTGAAAGCATTTGCTCTCTCAACTGAAGTGTTGCGATCTTAATTTCAATAACTTGAGTTTTTTTTTTGCAGCTAGATTTATAACGAATTGCTTGAAACTTGTTCTGAATCAACAGAATTTTCATATTCTTTGTTTCTCTTTCTTTCAGGGAGAGTTGGAACACCGCAATTCATGGCACCGGAGGTCATCAACAGAGAGTCATATGGACGATGTGTGGATATGTGGAGCCTCGGAGTCATCATGTTCATCCTTCTCGGAGGTTATCCCCCCTTCTGTGGTACAAAAGAACGCCTTTTTGACCTCATTGTCAAAGGGCAATATCATGTAAGTCATATGTCTGCCTCGCACATACCTTGATTTCAATGCCAGAAATCGGACATTGTCCCCTGCAAAACCTTGAATGTCCAATCGTTTGTATTTGAGCATGATATTATGGCCATCAGTATTTATGTGAGTTAATTGTCAGAATTATGGTCACTAGTTTGATTATCAAGCTCATCGTTGACAATAAACTCGGAAGCTTAACAAAAAACAAAAAATTTGTCAAACACATAATGCATGAGATGTTAAACTAATCAAGATTATTCAGTATTCTATAAATAAACAGATACTGCATTATGTGATCACTCAGATCCAAGAGACACTACCCCCACCAGTGACAGCCCTGCCACTACTGCATTGATTGTGTATGCACTACAGGGAAAACACTCTTATCACCTGGAATATTTAAACGACAACACATGAGTGGGGTATGATCTCAGCTTTAATGCAACATTATAAGCTTGTCCTGCAGATAGCCCAACGCATGGAAACCAATTAAGCAGAGCCTTAGCTCTGACGAGAAGCCGAAGCAGAGAACGCTGAAGAAATACTTCTGTACAGCGCAGGCATGAGCATGGCCCAACGAGCAAGGTACGATTCGGAGCCGGCGCCCAAGAATTGCTATGAGGCGCCCTAAGCAATAAGCACACACGGCCAACAGGGAGAAGCCCAACGAGTGCGACGCAGGAATGGCAGTAGAGACCACTGGACAGCCCAACTCCCTATGGCTAAGCAACGGCGATGGGCGGGTAACACCACAGTTACCCCTGCAGGACGCACCAAAGCTGGATCAATGGCACTGATGACACAGCACCTGAAAGTGAAAACAAACAGCAGCAACGAGATTTAAACAAACAGGGCCATAGGCCTAAAACAAAATAGGCAGCACATAACAATTAAGATGGCGTGCCACTTCGGGACGCCGAACAAAGCGGGGCATGGAGCTCCAAGGGGGAGGGAGGGAGCGCGATACGTATAATTCCAAAGTGACTTGCTTTTTCCGTTACCGGAAGGAGGCAGCATTCCGGGCGGATGTAAAATGCGGACTTTAAGTTCGGCCGATACGGAACGGATCGTACCGAAAAACCGGAATGTCTGCCGGATTACAGGATCAAAGAACCACATAAATCACCCCGACCCTTATCGGCCCTGGGTGCATTAAAATTTCAGTAAATTTAAATACCAGATAATTGCGAAGAGGAAAACTAATAAACTTGTTTTGTTACGATGACTGGAGATTTACTAAAATAAAATAAAAAAAAATTATATTGTATTGTTATTAAAAAAAAAATTCTCAAAGTTGCCAAACTCTTTGTTAGACAGTTTACTTTAAGAACCTGATGTGTCAGGCGATCCAAAAAACTTTTAATCCAAGCTTGGCCTTGCGTAGAAGAAGGTCATGAGTCTGACATTCTTTAGTAAGTTTTCTCTTCCACTAGATATAATATAGGACCCCATGAATCAAGATTTTCATTTCAAGTCGAATCTCGAATCATGGCAAATCAGACAAAAGATACCAAATCGCATTTTAAAATTTGGGAAAGTACAGTAATGCCATAAATAATTGACTCCTGAACCACAGCAGAATTACTGAGAGCTTTCTGATGAATGGCAACAAGCCATATTTCCGACTAAAACCTGAAAAGTTACCCATAATTCTGCTGAGGTTAAGGAGTCGATTATTTAGGGCATTACTGTACCTAAATTTGTTTCCGTAACCATTATGAGATATTCAATATAGTGCAGTGTAAATGGCTCTTTTGTTATCTTCTGCTGAATAAACCATCTACAAAAACGCGAAGAACTCAGAAGCAACAAGAAAGACAGTTAGCAAGAATATGCATACAGCACATTTTCTAAATAATTACTGTCAGATGTGAATGCGGCGGATGGGGAGTAACTCTATATATTTTGCTTCAAAACATTCACATTTGGCAAACTTCGTCAGTCAATTCCTAGAGCCCCCTCAGTCCCTGTGGACGCCATTCTTAAGGTGCCATTACACTATTAAGCTTGCTTTATTCAGCTCCAAACGGTAACCACAGGGGTTATGCTCAATGATCACATTACACCACCCAGCAAACTTTTAAAACACTGTTTTATCTGGAAATCTTTTACATTATAATTAACTGGTCTGTGGGATACACAGGGGCGCCGGAAGAGGGGGGCAGAGGGGGCAGCTGACCCCCCTGCCCTTGACCAAGATGGCGCGCAGGGGCAGGACTTGCCCTTTTTCTGGAGGCAGAAAATGCTTTTTGTGTGTTTAATCTCGTGTTTTTATAGAAAAATGTGACTTTTTGGTCCAAATACCACCAATTTCACAAGGAATATTAATTTTTTGTCAATTTTATCACAAAACGGCCATAAAAACCGACAAATACCATTAAAATAGGGATTTTTGCCACAATGAATTTATGGTTATTTTCCCGAGTTTGCGGAGAAAATGCCCTTTTTTTGCGGAAAAGTGCCCTTTTTGTAGGCTCTGCCTCCCCTGCCCTTGGATGCTTCTGGCGCCCCTGGGGATACAGTCTATCACCAAATAAATAACATTCTATTAACCAGCGGCAGTCCACCAGGATATCCCGTTTAATGTAGTTTTGCGAAGAAATATTCCACAGATCAGGCTCAGAATTGTACAGTTCAATGAGCCTATTTGTTCTCTTTGAATGTGGGTTTAAACTCCTTTTTGGGAGGCATCTTTAAAAATGATGTTATATGGTAGAATGCGGTGTTAACAAATGTACCTGGTTATATTTACTAATTCGACTCCAATATTGTGAACTACACATGTCTTTTTTTATCATATATCAGGAGGAGTTCTGTTATACAACTGCTACTTGACATTAAAATGGTGGTTCCTTGCTTTATGCAAAAACGGCTCGGTTCCTTTCCGGACAGCTCGCTCTTTGGGTGATTAATAATGCCGAGCTGTATGAAATGGCATGGAATTACACAATGCAGCCTACCTCTTGAGTTTGCTGAATTATGCAAGCTTAATCATGTAATGGCACCTTTACAGAGATTGTGCTTCTATTTATAGATCATTTGCTGTGTTATCTATATTTGTTAAATAGCATCATGAATTGTTTTCACGCAAATAACATTGTGGTCTGTAAAAAGCATCTGTCTGTATGTCCATAGACAATTGCTATCCAATACAATAAATCAAAGTATAGTATTTTTTATCCGATTATGTTCAAATATTATATGCAGGTTTACGATTACACACCCCTCGCCTGTATATTTTTTGGTATCGATTGGTTGATCGGTTTAGAAATGAATTAACCTTTCACACATTATCCGATAAATCAAATAATTTTCTTCTGATCTACCTCATATTTCTTACCTAGGTTTTTCTTAGCATGCTCTTCATCTGTATGGATTTTTATAATGATTAATTATCCCTTTTACTCTTGAACCAGATTTATTAATGAACACACTGTAATACAAATATTCAATATATTAATTACCACATAAACATCCAATATCCCCCCCTGGTCATTTCTCCCCCCCCCCCCCCCCCCAGATGGCAGACAATATGACATGTTTTTTCGGCAGACAGCACCTCACCTCACCACAAAATGTATGGGGCCCTTATTACTCTTGTCTATGAGCCATGTCCATCAAATTTTTATGAATTCATCTTTAAACATCTATGAAACGGAACAACGAAGCGAAAGTTAAAATATGAAATATTAGTTAATGCATGAATCAACGAGAATTTAAATGCATATAAATGAAAAGTTGAAGTGGTGGACATAACAAAGACAGCTAAACTTGATGATGCCCCGGCAAATTTACAAAATATAAAACAATAACAACCGTAGAAACACCAGGGCCATGTGTCAAAATATCCTCCAAATTGTCACTTAATCAGATAGTTATTATCATATTCGCGTCAGTTATCACCTACAAATCATTCTCGTTCCATTGGAAGAATTATTATTATTCGTATTATATTTTTGGTCTGAACGGCAGTCTGTTCATATTTTGTTTGCAGATGATAGCTTAAGTTCTACTCAACTGAATGAAATGAAATTTGGTATGTAGGTTCACTACCACAAAATACAGTTCAATTTTGATTATGGGGTCCAGTAAGCCCATTTTTACCAGAGTTACTGCTAGGGCTGAAATGGTTATCTGGTTAAATTATTACTGCGGCCGTGACCGTTCATGAAAATTGCATGACTGGTTAACCCATGGACGTAAATGAGATGGATAGGCAACTCTCGCAGAGTAACGCGATATATCGCGGATTCTTTTGTTTCCCAATTAACGAGCGCCTGACTGCGAGATCGCCTGTTGCTATAACCACTGCGTAAACAAAATGGCGTCTTTTGCTTTCGTTTTTGTGACGGAACAGTGTCGACAGCACACAATGTTTCCTTTCTGACGCTAGCTTCTTTCATTTACCCGCTTATCATAAATGCTTGAATTAATTTTACATTGAATACAGTTTGTTTATTGTTTATAGTGGCCTAATAAAAGTGGGAAAGCACCCAATGTGCATTACAAATAAAGTTTTGAAATTAAAGCACCATGCTCATAGAATGAGCATTGTAATGATTGTTGTCATTTCCGCCGAATTATTTCTTAACTAAAAGAGCGTAATTACGCAACTATTAATGACATATCAAGGTGGTGAATGATCAATTAGCAAAACTTAATGGTGTTTATATAACTAGGCTTGAAGGAAGCAGGAAGTTTAATCTGCCCCAAAGCAATGAGAATTGAATATGATCACACTTCAGTTAATACAATGTTGACACATCGCGGAGAGGGCTAATCATCGCTAATTTGACGTGTTTTAATCCACAACGAAGCCAATGACAATATTGTTTTATCTTGCGTGTGACTTCAGTGTTCATAGTGCAACTACAGCATGACATCCACACTTACTAGTAGCTATCATTAAGTATCTTCTTTTTAAACAAAGAGTTATACAAACAACTGTATAAGTATTTATGTAAATAAGTGTTTATTACAGTTAAAGAAATATATCTTTACTAAGAACATATACATGTAAAACATGCAGACAGCAGTTTTCAACATTAATTATCATATAAAACAATATATAAACCGATTATTCCTTCAATTTAGCCTCAGATCAGAGATAGATTTAGATCAGAGATATTTGTAGCAGAACTTTCTGGATCTGGTGTTATGCATGTAGCATCTGATATGGCAGAAGGTTCGTCTTCAGTTTTCTGCTTCTTCCAATGGTACTTTCTTTTTTGGCGGATACACTTCCGTTTTCTCGCAGGCATACTGAAGAACAAAGGAAGCCATAACTACTACCGGGTAGTATATATTACTAATAATCAGTTTGTTTCCAAGGTCGATCCCATTTGGGGGCATGGCGACATGGGGGTGGGGTTGCTTAGACTTGATAAATTTTCACCAGTTTGAAATAAATTAGGAAATAGGAAAATTGGCACTGATGGATTACCTCTATGACCAAGTGAATGTCCTGGAATAGTTGCATTTGACCTCAAATTATTTAAAGAGGCACAAATAATTAGCAATAAAGAGTGTTTATTATTAACTTAAAAGATGCAAGGAACTTTATCCGGATAGTCATGCAATACCGATAGGTGCTGTTTACCCCAGACGACTAACAACTAATCACATGTGAATTACATTACAATTAATTACAAATTTGGTTGGGTAGGGGTAGCGTGTTCATTCTGGTTTGCAGATTTGAGGATGACGATATCACTGAACTATATATTAACAGTAGGGCCTAGCATAATGCTTAAGATCTTATTTTTAAATGTTTTGAACATACCTCAAATGTAAGTGCTGCACTCAAATAGAAGATTGATCATTTGTTTGAAGCCGGTATAGGTGATTGGTCGTTCTCTGAAAAAAAATAATAATGTACATGTAGACTTAGTTTCTCAAATGCTACAACATTTAATATTATACACCATATACCAGTATTCATGGACATAGAATATACAGCATGTTAAGGCAATAGGAAACTTTCTCAAGTTATTTTTGACAATTGAACATGAAATACAGAAACTACAATTTCCATGGACCGTATCCAAGCTCGCTGATATACCAGTTACAGTTGTCGGATATCGATGAAATTTGCTCAACTTCGAGATAAGATATTGATAAAACGTGGTTATTAATCCTTGTAAAATTTGCTATTAGTCATCCCAAGACATATGCCAAATCAAAATTAGGTAATCATTTTATTCCAATTTCGGTCATGTTTGATTACGTGCTAAAGTTCCCACCCCTGTGCTTGAACATTTATATTCTCAAGAAAATCCAACCAATATTAATTTTACAAGAATAAAGTGTACAAAAATTAGTAAAATATGATGAAATTGATTGAAGGACACATATTGCTATATTATGATTTTAAAATCACCACCAATTCCATTTTTGTCATAGCCATTTTTTAAAACTTGGTTAAGTGGTAGCCCTCCCCCATAAAAACGAGAAAGGCTGTCACTCTCAAAACAACACACTTACATTGTGATATAACAAACATTTCCTGTAATAAAACTTTGCAAAGTATGCTAAAAGTCACTCAGGGATATATGAGAAAACAAATTAATGCATTGGTTTCATGCCACATCTGGTTATTTTGGAGGAGTTGTTGAAATTCGAACACGAGTGTGCTAGATTGGTAAATGTCCATTTTTAACAATTAATGCTCATTTCATGTAAAGTTATGGACCCAAAAATTAAAAAAAAACTACTTAAATGCAACTGAAAGTCATCGTCTGATGTATCAGCAATATAAATATTGCACGCTTTCTATTTTAATTGCGGTCATTTTCATGTGGCTGCAATAATTGTAAGTCTGCCACACAGAAATGGTATCAGACGTCCACCCCCAATAGCTCGAATTTCGGAAATTAAAAAACATTTCCACGAAATTGCACCTTTAATGGACATGGTTGAAACACAGCTAAAGTTTGTATAATAAACTGGTATTCGATGTAATCTTTAAGATATACTTCCAATTTATATCGGATCCATGATCTCACGATTTTTCCCCCGGTATTTTTCCTCTGTTTTCTTTGAATATTTGTTGTTCAGTTTTCGTTACGGGAGAATCTAATGTTTTTAATTCGTCTAGGAGCATCTTACGACGAACTTTATAAGATTACCGGTCGCTCAGTTCGATTATTATGCAAAAGTTTTATTTTAGAACATAAGTAAGTACAATACTCAAGTTTTTTTAGAAGTAGATATCCTTTTAGAAGCAAAACACAAGACAATCCCACATACGACGAAAACACGAGAGATATGAGATCTCGCGAAGTCACGCGCTCCGCGATATTTCATATACCGGCTATTGGCCAAGCACTGAGGCTTCCAATCGCCCTATATATACATCGCTGGTTAACCATAAGCAGACAGTGCCGTGTTTAAACACTAACATATAGTGAGATAAATGAAGCAAAATGCTGGGATCCTAAGGTTTAACACACCTCTGTCAAAGTGAACTGTTTGGCAACAGTTTGGGACATGTTATGACAACGAGAATAATTATGATAACACAGTGTATCAAGTTGGTACTATTGCAATGTTGTTACATCAAAGCTCTCAGTTGGGTGGTGGGGCTTTGATCTTCACGACAGACTCATGACAGTGTAACTAACATCATGATGTTTGTCTGTGAGTGTTAGGTGTCAATCTTGGTGTCCGTGCGAATAATGGGTTTTTGATTGAATCAAATTTTGAACCAAATAGCTCTCAAAAGATTTGTAAAGGAATCAAATTGAATTTTCATAATCTTGCTTGCCGAAATGATAAGATAAAAATAAGTTTCCAGTTTTCTTTTGTATGTCAGAATTATCTATTAAATAAAACACGTCATCTTTTTTGTGAACGGTGGATCGACAATTAAAGACATAATTTTTTTCAAAATATTACAAACAATTAGGAAAATAAACTTTTTGTGCATGGTAAATCAAAACGTCACTTGTGGGGAATACCACATCAATTCAAAACGTGGAATAGCAGATGAACCATTACAGAATTACGCCATCACCACTTTCTCAAGTATAAAACGGGCGTTTGATTAAAGGGCTTTGACCTGCACTTTCTCGAACGACATTAGAACTGCCACTGCAAGTCAAAACTGAGCAAAAACAATCAAATAATGAAAAGAAAATGCATCTAATAGCGTGTATGCACAGTCACGTGATGTACCGTACGACTGAATTGTGAAGTATCTTCCGTCGATCTCCAATTGAATGTCCATGGAATAAATTATAACTTAACTGTTATATCCGCGGTCATGAACAAGAGGGTTAGAACAGTTTAAGTTTACTTAAAACAACAAATTGTGAGGGAATACTTGTGAGGGTATCTACTTTTTATACTTCGCAGTAGTTGTGAATTTTCAAATACTACCGATAAATGCATTAGGTTTGCTTTCACTGGTTTGGTGTATTTGAAAATACTATTCATTGATTCAAAGTCGAATCGAATATAAGGTTGAATCGAACAGCAAAATGAATATTGAATATTCACAGGGGCCTACTGCTAACATACTCTAAATAAGAGGGACAGATATCGATGTCCCTTAAATGCATGGATGATATATTACACTGCAAGGGAGAAAATTGGAACCACCAGAGTTTCATTCGGAACTCCTCAAGTTTGTGCATTTGCTGTACGGATTTCCCTGACGATGCACGAATGATCACAAATTAGCTACAATTTTTGGCATTTGATTTCCATTTATAACTGAGCTGAGCATGTCCGCCTTTGTTTGACTTAAGTTGAAACGTTTGTTGTGTATAATAGACATCATATAGACATGCATGACCGTGATTAACCTCAGTTAATTCAAATGGTTAACTGGTCATGAAAATCATGTAACTGCTTCATGCAGGCATAGTTAATACGGCCCTTTGTTGAAATTTTTGCTCAATTTTCATTTCCGGATGATAACTTTAGTTAGTTTTAACTGTATGGAATGAAATTTGTTTTACACGTTTACAGGTCAATATTATATTGGGTTCCGTCTGCCAATTTTTAGACTTTGATATTTGGTTTTTATTGGTTTCCGGATGATAACTTCGGTTGATGTTGACTAAATGGAATGATATTTGCTATGCATTTTTGAAACCATAAAGTACAGGTCATGTTTAATATTCGGTTTTGTCTGCCATGTGTGTTACTGTATTGATCTATACACGGCTGGCTTTTGTTTTGATTGCTTTTGCCTGTCAGAACCCAGTCCACATGGTGTCGGTGACATTGTTTGTATTCAAAGATATCACCTATTATGAGTGTTCTCGCATGTTTCATTGTAAGATAATAAGATAATATTTATTAGCAAATCATGGAGATATGATGTCTGCTACAAAAGTGACATAAATAATGTTGACAATATAATACTATATGGATGGGATTAAGAGACATTATATATACGGTCTAATATTACAATAAGAGTTACATGTAGTATGTACTTGTATATTATGGCTATCCATGCTTCTTGTTCTTTTGGAGGCTAGTAATTAAGCATCATTGGGTCTAGCATGGGTATCGTTCTACAAAATCGAACAGGTCTTAATTAATATAGTTACATATTGCCTTTGAAGCTTTAGTGGTTTTTGGGTTGAGCAGTACAGAACTCCACTCATTTCCTTGTGAAACTAGAGTTATCACTCCTTTTCTGTTATTGAGTTTTACAGCGATATTTCTATAGTGTTTCTCTTCTTTGTAATTGTAGTTTACTGGTCCAAAGATTAAAAAGCCAAACACGCCAAAAATTTATGGTGAATACAATAATGGTACTAAAGAGGAGGAGGTAAGAATTATTGTAGCATTCTTCTGTTTCAGAATAAGAATAAGTTATAAGAATTGCTATTAAGAAAATAAGTCCTTAAACCCTTTCATGATGGGAGCTGCGCTGGTACAACTTTAAAGATCCTGTGCCAGTGCATTATCTTATATATGTAAGTCTTCCATAGGGAGCCTCACATATATAAGAGAATACACTGGCTTAGGATTCATTTCATAACTAAAATCGGTAAAATGGGCAAAAACACTGATTTTTTCCGAATTCACAACGCACTGTGAATGTACTTTCTACCGATAAAATACCGATTACAACGTAATAACGACGTTTTGGAAGAACGCGTCGATCGGTAAAATTGGTACCGAATCTGCCAATCAGAACATTCCTAAAAAACGTTGCTAATGATCGCAGCGCCTTGGTAATATCGCTATAATATATTAATAAGCAAAACATTATTTCTGTTATTTATTGATGGATGACTATGTTTAACGAGTACCGCGTATATCAAATCCTTCGACTGATATATTATGTCATTGATATTCTACATCTACAGTATACCCTATACCCTCAATGAACTGAGGACTATTAGAAAGTATACTGTTATGCCAAATTTACAGTTCAAATACATTACTCCGGTAATTAATTATTTATTACTTAACTAATTATGTGTTAGCTAATTTTCACGCATGCATTGTGATAATCGAGCCTGTAGATCCAACGTGGTAATTCGTGTTGTGCAAATCGTGTTTATATCTGGGCGACAAATGCACGCCCATTATTAGTTTGATTGACAGCTGTGGTTTAAGCCAATGGGTGTGAATTCAAATCACTCACTTTTTAGTCGGGATAAAGTAGATCCATGCAATTGTGATTTGTAAAGAAAGATACATAGTAAAAATAGTATTACTACCCTAGCTATAAACAAAATTTAATACTGATTCAAAAGAATACAGTAGTCAATTGCACGGATACACAAGAATATTTTTAACAAAATGACTATCGTATGTACATGACGCGGTGTGATGATTTTTCAGTAGGTGCCCATTTGCGGAAATCACAAAATTCTCAGAGGTCCCTTAAAATTAGTGAAATAAACAACTTTAAAGACATGTACAGGTATGTCAATAATTGAAAAGTATTTTAAACGAATAACGACTCTAGAATCGATAATAGTAGCTTGTACTCTCAATTATATTCGGGGACCTCCACAAAGAAAATCTGCAAAACGGGACCTACTGCAAATCGTCAGCCCTATGTGCATGCCAGGTTATTTCAATCTGTTTACGTTTAGACAATTTAAACACCGCTTTCGAGTGTTGGTGTTGGAGTACTATTTATAATGGTAAAGAAAAGGGGAAAAAGGCTGTTTGTCGTTGTAAAAAAATTAATACAAATTTGTGCTTTTCATGTTCATCGCTTTACCGTAGTTTATGATCTTTTTAATCGGGTAGAGCAGTTCGGGAAAATACATGCACGATACACATGACATTGACTTTGACAGAATGAGCGCAATAGTTTCAAATGCGCATGTGCCAGTGAAAACGGCAGTGTGCGGAAGAATGTGAGAGAAATGGCCTAAATAGTTTACCAAAAAAGTACTGTTTAGCCAGGTTTAGCAAAGATTTAACTTTAATTTATTTGAATTTTGAAGAAAATATTATTCACTCAGCAGACGGATTTGATAAAAATCACCTTTATATTATGCTATATGATGTACATTGGAATTTTTTTTTGAAATCTTGAATTTGAGCACGTGCAAAGTAAAAGTAGTACCAGACCTGTTAAGTTTTTAAAATTTCAATCCGGGAGATTTTTGCAGGAGGTATGCCCAAATATGTTTCATGTTCCAAAAATAATTTCTACGATGAAGATTACATAGTTTTTATGAGTTTCTATTTGTGTTTATTTTATAAATATATAGACCTAAATAAAATGGTAATGAATGTCCTGTTGGTAATTGTAATAGAGCTGCTGTGAGTGGAAGATACCACCATTTATTTAAGGGAAAGAAGCAGACACTTCGTATTACTAAGTAAAAGTACTCAGAATTCCACCTGATACAGCCAGATATGCGCGAAACCGAAAGTACAAAATTGCAATAAACTACAAAATGGACTCGTTTTATAGTTTAACCCCCAAAGAAATGCACATATTCCACCATTTATTAACAAATTTTAAGAAGCAGAAACTTTGTTTAAAATGTTCCATTGAACTGTGGAGGCTAAGATAAAATAATTGGCGCCATCAATCACAATCACATTCAAATCAAACTAAATTTTATTTTAATTGACCCATTCTACCTGCTGTCAGTTAAAAATCCAGCTAATCCATGATTGGGAAATGATCAAACAGAAAACGTGTACATAATATAATTGATCTTGCAAAGAGATCAATATTTTTCAATCCAGTAAGTATTTTCTCCTAACCTATATATGGTAATTCATACCAAATAAGGAATTTACTATATGATAGTTTTGTGAGTTGTAAGTTCTAGATGCACCAAATTAGGGGTTTTACAACCGACATACCATATGCACGAATCTAATTAAGGAAATGATGCAATATTGTGAGTCCGCAAATGAACAATTATTTGCACTTTTTGTGAGAAACTAAACAACACTTGACCTGAATTTTCTCTGACACAAAATGTGTTTTGTGAACAATATTCCATTCATATCATAATATGCTATTCTATTAGTATATTCTTGAGGAAATTATCATAATTTGATAAATGTTATTTCTAAATTATAACTTACAACAAAATTCCCTTTAAATTAGCACCAAAATATTTCTGCATCTAGCTCAAAAGCAGAGAGTGATATGATATGACAGTCTTCTGCCGAAGAACAAAATTGAATTGTCTTAATCATTTCTATACTAAATGAATTATCCCTTATTTACATACACCTAATATCTCTTCCGATTTCCCCATAGCGTTACGATAGACACGCCCCCCCCCTTCCCCCCCCCCCCCCCCCCCCCCCCCCCCCCCCCGTATTCAATGCGTTCATAAACCTATGAACTTTACGTGATGTCACTTTCAATGTCGTTCATAGGTTTATGAACACATTGGTCCCGGAAATCACCGGGGATTGTCGGACATTACCGACTGCTTGAGCATCTAGTCAGCCAATTCGCCAAGGATTTGTTAGCAAACAATATGTAATCGAGGTTCACGATTGGATGGCTAGTGACATCTAATCGCGAGCACGGGTGGCACGAGATGTTCGATTGACTATCAGAATGTTGGTTATCATATAATCCCATATCCCATAATATGTCAAATATAGCGAATTATCAAAATATGAAATACAACGAAAAGGCGAAATATGAAAATACAGCGAAATAGCACGAAAAATTGAAATAGGAAAATACAGCGAAATATCAAAATAGGGCGAAATATAGAGCGAAATATAATAATAGGAAATTATTTTTATAAAAGAAATAACGGAGATATTTGAAAAAGTGTTTTTGACGAAATAACGGACATATTTGGAGAAGTGTTTTAAAGAGCGTAAGTATATAAATATAAATAATAAACGGCGGATTCAACGTGGTCATGGGTTTTGACCGCGATAAAAAATCAGCCAACTCCGCATGAACCCCTTCAGGGTTCATGCACTTTGCTGAATTTTTCTCGCGGTCAAAATCCCATGACCACATTGAAACCGCCGTTCATTTCTTATATACATTGGAATGGTCTATTGCTCATTTCATTGAATATTCAGGAAAAATAAGCAGACGACAGGTTATACAAATGCAGATGAATTCATATTCTTTTGTGGAAAATAATAATTTGTGTGCTTATTCTCAGAATCAATTACAGTAATGCCCTAAATAATATACTCCTTAACCACAGCAGAATTATGTGTTGTTGCCATTCATCGGAAAGCTCTCACTGAGAGACTTTTAAAACTTCAACATGATGAAGGTTAGGAGAAACCTATAGATAGATAGATAGATAGATAGAGCTTTCCGATGAATGGCAGCAAGTCATATTTCCGACTAAATCCTGAAAAGTTACCCATAATTCTGCTGTAGTTAAGGAGTCGATTATTTAGGGCATTACTGTATGTTAACTTTGCGTAGCTTTAACAACCTGTTCTTATCTGAGGGGATTACCAATTTACTGGTTGTATATTTGTGCAAGACGTTTGTTCTTTCACAAGCCTGCAAATAGTGTGTCTGTCATTTTCAGAATGACATCCTCAGACGGTGAATTTAGTGAAGCTATCTCGCATAGCAGGCTAGCATCGCCAATTTCGCCCTCTGGGGACCTCATTATGCTTAGACCTCAACTTATATCAGAGACCTAGGGTCAGATTGAAGTTCTCCAGTTGAAGTTGGTGATGTTCACCCATTAGTCTCCTTGATTATGCATGTTATCTTCTGCAAAGGGGATACAGAAACTTCCCAGAAGGGGGAAAAGTAACTAAAAACAATGTTAATTTGAGACTATACTGATAGTTACTTCCCAGAAGATGAGGCTTAAGAAGAATGAGGTCCACAGAGGGTGAATTTGGTGATGCTAGTCCCTGTGCAGGAAAGCATCACTAAATTCACCCTCAGGAGACCTCATTCTGCAAATAACAGACATACTATTTGCAGGCTTGTTCGTTTCCACAAAACTAGAGCTCACTCTTCTACATTCTTTTACAGCAGATTAACACGAGATTATGGGATAAAATCTCACCTGATGCCAAAGATTTAATTCGTCGAATGCTCGAAGTGGATCCAGACAAACGAATCAATATAGAAGAGGCTTTAGATCATCCCTGGATAAGGGTGTGTAATAAGTACAAAATCTAAGCCCATAATCATACCACAATTTCAGTTCGGTGGGGTGGATTATACTGTTCATCATCTTATCTTTCTGAGAATCCATTGTTTTATTCCTGCATTTTATAATGAATTTTTCTATTGGATTGATTTTGTTCACTCGTCTGTCGGGGCATATATATCAGCCATGTTTTATCTGATCTGATTGAAATTTTGTCTGGAGGTCTGACACCAGGAGGGCTTTCATAAGCTCAATAACATTGTTTGAAGGTTTCATTCTAGAGTTATCCTCCTTCATTTATATGGTTTTCTTTCTAATCGCGCATATATTTCATGATTTATTGGATCATGACAACCCAAAATGGAAATATATGGTTTCGTCTCAGCTTGAGTATCTCAGCCATGGATTATAGGATCTTAATGACATTTGATATGTATGTTCACATCATTAATTTTGATAACGTGTCTGAGTTTAGTCTGTTCCCTTTTATAGTGTTATTTTCATTTGTTTATTAGCTCAACTTACTGAAATCAAGTTTGAGCTATTGCCATGGGTTGGCATCTGTTGTCTGTCAGTGATCCGTCAACAATTTCCTTTGGCACACTCTACAGGCCACATCCCTCATCCGATCATCACCAAATTTCATATGGATTTTCGGGTAACCTCTAGATGGGTGCCATCAAATATTTCAAATTAAAAAACATGGCCACCAGCAGCCATCTTGTATTTCCAATTGAATCCATCGGCAAACCCTACAGCCCGCATTTATTGGAGAAATGTTTAAAATGAAAGCTATTACATCTGCACAATTTAATCACTTTACTGATATTTTTTACCTTTCTTATTCTTTATCATTATATAATATTTACTGCTCAGCATAAAATTTACATGTCCCCAAGTTGAGTTACTACTATTGGTTTCTGTGCAACTTCCATTTTGATATGAGACGTATTTTTGTTGTTTTAATATACTATTTCCAATCAGAAATACGTCAATATAGTAATCTCATTTGTGTTTCAACTGAAAATGTTGTGGGGTATCCTTAGTCCCATTGGGAAATAACTACCTCTAGAAATACTTCTAAGCGATATAGGGACTCAAGGACTTTGTGGTTTGTTCATGCCTAATAACATAAATTTTATAAAAGTTAGTAAAACAACTGTCATTAGCAATACATGTAAAAATAGATCTACTTTGTTATTTTCATTATTAATATCAAGATTTAAAATTCCAAAACCATTGTTATGTAAGTATTACTGTGACAGTGGCATTACTGATCAAAGTCCAATTTATCCTTAAAATATCCAAGATTAATCAAAACTTACAAACATTGGAAAAGGTCAAAGCATTGAAAATTATTCTAATAAATCATATTTAGACTGTAATATTTGAACTTACAATGATATTTATTGACAAATCACTGTAACACTTTGATTACATAACACTGGTTTCAACATGCGAAATATTGTTAAAAAACCCATACAATAATAAGTCAGTCTCAAGAATACAAGCAACGTTATTATTATCCTGCACCCCAAATGCAATAGAGGGAATTTCAAAATAAGACAAGAGAGCTATCAATAATGAATATAAGAACAAAGTTTATCAATTTTTCCATGTATTTTTTTTGGTGGTCTTATTACAAACATTTTATAATTTTTGCACATTTACCTGCTGCAAAGGAGTTGGGTCCTTTAACATGAAAATGCTGTTGTGTGTAGCTCTGGTTGTGATCTCCTGTCGTGTCATTTGCTCCACTCTTTACAACTGTGAGCCCTTGGATACCAGTTTTTTCACCATCAATGTTGGGCTTCTCGTGTAGTAGTTGTATAGACTATTCTCACTGCTCTTTGCTGTACTTTCTATTTGATTAATGTTTTCGCCTGTGTGTTGGCTATCTTAATAGTAACTATGTAGATTGAAGCACTATTTTTAGCACACTGGATACTTCACGCTGATTGTTTGCTTCTAAAATAAACCATAATATATGGCTTCATTTCCTGAATAAATCACATGCGTCATATCTTCTAATATGGCAATGACCGAAATTATTTGTAAAATATGGAATGATTTTGGATGATTTGATAATATCTAGTGATAGCTCACACTGCTTCAGTAAGTGGCAAACATGCAATTTTTCTTGTCAGTATCATATTTCAGTTTGATATTAAGGGTATCTATATATATTTACGCCAAGTGTTGTCTGTGTGTGTGTCTTAGTGCTATGCAGTTTTGAAATTTTGAATCGGTTTTGGTTTTGTTTTGTCAAAAAAAACCCATGATTTTGGTTTTGGTTTCGGTTATATATTTTAGACCAATGTACTGCCACAGTCAGCTGACTATGGAATATGTGTTGCAATGTACATGTAACTACCTTGACCTCGGCCAGTTCTTTGTTGACTCAAAAATATGACTATCAAATTTTCAAATTTTTTAAACACAAACAACAACAGTTGTGCATAGTTATTTTGCATGTCTATTATTATACAATGTGACAAATTAACTAATTAACTATTAACTAACTCGCATGATACATATTGTCTGTATCAGTGTATGCTTAATAGTAAAGTTACTATGCTTAAAATATTCCTGCAAGCTACTTTTGGAAATGAGGTCATCTCAATAATCTCAGATCTATAGGACCTGTGCTCACCCAAATATGGAAACTATTATCTGTATGACGAATTTCTACCTGAGAATTACCACTTGTTCGTGTAAGTCAATACATGGAAAAGAACTGAAATGTCATGCTGGTCATGGCTTTGTGGGCCACTGACTATTTTCTATAAATATTTTTATGGAAAAATAATCCAAAAATTATGTGCCACACAATGCTGCATAGTGCAGATGATGTATATTTGCCGTAAAAAAGGAATTGGCCAACTTGGTCCAAGGTCAAGGTATCTACATTGCTACAGAGGCTCTGCTGGGGCACGTACAATGCTAGACACTTGTAGATTTAACCATTTTGGAATTAAATACAATAATATAGTTAGCTCCAATTTTGTTTAAAGAAATGTGTAGTATAGTCGAGCATATAAATCTGTGTGTTACTAGTCAAATTGGCTGATATGAATTTTTAGGACATTTTAATATCCCTGTGTGGACTTGTTGTATGCCAAAAAGAAACTTCTTGAATGGATTATAAATACATCTGTTGTACAATCAATTAATTGTTGGAACATGTTTGTTGTCATGGTAAATAGCAGCCGATGGAAGCACGAGGTGTTGCGTTTGCTTACTGTACATCAGGAAGAGTGTCAATTTATAACGACCAATGGTGTCTATTAATTGAATCCAGTAGATTAGGTTTTTTGATGACCTATCGGTTTAGGTTTTTATCTGAAAGCAAAACCAAACCAAGAAATTGGTAAACGCACAGCACTAGTGTGTATCTGTCATGATTTTTGCACATTTAAAAATATCACCCTCATGTCCGATTGCGCCATGTCATGAGGCACATCTTAGAATAAGACAAAATTTCAGGCCAATCGGTACAAGACAACCTGAGATATAACGCTTTTCCCAAAGGTTATCAAGGCGATACTTTTACCGATAAAAACGTGTCACCTTCTCTAAAAGACGAATGTGGTTTCAGCGGCGTCCATTATAAATTCCGGACAAACTCCGTGCACAGCCTGTCGGCTTTCCTTATGTCATTATCAGTGCTGACGATATTTTCTCTGTCATGTTTGTCACCTGTCATTTTTGACATCAAAACAACTCAAAGGGCCATATATGAGCAACAAAGAGCGATCCATACCAGGTTAGAATATATGTAGGAAAATTGGTACACATTGGTCACATGCTCAGGGGAATGTCATAGGATAGGCGCCTTTGACCTCAGATGACTAGAATGGGGACTGATAAATTGGATGAGTTATAAATATGTGTTATATACACAATGTGTTTGTATCGATTCACGTATCGCAACGAGGCTAGTTTTCATGGCCATATAGCGACGAGGTGACCTTGGCTGCCGAGTCGCTATGTGGCCACGAAAACTAGCCGAGTCACGATACATAAATCATTACAAACACATTGTGTATATAACACATTTATCTACCATTGATGTGACAGAATCCACTACACAAATTACATTTTAGGAGTTTCATAAATGCCAAATTGTTGGATTAGTGTCTGATGATTAGATTTCTTGAGTATATTCTCCCAACACATGATTATCTCGCTTTGCTAAATTCTCCCAACCTGCAAGTTCACGCGAATATGCCTAACGGAAATTGAATTAAATGGACAAAATCTCTTGCACCTGCATGTTTTATATAATTTATAATAAATACTGAACAAATACACATTAGTTACTTTGTGATATGTTATACCATAATACCCATGATGGTAGGCAATAAAATAATGTTAAAACCTAGAAACTATATGTTTATAGTATGCAAGAATATACGATGGAATGTCGTTTTGTTTTTTTACTCGATTGATTTGACATCAGTTCATTCATGATTTTGAACCAGTCAACGACATCACTAGTGCCTGATACAGATGTTTTTATCGCCAATTCGTTATCGCCAATTTTATCAGGGAATTTCATAGGAAATGGTAGATAAAAATGTTTATCAGCTCAGAAAATTTGATGCAGAGAGGTAACATGACTCTGGGAAAGGTGCAATTGTCCTTTAAATGACTTAAGGAGGCACTAATAATTATCAATAAAGAGCATTTATTATCAGCTTAGATTAATTTTTCATAGGATGTTCCTGCATGTCATGCTTGTCACCCGTCATTTTTGAAGGTCAATCCCCTGGTAGAAGTATAACTTCCTGTTCCCAGAGAAGGGTCATATATGAGATGGGTTAAAGGGTCTCAAGACCTTCGAAGTGGGTTCATGTCAAATAACATAAATGTATGTAAAACAACTACAGTAATGCCCTAAATAATCGACTCCTTAACCACAGCAGAATTATGGGTAATTTTTCAGGATTTAGTTGTAAATATGGCTTGTTGCCATTCATCGGAAAGCTCTCAGTGCATTACTGTATCATCAATTAGTACATGAAAGATTGCCTTTGTTATTATTTTCGTTAATAATGACTCTCTGATTGTGAAATTTTGCATGTCAAATCATTCTTATGTAACATTACTGTTACAGTAGAATTACCAATAAAGTCCAATTAGTCAAATAGATATCAAAGTTTCATCAAAACTTGATGATAAACATTGGAAAATGTCCAAGTATTGAAAAATATTCTGAAAATCATATTCAGAATATAATATTTAAACTTACTACACGATTTTTTATGTTTGTTGACAAATCACTGTAACAGTTTTGTTTACATAACAATGGTCTCAACACATGAAAGTTTGTTACTGGAGACCTATCAATAATGAATATAAGAAAAAAGTTTATCTATTATCCATATTACATATGTATAATGTTTTTACAGACTATATATTTTTTTGCATATTTACCAACTGCGAATGCCTTGGGCCCCTTCAATGCATATGCAACGTTTCATAATCATGGCTTGCTTCAAGATTTGTACAATATAGATGTATAAATAGTGAGTACAGAATATCAAATGCTACCTACAGAATCACTTCAACTTTTTTCATCAACTTCCCGTGATGCTTTACGTTGCCAGTGGATGTATAATCGAAGAAAGCATGAATTACTGCTGAACTACTGTTGAGTTTGATTTCAAAATTAAATTAAAAATGCACAGACTTTTATGTTATTTCGCATGAACCCAGTTCGAAGGCCTAGAGTCCCATTAAAACCTGTTTCCTTTAGGTTACACTGGCGTAAATACACTGATCATATGATACGAATATGACGAATAGATTTATGACATAAATCGCGATGAACATTACAAATGTAAATTATTTAAAGTTAACTAGGGTGAACATAGAGTGTAAATTAGAAAGATTTAATAATTTGTTAACCCTCTCATGCTACAATATCTTTAGTGTGGTTCTGACACTAGTTACGAAAATACAAGATTTAAAGGTGAATTCCCAGCCTGTCGGATATGATTTTTTGCATAAAAAGTTACCTCAAATGTCAATATTTAAGATTTAAGGACAATTCTGGACCTGGGCATTATATTGTAAACAGTATGCAGTAAAACGTTTGCACCGAGACCTGTAGAAAACATTTACCAGTGTATAACCTCTAATAGTGCTCTAGTTCACAGTAGTAATGGATATAAACCAGATTTATTCGCATCCACAGATCTCAAATAATTCAGTAAAACCAAAAAGCATCCCTCTCTCTCTGTGGCGTCGTTAGGTTGACACCGATAAGACATCATTCCCCATTACATGCTCTGAGACACCTAATTACAGATTTCTTCAGTAGTGCACATTCAAGTCTGAGTTTAGTGTGCCTGTCATTTGCAGAATAAGGTCCCCAGAAGGTGAATTTTGTGAAGCTAGCTGGCTAGCATCACTAAATTAACCCTCTGGGGGCCTCATTCTGCTTAGGGCTCATCTCTGGAAAGGTTTTTTATTATCAAATTTCTATAGAAACTTCTTCACATAGATTCTATTTCTTTTTTAGTCTAGTTTCTCTATATCCCCAAATTGGCAGAGGACATATTGCATAATCAAGGTTCCCAATGGGTGTACATCACAATATTCATCATTTGGGAACTTCAATCTGAGACTGTGTCTCCCATAGCAGATGAGGCCATGCAGAATGAGGTCCCCATAGGGTGAATTTGGTGGTGCTAGTCCACTGTGTGGGATAGCATCACTAAATTCACCCTCCGGGGACCTCATTCTGCAAATGACAGGCACACTAAACTCAGGCTTGTGCACATTATACATGCTGTAAAAGTGATAGGGTCTCTAATTCAGTTTGATTCTCGTTAGTTCCCTCTAATGTCTTTCTCTCTTGCTGTTTGGCTCCAAATTCTTCACACTTTATTTAGTTGCAATGCCACCTTTAGTTTCTGCATTCTTTCACACCATATTAGCCCACTAAATCGCACTCAGCATTGTCAATAAACAGTGCTGGATTTTGTACCAACGTGGTTTTTCTTTGAGTATTGTGAGTATGACTACATATAGAGATTTTACAGATCTCTCTGTCCATTTGTCTGTCCGTCCATAGTTTACACAAATATTTCACTTTATTGATGTTTGTTTTTTATATCTCTTTGGAATACCGACAGACCAGTATGGGAGAAAGGATCTTATTTTTTTTGTTTTAATATTTTTATTCAGATCTCGATGAAAACATATATAGGGAGGATTCAAAGCATCAATGAAACAAAAATACGATTACACAATAAGCGTACAGTATGTGATATGTATGACTTGTGTCTGACTATCCCAAAGGGTAATAAATTATGTGAAATGTACAGGGCATTTTCATTGCCTATGTGTTATCAGGAATGTGTGCACTTATATAAAAATTAATGCGATAAATTCCTGTTAGTATTGTCTACCATGAGTACAGCAATGCCCTAAATAATCGACTCCTTAACCACAGCAGAATTGTGGGTAACTTTTCTGGATTTAGTCGGAAATATGGCTTGTTGCCATTCATTGAAAGCTATCAGTGAGCTTTCCGATGAATGGCAACAAGCCATATTTCCAACTAAATCCTGAAAAGTTACCAATAATTCTGCTGTGGTTAAGGAGTCGATTATTTAGGGCATTACTGTAGATGTTGGTTAGCTTATCACATCTTTCCTTAAAATTGGTCTCTTTCTTGGACCTAACAGTTGAGGAAAGTTCAGTTTCTATGATTTTGTATTGTTTGATACGCTCCAGAAATCCTTGGACTGTTAGCTTCATTGATATTATTTTGCGACAGTATATGAATCTCTTATATAATAAAAAACATATATCATGTATTATCCAAGCCTGATTTGACTGTTTTTCAACCAAGGATGATATACTCTGGAGTGATCTTTGCACTTATTCAAAATAATGTCACAGAATTCAAGGATGATAGATTTTGAGATTGCGCATTCAAAGAAAAGATGCAAGGTTGTCTCTCTTGTGTTGCCACAGACGATACAGAGCTCTAGTTTGCATTTAAGTAATTTTACATTGGTGTAGAGAATATTATGAATGATTTTGTATTGAAATGATTGGAGTCTGTATCATTGGTTACTTTATATGGATTGGAGTAAATATCTTTGTCATATCGTTGTCACTGAGATTTTTTTCGAAGAGGGTATCCCACTTTTTCTGATTTATTTCTGATTTTATGCCATATAGAAAGGATAGAAAGGATCTTCCTTTCAAAATTATAGGCGTCATTTATTAATATGCTCCCACTTTTAAAAGAAAAATGGAGTATATATACCGGAGTGACTTTCTCCATCCGTTTGTCTGTCCGTTTTTCCATCTGGGCATATATCAGCAGTGGGTTATCAGATCTGAATGAAATTTGGTACGAAGGATCACCATCAGTAGTAAGACTGTTTGCATTTTCTATTCTAGAGTTATCCTTCTTTGTTTATCTGGACAAATATTGTATTCTGTCTGTATATGCAGATGTCTCAGCCACGGACTATAGGAAATTTCACAATGCATTTAAAATAGTGCCAATTGACGTTCGTATTTTGCATTGCGAATTCTTCTTTGCTTATCAAAATAAAGTGTTTTGTCCATCTGCTAGGTAGCTCAATGAGTATTTTGTAAAGAATGGGTTAATACATGTTATTTCATTGAGTTATTTGAATGAATTTCTTTTTCTTGCTTTCCACAGGACAAAAACAAAGCATCGAGAGCTCATCTCGGCGATACAGTTGAGGAACTGAAAAAATTTAATGCCAGACGAAAACTCAAAGTATGTTTATTGTTCTTATTATTAATATTTACTATTCTATATGTATAATTATGAAACAAATATTTTGGTGTTTGATAAATTTGTTCACATACAGTAATGCCTTAAATAATCGACTCCTTGACAACAGGAGAATTATGGGTAACTTTTCAGGATTTAGTCGGAAATATGGCTTGTTGCCATTCATTGAAAAGCTCTCACTGAGAGCTTTCCGATGAATGCCAACAAGCCATATTTCCGACTAAATCCTGAAAAGTTACCCATAATTCTCCTGTGGTCAAGGAGTCGATTATTTAGGGCAGTACTGTAGAAACAAAATTATTGTATTAGTCTGGATTCAATGATTAGTGAGTGGTCTTAGAATGATTCAATGGTAAAAGTATATCTGAGACAACTTTAAATGTGCTCAGTAAATATTGTACTCCTCAGGGCTCAAAATATGGTGCCAGACATTTGCAGAATGAGGTTCCTTGTGGGTGATTTTAGTGACGCTGCCCTGCAAGGTGGGCTAGCATCACTAAATTCACCCTCTGGGGACTTCATTCTGCTTAGGCCTCATCATATCTGGAAAGTATCTTTATCATCAAATTAACAATTTTTTTTTATAGAAATTCTTTAGAAAGCTTCTTTTTTAGTTTAGTTTCTCTATATCCCCAAATTGGCAGATGACCCAATGCATAATTGAGGTGCCCAATGGGTGCAGTTCACCATCTGGGAACTTAAACCTGAGTCTAGGTCTCCCATAGCAGATGAGGCCATGCAGAATGAGGTCCCCCAGAATGTGAATTTAGTGTTGCTAGCCCGATATGTGGGGTAGTGTCACTAAATTCACCCTCTGTGGACCTCATTCTGCAAACGTGCAGCACCATATTTTGAGGCCTGCTACTTCTCGTCCGGAAGTTTCATATCTAGGGACGACACTACTCTATGCCCACCATCATATTTTAATAGGGCCTAGCAATTCTGCTCTGATCTGTAGCTCGGAAATCTGAAATTGAATAGGAATGCTGATATCAATATCAATAAGAACCTTGATTCAAATCTGTGACTTCATCTCAAGGGCCTTTCCAGAATTTCTTAAAGGGGGAATGTACTCTAAATCTGGCCATTTATAGGACCATCTCCGTTCATACTCCATAGAATATATGCAACAAATGAACGAATTTGAGCCATGTGTTATTGCAAAATATTATGTTGAGTATAAAAGGAGATGGTCCCTTAAATGTCCTGATTTCAGTGTATAGTACCCCTTTAACCCTTTGAGTGCCAGGTCCGATTTTTGTATCAACCCATATACCCTGTGCCAATGCATTCTCTTATATATGCGAGTCGACCATAGGTCGCCTCGCATATATAAGAGAATGCATTGGCCTAACAATTTTTCATCATTTGTTATTATTTTTTATAATTTTTTACAATTTTAATAATTTTTAAAAAATCTAAAAAAAAAAAAAGGTTTTTATTTTTTTAGGGCCGATTTTACAGACCGTAAATTAGGGCCGATGAGATCGGCCCCTGGCACTGAAAGGGTTAAGACATCGGGGAATTTAACCCTTTCTATGCTAAATGGATTTTATCCCACTCAGTTATAAAAGTATGCATTGGAATGGTCTATTATTCACCTGGAAGGTTTTTCAGGAAAAATAAACAGACGACAGATAACACAAATACAGAAGGATTCATATTTATCGAATGAGAATGTTCAGATAAGTTCAACAAACGACCTATGGTTATATATTATCTGAACTACTTGTCAATGAGTATTTAGTATAGAAAAAGATATCATGGAATTTATATTGCCAGAAAATGTCATCGGAAGTCTCTTCATATGATTGATTAAATTTTGATTAAGTTTCATAAAATATATATTGAATTATGAGTGTGATCAAAATAATTAAGCAGTTAAACAAACTCAACTATTTAATGATATTGATGATGTGATCACTTGCCACTTGAAAAGTGGGTTGTGACACCGAAACTGTTTGTTCCCCTTCGATCACAGCTCTCACTGCTTTGGTCTATAGCCGCAAGCTTACATACTTTTAAGTTGTTAATAACTTAACAGACTGAAGACTACAAATTCCTATTTCATTGTCAATTAAGTCTGGAAATAACTCAAATGTTGGTACCTGTCAAAATGTGAATGCTATATTTTACGGGACACTTGAGGTATTTAGTAAATCAATTAGTTGGATAAAACTTTGCAAAAAATATAATTGATTTTTCTCAACCCTGTTTGATCCCTCCTAACAGAACTGCACCCGCCAGTGGTATTGCATTGAAAGTATTGAACTTTGTCTCATGAATAAGGATTTTTTTTTTCTTTCAAAATCCACCTAAATAAAGTTTCGTTGCATCTATAATTCACCATATTTTAAAAGCAAGATTAAAGTTGGTATTCTCAATACTTTTGTATCCACTTGCTGAAGTCTCAGACAGAAAACTTGCTTTAAATCTGACAATATAGCCAATTTTATCTAGACATAAATAATGATACCCGTCATCATCTTCACATCGCATTTTCACCTGGCTGTGTGACTCTCAGAATAAACGGAAAGCTACAGGTCAACAATCTGAAAGTTTTATTGCCCCTTGGTCCCCACGATTAATTGAATTAAACTGAGCATTCTGTAACTATATACAATACGTGATGTTTATATTATACCGGTTTCATGTTAGGCCCCTATAGGCCTACTGTGTATTAAATTTTAGCGATTACATGTGTATTAAACTCCAAGAAAGGACTATGCACAATGTGACCTTTCACCTCATGACATTGCTGCCTTGGCAACATATCAACAAAAACTCTCGCCTCGAAATTGGGTCACATTCACTTCAGCGTTTCGAATGGTTTAAACGAAAATTAATGCATACAAGTGGAATAAAATAGTAATGTAGCTACACATGTCCCTAATAGGACTAAATTTTAAGCTTTCACTATTCTGTTCCCGTTACTTTAGACAGCTTGCACCGCACAAAATTTGCAAAATGTACGATCATACGATGTACACTTTAACTTTTCTCAGAACTTGCATAGTTATTTTCAATCTAACGAATTCTGAACTGTAACAGTTTGAATATCTTTGCTTTTTGTCTGAGAACTTTGATATGTTATTGAAAGAATTTCACTGTTCCGATTTCTGTACATGGATTCATATTAAATCAGGACTTATATCTTGTTTGTTGCTGACAAATCACCCCAATGTTCCATAAATTCGCGACCTCAACACATGTACTATAACTGCGTATTCATGCGTAACGGGAATTGCTCTTCGAAATGACCAAAATGTAGGTTGTTTTTGTCTGAAAACTGTCACAAATTAGGCTTAATTTGACCAAAAATGATAGTAACAGTTGGCATAAGATAAATACAACAATGGCATAGTGTGTTTTGAGATGTGTGTTATCTCAACTAGTTAGAAGTATGATTTTTCGCTTGGTAGAGCCTCGCGAAAATCATACTTCTAACTCGTTGAGATAACACACATCTCAAAACACACTATGCTATTATCGTATTATATAATGGCACAAGGTTTGTAAAAGACTCGATCCTCCCAATTCCGAGTCCTAATATAGCTGCCGAATCGATTCTCGATTCCAAAGCATAGGCCTCTGGCCTCATATACAGGAGTTTTATAACGGGACCTGCAGAATCCGTGGACGGAAATAGTTGGTCGATAATTATGCTTTTTAACCGCATTTATTCCCGTCTAACTACTGTACATGTACTCGTCCAAAACGGCAAAAAGTGAAACTTGCATACAAATTATGCATCAAGTTTCGATTAAATAATTGAGGTGCGTGCCAATTAAGATTGTGACAGGGTCAATGTAATACACCCTGATTTGAAAGTGAAAAACCCGCAGCGCACGTGTCGGTTTGCAAGCATTGCAGTACTGTTAAACAGATCAAAGGGTGCCGCCGAGTGAATTCATGCGACGTAATTGTTGCATCTATGACCAGGGTAGCCACTGGTGAATAATTAGAGAGGTGTTAATTTGTTTACTGACTCGCCATTGTTGCTAATTAGTCGAGTTGTCAGGTTTCCTTGTCAATAGACTCAATATAGTGCAGCATTTTAGTTTTTGTTTTTTGTTAGAGGTTCTGAAATTTTCAAGTCGCATGAATATTTTCAGGTAGGTCGGGAATAAATGGCAGCAAGCCATATTTCCGACTAAATCCTGCAAAATTTCCCATAATTCTGCTGTGGTTGGTTAAAGGGTCATATACTTTGGACATTACTGTAAATGTGCATTAATTTTATCGAAAAAAAATTCACCAGCATGTTTATTTGTGTCTACATGTTTATTTGGAACACTAGAATAGTGATAGACCAATATGAGGGAAGGAATACCTCCATACATTGGTTTCATTCATTGATTGTCACAAGAGATCAGATCTTAACCCTTTCTATACTCATTGACGAGTAGTTCCCTTAGGAAATTTTCAGATATGTTCAACAATCGGTCATACTTATTATTATCTGAACATTTCTCTCCAATGAAAAATATGAATCCTTCTGCAATTGTATTAGATTTTCATCATACTGTCTTCTGCTTGTATTACCTGAACATCCATCTAAATGAATAATAGATCATTCCATTGTATACTTTTATAACTCAGCAAGAGAATCCATTTAGCAGCCCTTTTAATTCAGATTGTTTGGCTTCGGCAATCTGCTATGGCAATCCTTTGCCATGGCCCAGTTTACTGCAGCAAATGGCTTCAGCTTTGCTGATTGCCGTAGCCAATTATGAGGGCTGAAATGGTTATTAAAAATATTTCTGATATACACAAATTTACCATTACTCACTCTCAAAACTAAGTTTTTTTGGGGTGGGGTGTGGGGGGGGGGGGGGGGGTGAGGAGCATATACATCACTTAAGACTTGTATTATGAGTGTCTAACAGTAATTGTTTGCAAATATCTTGGGAATTCGGCACTTCTCCACTAAAACAAGAAGACATAAGCTATAAACCTTCATGTCAGCTGAACAGACACAAGATGTAAAATTTGAATCAAGGTTCTGCGATCATGAGCTGTATTGATCCCCGAATCTTACAATCCAATTCTCGGTCCATAAGTGCCGTGAAGATATTTGTTAATTGCCTGGTTCTTGTAGGTTATCTGTAAGTTAAATCTTTTCACCGCTTTCTTCTATTGGGAATTGGGTTCTATAAAATGGCTTTTCAGGAACCTCCCAGTTTAATCGACATAATGACATATGTGTTCACCCTGGTATAGCATTTGGAGGTTCTGAGAGCATTTTGTATTGATTATTTCCAATCCGGTGACATTTTTTCATCAGTTTTCATTAAACTATTTCACAGGACTAAATAAAATGTTTACAAGAAACTATATGTCAAGAACTCTGATGGTGGTTTAAATATTTTAGCTGGGATCATATTATTCATACATGGTGTCATGTACTTCCTACATGACGATTGCCTTTCTTTTAACCATTTTTGGCTCATTTGTTCTTAGCGTATTAGTGTATGATGAAAATTTTGTAGAACTGGGATCCTTGGAATATTGACTATATTGATTGCCAAATCAAGATGCATTGAAGTGATATAAAAATAGAACTTTGAACATGGTGTTTGGGTCCCAAACAAACAACAGCCATTTGCACAGTATGGAACAGAAGAAAGTGTTCCATGTTAGAGCATTTGTTTCACTTTTATGCGAAAAATTTAAAACAGCCAGAAAATGGCTCTGACCATGGCAATTATTTTTTAGAGCATATGAAGCGGTATATTAATATTTTGTTTATTTATCAACCTATCTTATACCTCCTTCCAAATTACATAGACAAAATTTTGATACTGCCATGTGTGTTTAAGTAATGATATGTATATTTATCAGCAGATTTTAACAAGAATTTCCAACAATTTTGAATCCAACACACAAAAACAACCAGCCTTAGTCTTGGGGTCAGGACACCAGAAGCACTAAAGGCCATCAGTCAGAATGAACTTTTCCCAATGCAACCAACAAATGCATTTGTACAACTGCTTGGGGGGGGGGTGCAGCCGCTCTAACCTCCCTCTGCTCAAATTATCCCCTCCCATTCCAACAAACATTTCATTGCAAATGAAAATAAGTCGACCTCATATTAACATGAAGCCTAATGCATAAGTTTCTGTGCACCAAAAGGTCAATACGTCAATAGTTAGACTTACGCCGATGGGCTCATTTAGCATCTTGTTAAATTGCATATGACATTTGCAGAGAAATTGGCAGCATTTAAGCAAATGACAGTGTATATATCCAAAATCGATACGCAATGCAAGTATTAATTAGTCTATTGTCTCCGGGTCATTAGTTTCACAACGGTCCCATGTATAAATAATATGCGATTATTGTTTGTATATCATTCTGATGATTGACATGGAGTCATATAATGATTTGGTTCAGTAATGCTGTGTTTTAATAGGTCTGTATGATTCCTGTCTCTTATAGGTAAATATTATGTGTTATAAATAGTCTGGGTCAGTATAGAGCAACTAGTGGTTTAGAATTTATCTGTTTATAACTTGCATTATATCTAAAATATTGTTTAAGTATTGAAATCATTGTTGGAGGCTAGTAGGTGTTTTGTATTTCATAAAATTTTGGCTATTAAGGTGTTCGCTAATTGCTGCAACCAAATATTTTGATAATATTACTAGTAAAATATTTTTAGAAAAAAATACACTAAAAGAAACTGAATGTCAAATTCAAAATCTGTTTAGAACATCAAATTTGTATTAACACTAAATATCTCCCAATAAACAATATCTCCTGAAAATCCTGTGAATTAATTGGCCCTGTATTTAGTTTGTGAGACCAGTTTACAAACAATTATATATCAAAGAAAGGGAGGTGGTTAGAAGTCCCTGCTATTTAAGCCATGAAGAATTAGCATTTTAGGTTCAAATATAAAAAAAAATTTCCTCAATCTGCGAGCGTTTGGTTATTGACCTTTATTCCAAAGTCCCAATACTCCAAAGACCCGGTACTACGAAGTTTCGATATTCCAAAGGCAAAATAGTCCAAAGGTCTAATACTCCAATGATCTTATACTCTAACATAGCCGTACGGGCGCCCAAATTTTTAAGGGGGCTGAGACTTTTTGCCTGAATTTTTTTACATGATATATTCATGGTTGTAACATAAGTTTTTGTGCCTTGTATTTACCCAGAAATATAACAAATTATATTCAAGTTAACCTATAATATGTACCATTCGGCCACAATTTCCCCCATGAAATACCATTCAATTTGCCCAATACTTGCCCAAATTTGACAGAAAATATCTCCAATTTTCCTGAAAATTGCCCGAATTTTGAGCTTTCAAAACGTTTTGAGGGGGGGGGGGGGGCTGCTGCTTTCCTGCCTTCGGCAAATGTACTCTAAAGGCTAATTACTCTGAAGGTCCTACACTATAGTCAGAAAAATCAAAGAGGAGATTGTGTGTTGTTCTGAGATTTTGCATCATCTCAGTGTACCTTGGACTAGTGCAAACCTCTTTCATTTTAACCCTTTCATGATGGGAGCTGCGCTGGTGCAGCATTAAAGACCATGTGACAGTGCATTCTCTTATCATTCCCATAAGAAGCCTCACATATATAAGAGAATGCACTGGCTTACACTGTCGAGGTATATATTGTTAGGCCAATGCATTCTCTTATATATGTGAGGTGCCATGTGGGCATATATAAGAGAATGCATTTATATTTCACTGTTAAAGACAAACTTTCCCCCATGAAAATTACTCTTAGTTACAGATTTTCGATCTTTTAGAAATGATCAATTTGATTAACAAATATTGGTGTGTATTTTGTTGATATTTGGTCGATTGGAAACGAAATATTTGCATCTACCATATGAGTCATGCATGGGTACTTAATTCAAATCCAACTCTTTATAATGTTGCCTTATTGTTGCCAGAGGTGCCTCAAGGGGTATAAAAACCGAAAATTTTGTCATTACAGACCAATGATACCATCTACATACAAGTTAAACTTTTCCTCCCACTGTAATATGTGCTACTGCCTCCAATTTTGGTTTCCTAGCAGAAACACTATGCTGCTTTAAGTCTAGATTTGGTATCGAAATAAGGACCCTGTTTATTATAATTACAAAAAAGTTATTATTTTTAAATGAAAATGACCTTTTTCTTTATATTTAAATCTTTGACTCAATTTGGATGCACCCCCAGCTAAATTAATTCATCCAAATTCACTTTTACTTTCTTGAAAAAGCAGGTTATTCTAGCTTTATGAAGTGATCATCGCTGTCATTTAAACTTTTGCCTAATCATCAGTGCATCAAAAAATCAATACAATGTTAGATCGCATCAGTTGTGTTTATTATATAAAGTGATGACATGTGTACAAATAACAGGTCAATATTGTTTGCATGTCATCGATGATTGGCTCACAATTGTTTCGCGATCGGCTATGCGTTTCCATATATCGGTAGGTAACAGTACTTGCAGATGCATTCACCAGGCTTTTAATTACCAAAACTTGATTTTCTTCTGATTAAGATGCTAATGTATAAAATAACTTTGTTTGAGATGATAGTAACACTTTCAAGACATTGTTGTCAGACATAAAATAATATACCCCTTTATTACATTTTTATATACCTGTTTTTAGCTCACCTGAGACGAAGTCTCCGGTGGAGCTATAGTCATCACTCCTCGTCCGTCCGTCCATCCGTCCGTCCATCCGTCCGTCCGTCAACAATTCTTTGAACATCTTCTCCTCTGGAACCGTAAGACCAAATGGGTTCATATTTGGTGTGGATGTTCCCTAGGTGACTCTCATTCCGATTTGTTCAAATGAGGTCACTGGGTCAAATAGTTGCGAAGCCAGGGCCATAACTCTGTAATTCTTACAACAACTTCTTCTCAAATTTCATTGGTCCGAATGGGTTCATATTTGGTACAAAGGGTCTTTGGGGGACTGTTATTCAGATTTGTTCAAATGAGGTCACTGGGTCGAATGTGGGCAGAGCCAGTGACATAACTAAAAAAAAAAAAGCATGTTATAAAATTTGAAAAAGTGACACCATTATAACATCTGCAGATTTATGAAACTTTAATCTTTAATCTTCTGAAATTACAGAAATATTCCATTACTCATCCCCCTCCCACATGGCCCAGATGCACCCCCACCCTGCAGTGGCCTACACCCAACCAACATCCCTTCCAATGGATATCATTTCCAGCTTCCAACATTAATACCTGTTCTATTAAAGTTGCAGATATCTCTTTGTGGATAGACAGAGAGAAACACAGGTCATTAATCAAGGAATACAATGTCACTGACAGCTTGTATAAACATACTGCTAGCAATTTAAACAAACTGCCTGAATTTAGTGTGTCTGACATTTGCAGGTCAGAGAATCATTAATAAGAGGTACAATCTATCATGTATTTTTCAACATGGCAAATAGGAGGTCTGTCATTTGCAGAATGAGGTCCCCAGAGGGTGAATTTAGTGATGCTATCCCACACAGTTGTTAGTTACATTTCCCTTCTAGGAAGTTTCTATATCCCCTAATTTGCAGAATATAAAATTCATAATTGAGGTGTCCAATGGGTGAACATCAACTTCAACTGGGGAACTTCAATCTTATCCTAGGTCTGCCATAGCAGTTGAGGGCCTTAGCAGAATGAGGTCCCCAGAGGGTGAATTTAGTGATGCTAGCCCACTGTGCAGGATAGCGTCACTAAAGTCACCCTCTGGGGGACCTCATTCCGCAAATGACAGACACACTATCACACTATTTCAAGGCTTGATTGTATAATACATTGTGTTGCTTGAGGCCAGGCACATACAATGTAGGAATAGGTGCACTATTTGCAGGCTTGCTCCTTTGGTTATTGTGGTTCAGATTTGTTCTATCAGGGTCACCAGGTCAAGTAGGTGCAAGGCCAGCTACATTACTCTTTCTCTACATAGTAATTCATGATGTGTCTTCTATGCAATAATCAAATGGCCTATTTTGCTTATATTTGGTATGAAATTACCTTTGTGAAAATGGGATCACAAAGTCAAATAAGGGCAGAGCCAGAGACTATTTCACTACATAGTAATTCTTAAAATATGTTTGCAAGAACTGGTTGGCTTATTTAGCATGGAATGTTCTTCCTTGACTGCAATTCAGATTTTTTTTAAATGGGGTCACTTGGTCAAATAGGGGCCAAACGAAGAACAGTTTCCCTCTTAATATGCTTCCTTCACAAGGACCATCAGGTCTATTTTACTGATATTTATCATATGTATGAAGGGTTCTTTGGTGTCTGGGATTTAAATTTATTCAGATGGGGTCACCAGGTTAAATAGGGTGGGACCAGGGACATAACTATATGTCTCTATAGTAATTCTTAAAATGTCTTCTCAAGAGAGGTTGGACTATTTAGCTTACATATAGTATGGAGCAATCAGGAGGATCCTTAAGTGACTGAGATTCAGATTTGTTAAAATGAGGTCAATTTGTCAAGAAATGGTGGGGCTATGGGGAGTTAACACTTTTGTGTCTAATAAAATCATTGAAATGCCAAATTCATTAAAACATCTACCTTGGAACCACCTGACTGATTAATCTGACTTACATGTATTGTGTTTTGGATCCATGGATAATTGGGCTTCAAACATGTCTAAATGGTTTTGGAAAAAGGCGCTTGTGAGATAGGAAATTTCCAACAATTGAGAAAGTTTGAGGTGTCAGTTGTGAAATTCCAACCTAAGACTTGGGAGTCTGTATACCGGTCAAAGGGGACTTGTTGAGCTGGAGGAGGAGGGGGTGATCAGTAGTATACAGTTGGTAATTTCAAGGTGGATTTTCACCAATCTACATATGTGAAATCTCTCTAGCCACATATCCTGTTTAGAGCTATTTCTTTTAAAGTAATTATGAAAAGTTCTGACTGTTGTAGTCTCCAGAGTCCCAGTCTTATCAGTCTTTGTAGTCTGGTGAGCGACCCCACAGTCATTGACTGTCTTGTTTTTTTAAATAGGAGGTATTTTGTTATTGGTCTGTCCGTCCGTCCGTCTGTCCATCTGTCTGTTTGTTTTTTTATTTCCGGATCATAACTTTAGATAGTCTCAACTGAATGGAATGAAATTTGGTATGTGTGTTTACTAGCACAAAACACAGATAAAATTTGAATTTGGGTCCCCCCCTGCCATTTTTCACCCGAGTTACGGTCCATCTTGTTGGAATTTGCACTCAATTTTAGTTTCTGGATGATATCTTTAGTAAGTCTAAACTGAATGGAATGAAATTTGGTATGTGAATTTACTAGCCCAATATACAGGTTAAATTTTGGTTCTGCCAGCCAATTTTCACCAGAGTTATGGCCCTTATTGTATGCCCTAGCAATGCTCTTGTTTGCCTATGATTCTAATAGCGAGACACTACCATCTATTAAATATGGTGTGTGGTATTTTAAGCCCACTTTGTTATGTTTGGTTTGTAGAAAATTTGTTGGTGAGACAAAACTACGAGTGATGTAAATTTAATGTTTATTTTTAAAATATGAAGATTTATCTATGGTAGTAATCTTATTAGAGTTGGCACTCAACAATAAATACTTATTTTTTTTCATTCTGGATAACAGATTGGAAATTTACTTCTCAGATGGATGGTCATCATATTCTATTTTCATGAATGTTGGATATTTTGGAATTTCAGTCAAACAATGAAAGTGGAAATTTCCCACAAATATAAAAATTCAGCTGATATTGGAGTGGAGCTACATCACTGCCCACTGTGCTTCTGTGATCTCACACCTGAACTATAGACATTGTAGGCAACTAACATGTCTGGCTGCTACCAAAATAGAGCCTGCCCACAGATGTCCATATTACTTTCATAAGCCCTGACTTGGTGTGATGTTAGTTTCAGTGTCAGCCACCTGTTTGATGACTCCATCACCTAGATTCCGGACATTTGATAATATCACCATCTAGATTTCAATTATTTATATCTGCCAATTCATGTAACTTTCAGGTCAAATCTCATATCTGGAATGCAGGTGTTCAACCCACATATATTTTCATGCTACTGATTTGTATAATTTTGATCATACCAAGCTGAATTGTAGACTGTTTTATCTTGATTTTTCATAATTCCATGTAAAAGATCCCAAGCATTAAGGGAACCAAAACTGTAAAACAAAAAGTTGTAAACAACTGGGTACAGTTCTGTGCATTTCAGTACAGTCACATTTAACTGGATAGAACAAATATTTCATTGCATATTTTTCCTTAGTATTAGATACATTCATGTTGTAGCTTCGTCCATGGTAATAAATAAATGACAGACTGAATAAATTCTATAACCTTACTTGTATTTAAATTCAAACAGTACAATTTTTTGCTTAGTTTTGAATTTGTGAACTTTAAATTTGCTCACTCTGTTGCACGAATTCAAAATTGACAAATTGTTTTTGTACTAGTCCTGTATCTGATAACAGTTTCAGTTCTTAACTGTCTCTGGAGGGCTAATGTTCTCTATTCCGAAGGTTCGCTATTCCAAAGGTTCTCTATTTCAAGGTTTTCTATTCTGGGCATATTTTTCCAGAAATGATTCAAAATTAACATCCCCCCCCCCCCACATAAAACCAAGCCCTCTTAATTCAGACCCTTTGCCGTGGCCCAGTTTGCTTCGGCAAATTGCTGATTGCCGAAGCCAATTATGAGGACTGAAAACCACACGAGGAAAGAAAATTACTATTACGCTAGTATTCACATTTATTATATTTATACACCCCGTTCTAATTTTCAAATAGTCCCAGATGTTGGTTCTTAATAGCAGGAAGACAGTATCAGTTTATCATTTATTATGGAAAGTTGAAAACACGATGACTGAAATAAAATACATGTACTGAACAAAATATTTTTCAATGATGCTGAATGACGAGCATTCTATTTTTGCATTCTGGCTTATCTGCCATCTGTAACATAGTCTTATTCTCGCCAGTTACTTCTAACTCTATATATAATGGAAGTCTGGTGACCTTATTCTACGAAGCGGAGAATATAGAAACCAACAACAACTTTTGAATAGGGTCTCCCTTTCTTAGAAACTTAAATGAGCCATTTCTATAATATTCATGTAACATATACAATGCATATATGTATGTTTTGAATTAGTTATACAACAGTGTCGTTTACATTAGTCATGTGATGCATTATTTATGTATTACATGTTTATTTATATATCTATTTATTATTTGTATTATTTATCTTGTTTATTTAATCTATTTATATTATATTGCGTGATGTAAATATGTATCGAGAAATAATGTCATACGTAATGAACTTAAATCTTAAACCCACCAAATAATAAAAAAATTGCATCTATTTTTTTTATGTTTTAAGTTATTTCCTTCATAAAAAGAGTCCTTGGTATGAAGAACCCTCTCAATGCTTTAGAATATAGAATTAACTTTTAAAATAACAAAAACCTTTGGAAAAGCAAATCTTCAGAATAGAGAATCTTCGGAATGGCGAACCTTTGGAATAGAGACATGTTTCGCCTGGAGATACATAATGTATGTTAAAGACCACCACGATGAAAGTTTACATATGCAATCAACGTCGTTTTCCGATGCATCTGTCGGCGTATAGAAGTGTCTGATGCCGAATTACAAACTGTAGTTCGGCATCCGACACTTCTATACTCCGACAGATGCATCGAAAACGATGTTGATTGCTTATAATTACGACAATCCGCATATTAGTTGGTCATTAAACTAGTTTTTTAACTCACCTGAGACGAAGTCTCCGGTGGAGCTATAGTCATCACTCCTCATCCGTCTGTCCGTACGTCCGTCCATCCGTCAAGAATCATCTTCTCCTCAAGAACTGTAAGAAGGAACGGGTTCATATTTGGTGTGGATGTTCCCTAGATGAATCACATTCAGATTTGTTCAAATGAGGTCATCAGGTCAATTAGTTGAGAAAGCAGGGCCACAACTCTATTCCTTCATAGTAATTCTTAGAACGACTTCCTTTCTAGAACTATAAGGCCGAATGGGTTCATATTTGGTGTGGATGTTCCCTAGGTGACTCACTTTCAGATTTGTTCAAATGAGGTCACCAGGTTGATTAGTTGAGAAACCAGGGCCATAACTCTTTCCCTCCATAGTAATTCTTTTAATCATCTTCTTCTCAAATACCATTAGGCCAAATGGCTTCATATTTGGTATGAAGGATCCTTGGGTGACTGGGGTTCAGATTTGTTCAAATGAGGTAATTGGGTCAAATGTGGGCGGGGCCAGGGACATAACTCCATTTTTTTTTTTTTAGATTCAACTCTTTAACCAAAAAAGAAAATAAAAGAAAAGAAATGATATATTAAAAAATAAAAGAATATTTTTTTTTAAATGTGGAATTGTTTTTTTTTATTAAAATATTTAAATTTAAAATATTTAACTCCATGGTCAATTATATATATATATATTGTTTAACATTTTTTGAAAATTGAAAAACTAATGCCATTACATTTCTGAAGGTTGTGCCCCCTGCCCCTTCACTCAAGTTCACTGCTTCTGCCACCCTTGTCCCAAAAATAAAATTTTCTCAAATTCTTGACAGAGAATCATTAATAAGAAGCATTTACTTTGGCTGTAACTGTATGCTGGGTATGCCTACACATGTCAAGTGAAATCTGACATTTTTTATAAACATTCCCTGGAGATCTGCTAGAAGTCATTAATTCCCAATTACAACAACAATCCTTGGGCGACTGGGGTTCAGATTTTTGTTCTATATCCCCTAATTTGCAGAAGATAAAATTCATAATTGAGGTGCCCAATGGGTGAACATCACCAACTTCAACTGGGGAACTTCAATCTTATCCTAGGTCTGCCATAGCAGTTGAGGGCCTTAGCAGAATGAGGTCCCCAGAGGTTGACCTCATTTAGTGATGCTAGTCTGCTGTGCTATGTGTTGTTCAAATCTTTCATTTAGTGATGCTAGCCCGCTGTGCTATGTATTGTTCAAAATCTTTCAACAGGGCAAATAGCGTACCTGTCATTTGCAGAATGAGGTCCCCAGAGGGTGAATTTAGTGATGCCATCCCACACAGTGGGCTAGCATCACCAAATTCACCCTCTGGAGACCTCATTCTGCTTTATAGGCCTCATCTTCTGGGAAGTATCTATAGTATCAAATTAACATTGTTGTTAATTACATTTCCCTTCTATGAAGTTTCTATATCCCCTAATTTGCAGAAGATAAAATTTATAATTGAGGTGCCCAATGGTGCTGTGCGGGATAGCATCACTAAATTCACCCGCTGGGGACCACATTCTGCAAATGACAGACACACTATTTCAAGGCTTGCCTAGAACACATCATGATCACTTTCCAAGAAGGGTATTTTGTGAATAATTATCAGCTAAGTTACTTTCTATCATGATGGCACATAAATACATGATAATTTGTGGGCTGTATACAACCTGTCAGTCAGGGACCTCTGGGCGCACAGTTGGATATTCTAAGGTGGACACCCCCCCCCCCCCCCCCCAAAGGGGACCGTCTGGCCACGTCCCTGCTGCCGGTGACCATGATAAGCTAGTTGTTTCAAGGTTTGAATGCAGAATTGAAGAATTTATAGACACACTATCACACTATTTCAAGGCTTGATTGTATAATACATTGTGTTGCTTGAGGCCAGGCACCTACAATGTAGGAACAGACACGTTATTTGCAGGCTTGCTCTTTTGGTGATTGTGATTCAGATTTGTTCAATCAGGGTCACCAGGTCAAGTAGGTGCAAGGTCAGCTACATTACTCTTTCTCTCCATAGTAATTCATGATATGACTTCTATGCAAGAATCAAATGGCCTATTTTGCTTATATTTGGTATGAAATTACCTTGGGTGACAGATTTGTGAAAATGGGATCACAAAGTTAAATAAGGGCAGAGCCAGAGACTTAACTATTTCACTACATGGTAATTCATAAAATATGTTTGCAAGAACTAGTTGGCTTATTTAGCATGGAGTGTTCTTCCTTGACTGCAATTCAGATTTGTTTAAATGGGGTCACCTGGTCAAATAGGGGCCAAGAGAAGGACAGTTTCCCTCTTAATATGCTTCCTTCACAAGGACCATCAGGTCTATTTTACTGATATTTATAATATGTATGAAGGGTTCTTTGGTGTCTGGGATTCAAATTTATTCAGATGGGGTTACCCGGTTAAATAGGGTGGGACCAGGGACATAGTATGGAGGAATCAGGAGGATCCTTTAGTGACTGAGATTCAGATTTGTTAAAATGAGGTCAAACTGTCAAGAAATGGCGGGCTATGGGGAGTTAACACTTTTGTGTCTAACAAAATCATTGAAATACAAAATTCATTAAAACATCTACCTTGGAACCACCTGACTGTTTAATCTGACATACATGTATTGTGTTCTGGGTTCATGGATAATTGGGCTTCAAACATGTCTAAATGGTTTTAGAAAAAGGCGCTTGTGAGATTGGAAATTTCCAACAATTGAGAAAGTTTGATGTGTCGGCTGTGAAATTCCAACCTAAGACTTGGGAGTCTGGAGCCCGGTCGGGAGGGGACTTGTTGAGCTGGAGGAGGGGGGGTGATCAGTAGTGTACAGTTGGTAATTTCAAGGTGGATTTTCACCAATCTACATACGTGAAGTCTCTCTAGCCACATATCCTGTTTAGATCTATTTTTTCTTTTAAAGTGATTATGAAAAGTTCTGACTGTTGTGGTCTCCAGAGTCCCTGTCTTATCAGTCTCTGCAGTCTGGTGAGCGACCCCACAGTCATTGACTGTCTTGTTTTAAGAAACTATATATAAAACACTAAAATAGTAAAATTATCCAAGTGATACTTGTGTCTGTACTTCACAGCTGTTCTTTTAACGGAAAATTGGGTCGAGAATAAATTTGGCGACCGACTGGAAGTTCGAGATAAACACACACAATTCTATCTCCGTTTCCAACTTTCAACTATACACAAAACCAAGACAGCACACCTGTAAACTATTAAACTGTACTTGCTAGTATAAATTTCACTTATTTAAAACGATTCTAGAACATCTATTGTCATAAAGACAACCGATTAGATAGCAATTCCGAAGCGGTGTTCCCAAACGTCAGTAAACAATCGCTACAAAGGTGCATTCTATGCTCTCGTGACCACTGCCATGTCATATTAGTACTGGCACGAAGCTGGATAAATGATAATATTATTGGTGGAATAGTTATGTAAAACATTCCTTTTTCCCCAACTCAATTATCGCATTTCATAGTTTCACTGATCTGTCTAATTCGTTAATTTTATTTTCACGTTATGGTAACTATGGACGCTTTTATGAAATGGCATCATGATGTGGGGCGACCGTTGGTGCATGTTGCCCAATTTCTTTAAGTATCACTGCGCTTTGTGATGCGGGAAACAACATTTCCCTCGGCTGATAGAGATTGTCGCTACCAAGCCTATCTGAGGGCATTGACCAATCAAAACACGTATTTAAGCGAAAGTAGTTGTAATTATATCAAATTAAACATGCATGCCATACATCATAATGTTGTTGAAAAGACAGGTGCTCGTATATTGTCCAAGTAATCATTCTTATTGTGAAATAGTTATGGACATCATTGAACTGGAAAGATGTATAACAACCGCTACTGACTTCAGAAAAAAATCAACTCTTGACCGCTGGTATTTTAAATAGTTGCGTTGACAACATGACATATAACAAATTCAGATTTCTTGCAATAACCACAATCTCACTCCGGCAGGGCTGTGAATACAGAAATATGCTTGTGTAAACCTCCAGCCTCAAATATGTGTATTACTCAGAAGCATTTTAACATAGAAGAACTCACCATGATTTATCACTTTACATATTAATAATGACATTGAGATTCAATGGTTTCCCCGCAGGTAAATATAATTGTCTGGCAAAAATTTGAGATAAGTATAATTGTCTATTATCTATCTCTCATAGTGTCATCTTGTTTGGTATAAACTAAAGAGTCGTACTATTTTTTGCTCAATTTTATATTTTATATTTTGTGCACGAAAAATATTACTGCGCGAATTTAAATACGAGTAAGGTGTTGCAAATATACACAATAAAACTATTTGTGAATATTTTCACAATCAAATAATTTTCAATCTGATTATATGTGACTGTCATGGCATCCATACTGCATGACAGTGTTAAATATATAATATTACTTGTAATTCTGGAATTCCAGTGATCAAAATAGTTCAATAAAAATAATGTGTAATACTTTTATACAAAAACAGGAATAATTTCTTATAAAAAATTGGGACCGTCACATGTACCGAAAGGAGCTCATGTTGTAATGACTACTTTGATCTAGATCTATTTCTGGAAGATTTAGTAATTTTAAAAAAATTGTAAATGATGATGCCACCCTACCCTTCCAACTTTAATTGTGTTAAGAATTGGACATTGATTTTGTTGCGTTCCATTAAGAAATAGAAGTTGATTTGCTTGCGTTCCATGGAGTATGGATGAAAGTTGTTCTGACATTGTGTGGAAGCGTTCCACACATAAAAATATTAGACCAACTTGCATCTTTACTCTATGGAATGCAACAAAATCAATATTTATTACTTATATTTACACTCAACCGTGTCAACTGGCAGATTATAAGAGCATTTAGAGCCAATTACCAACGTTATTCATGGAATCAAGTTGGGGTGTGCTTGCAACGTCATGTGATGTAATTTCGAGCAACCAACGCCCTGCATTCATTCATTGGTCTTGACTTTTTGTGGTACACAATAGCATTCGACACATAAAAATGTCCGACCAACACACATCCAATTATTACTCCATGGAACGCAACAAAATCAACTTCCATTTCTTATAGTTACACTCAACTTGCAAATTAAGGGCATTTTCATAGCACCCATTTTGAACGATATTCTGGTATAGCATTGCAACTTGCGTCCATAGAATATGCAAACAAGTTGGGGGCCTGTGCATGATGTCGCATGACATGATTCCAACCAATCAACATTCTCCATTCAGGTTCCACAGTATGAATGCATGTTAGGAGTGTAAATACAGTAATGTCCTATAAATAATCGACTCCTTACACAGCAGAATTATGGGTAATTTTTAAGGATTTAGTCGGAAATATGGCTTGTTGCCATTCATCGGAAAGCTCTCACTGAGAGCTTTTCAATGAATTGCAACAAGCCATATTTCCGTCTAAATCCTGAAAAATTACCCATGTTTCTGCTGTGGGTAACGAGTAGTCTATTTAGGGCATTACTTATTCCAGTGATTGCCAGTAGACTTGGTGTGTGTGTACTAGTCGTTTATATGCAGAAATCTGGTATTCTGAGCATTTAAAACTCTTAATTTATAGAGACTGATATGCTGATTTGCCAGGATTTGCTGGAACAATTTACTACTGTGTTGATCAGATACATATTAAACATTTGACTATTATAAACACTGCAAATATCACCTGCACCAAACAGTGCTTCACGGACATTGGTGAAACTAAACAGGTTTTCAGTTGTATCTCAACTTCATGTGACCTAGTGAAATGTCGGCATCATTTCTAGTTATTATGCCCCCGATCTCCGATGGAGATTTGGGGGTATATAGTGGAGCCCTCCGTCCGTCCGTCCTTCCGTCCGTCCTTCCGTCCGTCCGTCCGTCCGTCCGTCCTTCCGTCCGTCCTTCCGTCCGTACGAACATTTCAACTCATAACTTTGGTTTCGCTAACTCAATTCAGTTGATCTTTGGTATGCTAATAGACCAGCCGGGGGGACAAGATTTCCCCATAACTGCGGTTTCGTCCGCCCATTTTTTCCAGAGTTACACCCCTTTTTGGACTTAGAAAATTCAGTTTTCTGTGGCATACGAACGTTTCAACTCATAACTTTGGTTTCGCTAATTCAATTCAGTTGATCTCTGGTATGCCAATAGACCAGCCGGGGGGGACAAGATGTCCCCATAGCCGTGGTTTCGTCCGCCCATTTTTTCCACAGTTACGCCCCTTTTTGGACTTAGAAAATTCAGGTTTTCTGCTACTTTTTTTGGTTTCCAGATGATAACTTGATTTTGGATTGTTTATTTGCAAAACCCGTTTTTTTGTGTATTACCAATATCGCAATACAGGTCAAGGTAAAATTTCGGTTCAATCGGATAATTTTTTTGAGAGTTATGACCCTTTTTCGACTTAAAAAATTCAGTTTTTTTTTTAGAAAATTCAGTTTTCCTTCTATTTTTGTGGCACCAGACCAAATTTGAAGCTAATATAGAACAACATGTGGCATTTTTATAGCGCTTAACCAGAAAGTTTCTCTGATTGTACAGTCGGGGGCGTTACCTCCGCCTAGCGGTGCACTTGTTTTTAATGTTTCTGATGGGGATATCTTGGAATTTGGGACTGAATGTGACATTCCTAAGGTTTGATTTTGCGTGATACTAGAACATTTATTCTATAAAACCATGAGAAAAATTAACCATGTGCATAGATCAATTATACTATTTCATGTCCCTTCATAAATTCATAGAGGTCTTTTTAATGATTATTTTGTTTGCGTTCCATTGAGTATAAGAAAGTAAGTTGATTTGACATTTTGTGTGCATACTAAATCGTGGAACACAATGAATTCAGCATCCATTTCTTTTATTTCCACTTTTAAATTTACTATGTGTGACGCACATTCCTTATGACATCGTGTTTGTGTCACTCAGTGAGGATACACATTAAAAGAAACAGCGGAGTAGTTTAGTTCATGAATCAAATAAAAAATAATACTTATGTCATAAATAAAATACACCTATATTTATGCTCTAACTCCTATTTTGGGAACCTGCCCTAGCATGTGGGGAGTGATTGACACAAACACCCGATTGATGGTCCGACGAGTTTATTTCGCCTCTGGTTGTTAATAGTCCAGCCTTGATAAGCATGGAATTTTTGATTACATAATAATTAGTACAATTTGGAATTTAGAGGTTCTGAATGAATAAAACCTTGTCGATACATTAATGTTACCCATTTGTGGGTGTAAACCGCCACTATGGCTGAAATTTATAGATGGTCTAATATTTCCTTTGCTGAGAGTACCAAATTTTCACCTCTCGTGATCTTTAATTATAACCACAATTCCACTTGTGGGGAAAATTTGGTACTGTCTGATTCTATGGGTGTATTCTATATCTCTCATATTATTCACTCATATTATCTTATAGCTATAGTTTTCTTGATACTTGATTATAATGATTGATACTAATATGACTCTTAATGTGACAAAATTTTTTACATATTTGTTCTACATACTTCATGGAATTATTTTTGGATATATCAGCCAGTGTGTATTTCATATTTGCAAAACTTTATGCATGATTATTACACACCTATTGCGATCTGTCGATTGATTATGTTATTTCAGCATGTTTGGTATTATTTTACCCAAAATGCATTAGAGAGAAACGGATACCATTACGTAAATGACATCATGCACGATCACCCAACGTGTACCACAACAATAATTCAGCATTGTATTGTGTTGAGTAGATGACTAATTATCATGAAACCAAACAGAAACAATTATTTGATACCAAAGAATATTGATTCTGGTGTGTAATAAACACAGAACTGCACAGGCATGTGAAGGTAGGTGAACTGTATCACACTCGTTGGTTAAGCATGATGGCTCTCGTAGCATTGAAACACAACAAACTCTTGCGATAACATTCACCATTTCACAGCCTGTGTTGTTCTGTCTATATATCAAAATAACCCTTTTCATGACGGGAGCTTTTGCAAAAACTTTGTGCCAATGCATTCTCTTATATATGCGAGTATCCCATAGGGAGCATCAAATATTTAAGAGAATGCATTAACCTAACAATGTTTACCTTGACCTTGTAAGCCAATGCATTATCTTATGGGAGACTCGCATATATAAGAGAATGCACTGGCACATGATCTTTAACCCTTTCGAGAGTATCTGTAACGTCATATACATGAGTGGGTCATATACATGACGTCACGAGTAAATTTAACGTCAACGTCATAGCAATAATTATTAACAAGTTCGGGTGAAAAGGGTCCAATAATTTGTTTTAATTTATGTGCATTTTGTGTTCAAGTAACATGTGTTTTCATAATCGATTGCTCTTATACAATTGGGACATTATATTAATCAAAATAACTCCTACAAATCATTTATAAATCAGATGATTTATTGAAGTTATGTCTACATAAAATAACACTTCCTGAAACGACATATATGTCGTTCTACTCCTCAACCGATAGACGACATATATTTCGTTCTTCTCGCCAAAGGGTTAATGCTGCACCAGCACAGCTCCGGTCATGAAAGGGTTAAAAAAAAGCAGTAAATTCATGAAAATTATAGAATATTATTTTATACTAATGAACCATTATTTTATTATTGCAGGGTGCTATTATGGCAGCGGTCTCCAGCTCAAAGTGGACAACATTTTATAACGATCCTCCAGAATGGAACGAGGAGGACATAACATCTTGTGGTGAGATTTATTTCATTTTCATTTAAAATTGCATTTGATATATATTTAGGGGTGTTTACAGAATCTAGTTCAATATCATTTTTCACTTTTTTTGCACTGAAAAACTTCAAAAATCAAATGTAACAGATACTAGACTTATAAGTACTACATAAAAATGAAAGTCATTTTGTTATTGAAAACTTCATAAAAATAATTGAAAACAATCACTCAAGGCACTTCTCATTCCCAACATGTTATATTATAGCAACCACAACACGTGCGTTGGTGCTTATACCTTAGGTGCATGTGAATGATGACGTCACATATATAGCGATGAGCCAAATTCTGGTGGTGTGTACATTTTTTTGTGAAATTGACACGTGACATCCGGTTATCAACTGTCTGGAGATTGTTAAATTGCGGAATCGGCATAAACGAGATGAAAATATAATTGTCAACTTCACAACTTCTTAAGAATTCCCATGTGATTTAGGCATATTAATTTTATTTAGACCAATTTCGTTAGTTAGCGAACCAAAGAAGACTTCATGACATGGTTCATGACATCATTTATGTCATGTTGGCTTCGCGGGCCAGAATCCAGACAAGCTTGCACAATCCATGAATACTTGTCATATCGTCTCCACCGGGGCCATTGCATGTTGTTACATAACTTATTATTTGCATTATGTCGCCGATAAAAAGCAAATTAGAGGCACAGCGTGTGTGGTTGCTCCACTACATGTCACGTACGATTCATATTACTACACTCGTATCTGAATAAAAAGTGAAGCATGAAAATTGGGCAGGATTCCTGAATACATCTTTAAGGTTGCCCCATAATGAGCGGTGACCCTTAACCCTTCCATGACTAGTGCTTCATGAAATTTTTTTGCGACAACCCTGTGCCAATGCATTTTCTTATATGTGTGATTCTCCCAGATTTTGTATATACATCGCACTATGTTTACGTTTGTCCAGTGTATATACATGATAAGCATTCATTACATTCCCAGTCTAAAAGTAACTTTTAATTTGGAAAGTTGACACTTAAAGACGTATATACTGCATATAAATTTTCAGAATTTCCCAAAATTTACGAAAAAAGGAAATAGTTTTCCACACTACCCCTATATTGCACTCTTCCACTGGAATTAATTCTGACCTTACAGCATACAATCAGGGACAAAATCATAAAAAAAACATTACAATAACCTTCCATTAGTCCTCACTTGATACAGCCAACAATTTTATCATCTTTTGTCCTTGTATATCCTTTGTGACCTAATTCCACACTTTGTTAATTAATTAGCAAAACTATGTCAGAGAAGAAATTCGTTCTCAAAGACATGGAAGAGCAACCATCTAACTTCAAAGAGCACTTTTCCCAATGTCAGTATGATGCATTCATATACATGCTCTACCCATGGGTATTATATGAGCTGGATTCCCTCCCCCATGCTCCCTCCTCTCGCTCCCCTGGGTATCATAATATGCTGACACACGACACTCCACCTATTAATATTTTATTAGAATCTAAAGTGCAAGTTGTTTGCGTGACTGATTTAGTTCCTATGTATAGGTTAAGGTTGCACATCAGGGTCATTTTTCAAGAATCATTATGAGATACAGAGATGCCTATTTTAGAGGAAGCCCTTAAAATTAGGAATTGCAAGAATCAAAATAAGATTCATTATTCTAATTCTCATAGACTTTAATAGCACCTGCTTGCACGTGGTCAATTGATTCACTCTTGTTGCAGAAATCTTAATTTCAACTAGAAATTTCAAAGTTTTTTTGCCACACTGACCCTGCCTTTTAATCATGGCAATTTGTCCAGCTCCGCTCAGCTTTCTTACAAACTAAATAAGGATGGTGGTAGCTGCTCTATACTGCATGGGTTACATATTTTAGCTCATCTCAATTAACATTTCAACGAGTATTAAAGCAACATTTTTGCCTTCTTGTTATGTGTGCTGGTCATGTAATATATGCTTCAAGAATACACATATTTGTTCATATTTGCTCAAATAAGAGAAAATACCTATCAATTTATTTTAGAGTTCTATAAATGTTTTTAGAGTTATATAAATAGTTTCGTAACATTCCATAAGATATGCCCCCCCCCTGGTTGATTTAAAGGGAGCCATTGTGGCTTTCAAATGACCAGTCTAGATGACTTTACATAAATTAATAGAAAATGATCAGATTTATGAATTAAGGTATATTGATGTTGCAAGAAGAGATAATTCAATAAATTATATGTTGATGTTTATTAAATAAGTGCTATGTTCTTAAGTAGAATACATATTTCTAAAACTATATCTCATCAAATTTTGGTTAATTTTTAGTTTTGTTACAGTTATAAGAGCCGAGTCCTAATATTGTGATTTAGAGTATTCAGTGTTTTATCAATGCAAATATTTTCTTCTAAACATTACTTACATGCCCTAAATAATCGACTTCTTAACCACAGCAGAATTATGGGTAATTTTTCAGGATTTAGTCGGAAATATGGCTTGTTGCCATTCATCGGAAAGCTCTCACTGAGAGCTTTCCGATGAATAGCAACAAGCCATATTTCCAACTAAATCATGAAAAATTACCCATAATTCTGCTGTGGTTCAGGAGTCGATTATTTAGGGCATTACTTAGTATGCAACTGTTGTTCTTAATAACTGTAATGAGATGGTCAAGAAATTAGATTTTATGTGCCTTAATTGTAACCTTTATATTTGGAGAAACCAGTGAGAGTAAACAATTAATTAATAACTTAGAAGGCCATATTTCTGCAATATATCGTTAGGTGGAATCAACCTGTAATATAAAAATACTGGTTCAGTAACTATCTTTGTGGGAATGAATGTCTGCTTATAAATGTTTAAAATATTAGGTGGAATCTACCTTTAAAGATGCATAATCCGAATTAACTCTCCCAAATTACTATTTCATTGGCTTATCACAAATCAATTTTTGAAATTTTTTATTTCTCGAGATGTGTACTTATTTGTGGCCTGGCAAAAAGTCGTCAAACTGATGGTTTCAGACCAAATTGCGGATGAAGATAGATAACTCTAAAATCAAGTGGCTTTGAAATTTGAAAATCGGGTAATATTTCGTTGAACAAAATGTTGATAAATATCACGTTTTGGTCAATTTTATACTATAGTTGACTGTGGTTAGCATTATTTTTGGGCAGTTAATCGATTCTGATAATTGAAGCGGTATTTCAAAAAATTTGTTGTTGCAATCTGATTATATGGGCACCATCGATTCGGATTGAGTAACTTTAATATAAAAATACTGGTTCAATAACTATCTTTGTGGGAATGTCCGCTTATAAATGTTTAACATGTTTGTTCTCCTAACATAAAGGAGTAATCACGCCCCGCATCTTAATTATGTATGTTTTGTTGATGACTTGGCTTTTGACATCTTTGTGATTTGTGTCAGAAGCGCTGACCATGTTATGAGGAATTGATTGAATTATTAGCTGCATGCAAACTGTGAACTCTTGCTAATCACGACTCTTGAGACCCAGCCTCCATTGGAAGTATTGCGTTAAGGCAGCATTCGCATGTTGAATTTGTATATGCCCATTGAAAAATGGTCTTATTTAATTATACAAGCGAAAATGTTGATTCTTTGCTCTGGATTCATAATAATGAGTTTGGTTTCAGTACTTAGAGCATCATGTGATCGATTAATCGGTCAGATGAATGAAAAAGTCCAAGAGAGTTGGACAAAAATATCTCCAAGATAAATAATGCTCTTGAGTATTGGAATCAAACTCATTATTATGGTCTTATTCTATTATCAGTCTGTCCATCTGTCTATTTGTCTCTCTGTCTGTCAACATTTTTGCATTCACAATAGATAGTTATTGAAATTCAATTAACAAATATCAACATGTGAGAATATCACAAATATTACCAAAAATATATCTTGCTTCTCAAGTTGTCAAAATTTAATCTTTTGTAGCCTGAAAATTTATGCAAAGTGTTTTAAGTTAGGCTTTCTATTGTTGTTTGGTATTACCACCGATGGGGTCATTGTCATAAGGCATTGATCATGTTCATAGCCAGCTTTTCAAATTGATCACAAAAGGAGCCAGATTTTCACAGGCGATCACATTTGTAGCTAGCTTTTCATTGTAAGATGCGATATATGACATGACTCAGATTGAATTCACAACTAAAATGGTCACATAGCTCCTAAACTGGGTTCTTTTATTAAGTTTATAAATGGGAATAGAACTCGAGCAATTTCATAACATTGAACAAAAATCATAGATCTATAAATGATCAACAAACATGTTTGAGCAGATAGCCAGCATCTTTATTCTCATAAGAGTTGACACCAGATAGGCACACCAGAAAAATTACTGGATGGAACTTAATTTACAAAAGCTTCCGCAATGCATAATACAACATAATATACAACATACATTGACATCTTAGCTTGATTGAACTTTCAATTTTGATCACTGATGTATTAGTATCTTGTTTAAATATTATATTCATATATTGTAATTACGATAATTACATGTAATAACTACACATATAAACACATCATTCTATGTACACAAATCTCCAGCGGTTTCTGGTTTAGCAACCTTGCGATAAACCAGAGATAAGACCACATTTTGTTTGGAAAACTCTGGAAGCATTGAATGCTGCTTGCCCAGTCATCATAACATGTATTATGTGTTTATTAGCATATATATGTAATATTTCTGCTCGATATGTATGTATGTTTCATCCACTTCGTGATCAGATATAACATTTCGTTAAATAATTTGTTATACATCTGTTATTCATTGTTATTCAATTATACCGTGTTATGACTATAAGTATACTTATATAATTATATACTCATATAACCATATTTATATTTAAATATATGAATTTCAATTGTCCCTCCAAGCAAAGAATTGGCTAAAGTGACCCGACTTTTTAGTGTAGCACATACAGGCTATGTAAATATTAAATTATGAATATAATCGGTTGACATGTTGAAATTCCTACTGGTGTTAGAATATCATTTAAAACTTGCTGAAGTCTAATCAAACAGCAGATCACACCAAGCTCATTATTTTGTGACTTCTGGAGATATGGTAGATATTCATGCATGTTTATAGTTATGTTTGATGTCAAGCTCTTTGAAGCAGTAATGTTATAAGTGCCTTATACAAGAACCAAATTGCATGATAAAGAATTGTACATTTTCAACAACCGTATTGATAACTCTTCAAAATATAGATATAATACTAAAATGATATTTTCATCACACAACCAATTTCCTGCTAACCCAGTTCGGGACAAATGAAGAACTATTTGTTCACATTTTTGCAAAGTTGTTGAATATTTTTGACAATAATAGTTAATAATGGTGAGAATTATGAGTCTGGGACCTCATTATGCATGGCCTCATCTGCTATGGGAGACATTGACTCAGATTGAAGTACCCAAATGGCGAATATTGTGATGTACACCCATTGGGAACCTCTGTGTCATCTGCCAATTTAGGGATATAGAGAAACTAAACTAAAAAAGAAATAGATTGTATGTGAAGAAGTTTCTAAACTTTCCAGAGAAGATGAGGCCTATAAAGCAGAATGAGGTCCCCAGAGGGTGAATTTAGTGATGCTAGGCCACTATGTGGGATAGCGTAACTAAATTCACACTCTGGGGACCTCATTCTGCAAATGACAGTCACACAAAACTCAGACTTGGAGAAAAATACGGCATGGATTTATTCTAACCCATACTAATCAGCATCTACACCTCCTGCATGCAAACACAATCTAAGGGAGGTAACTCTGTTTTATTTTGTCAAAGGAGCTGTGTCCCAAGTATTGGATTCTCTTGAAGAGATACAGTGTCTAACAGATTATGCGGATGCTGATAGAGATTTCCTGGAAACAGTGTTCCAAGATAACAGACTCCACGCTTTATTAAACGTGAGTACGATGTCCTATTAACCCCTCCGGCAACCGGCGGTAATAGGAATTTAATAGCTTGGTTTACAAACCCATCAATTATTTTATAAAGTATGAAATATGTGGCGAAAAAAAAATAGTTTTTGTTTTGTTTCTCTTTCTTTTCCATTAAATCAGTAGCTGTATGGGAAGAAATACCTCCGTTTATATCTATTATTTTAATAAGAAATATTGTTTTTTGAAAATCCTGTGAAATTCACATACATTACCACTGTTTGTCAATTCTTGGGTGGTGATGAATATTTTTCAGCCAAGGCTTGAAATAGTATGCCTGTCATTTGCAGAATGAGGTCCCCAGAGGGTGAACTTAGATACGCTATCCCACACAGCACGATAGCATCACTAAATTCATCCTCTGGGAACCTCACATTCTGGTTAGGCCTTATCTTCTGGGAAGTACCTGTAGTCTCAAATTAACATTGTTTTAATTTCCTTTTTCCCTTCTGTTCAGTGTATATATCCCCTAATTTGCAGAAGATAAAATGCATAATTGAAGTGACTAATGGGTGAACAACACCAACTTCAACTGGGAAACTTCAAACTGATCCTAGGTCTCCCATACAGTTGAGGCCTTAGCAGAATGAGGTCCCCAGAGGGTGAATTTGGTTATTCTAGCCTGCCGTGCAGGATAGCATCACTAAATTCACCCTCTGGGGACCCCATTCTGCAAAAGACAGACACACTTATTTCAAGCCTTGTTTTCAGCTCAACTTGACATAAAAATTAAATGAATTTGTGGCAATTTTCCAGCAAGCATAAGACATGAATTGACATAATAAAAATGTGTTGAGCCTGCTGTGATGTCAAGCTGTAATGTTGGAATTTTTTGTTAAATTATTTCAAGTCTTGTGGAACGCGTTTTGTTTGGCATGTAAATTCTTTCAGGATTTCAGAGACTCATAACAGAAGTAAGGTAAAGTACTTATGTTGATTATAAAAACATAAAATATCCAAAATGATTGGTGCAATTATACAATAACTCTCAAAGATACTCTGTTCTCAGACATACAGTAATGCCCTAAATAATCGACTCCTTAACCACAGAAGAATTATGGATAACTTTTCGGGAATTAGTCGGAAATATGACTTGTTGCCATTCATCGGAAAGCTCTCACTGATAGCTTTCCGATGAATGGCAAAAAAACATATTTCCGACTAAATCCTTAAAAGTTACCCATAATTCTGCTGTGGTTAAGGAGTCAATTATTTAGGGCATTACTGTACCCTGTTCTCAGACATATACAGATTAACACTTGTCATTATAGTTATGCAATTATCCCCTCCTGTGTTGATAAACAGCCCTGTTAATTAACGTTGGCTATGTTAACTGTTTTTGCAAAATAGAAACAAATTGCTGCAGATGTTGTCTAGTGTCGCACTGTGGAATTCTGAGATAAAGAGGATTAACTATTTTAAGCCAGACCCACTAAAGTCTGCTATGATAATTGACCAAGTTCCAATTGTGGATTGAAGATATTTAGTATACAATTATACAGATCCTAGGATTTTTAACAGAGGACATATTTCTGGCCTTTGAATTTTTTTAGCCTTGGCAAATTTCTGTTAATTATAAGGGCCGGTTTATATGTCCTTGAGAATGAGGTATACATGAGTTTATCACAATTTAAGAATGGCATTAGGATATATTTAAGGCAGGCAGGAGCCTTATTGCATATCTGTAAATCAAGTGTATGATTAAGACTTTTTACATGAAGCACAGGTGTCCTTCTGTATCAAGCCTGATTTTAGTGTGCAGAATGAGGTCCCCAGAGGGTGAATTTAGTGACATTATCCCGCTTAGTGGGCTAGCATCACTAAATTCACCCTCTGGGGACCTCGTTCTGCTTTGGCCTCATCTTCTCTGAAAAGTATCTTTATTATCATATTTCTATAGAAACTTCTTCACATTGATTCTATTTCTTTTTTAGTTTAGTTTCTCCATATCCCCAAATTGGCAGATGATACATTACATTACATAATCGAGGTTCCCAATGGGTGTACATCACAATATTCACCATTTTGGAACTTCATTCTGAGTCTATATCTCCCTTAGCAGATGAGGCCATGCATATAAAGCATGATTCATTGTGTATAATACAATTTATCACTTTGAACGGAGCAGTCATATTCTATATCATGATAGTCTCAGAATTGTTATACCTGTATGTTTACCCCCTTATCCATAAACCGAATGGAGTGAGACCCAATATGACAGCCTTTGATCAATCATATGCCCTACCGATAGGCCTTATCATGCTATTTTCTTTTAATTTCTGTGAGTTGTCTCTTTAGAGTGTGACAAATTAGAACAGTATAATATTCATCTGCATACTATCTGTGAAAAAAATTCCCTTTTGGACCAGTTTGGACAGTGTTTAGAAGTTGATTTTATGACATTACCTATACATGGTAACATGATATTAGAAGTACGATAAACAACATAAAAAAAAGTCATGCCAATCTTATAAGGACATAAATGTCGTTCTTCCCTCAGAGTTAAATGAAAAGGCAACCTTCCTCATGCGAAACCTTTTAACCCTTTCATGAAGAGAGCTGCGTTGGTGCAGCATTAAAGATCCTGTGGCAGTTATCCTCTTATTATGCGAGTCTCCCATAGGGAGCCTTGCATATATAAGAAAATGGGTGGCTTACACGGTCAATATTGTTAGACAAATGTATTCTCTTATATATGTGAGGCTCCCTATGGGAGATCACATATTTAAGGGAATGCCTGGCTTACAGGGTAAATGTAAATATTGTTAGCTAGGCCAATGTAATCTCTTATATATGTGAGGCTCCCTATGGGAGACTCACATATATAAGAGAATGCCTGGCTTACACGGTCAATGTTAATATTGTTAGGCCGATGTATTCTCTTATATATGTGAGGCTCCCTATGGGAGACTCACATATATTATAGAATGCATTGGCATAGGGTTTTCAGAAATTTCAGGAAGCTCCAGTCTGGAAGGGTTAATAAAGTCAGAGGGCACCAACAAATCTCAATCTCTATATTTCTTTAATAGTTGGCTCTAATCAGAAACTAATACATTACAGATGCTGGATATGATTGAACTGAGAATCTTTTGTCAGTAAACTAAAGTAGGAATCAAGCCTCTCAAGATATCCACAGGAGGTTGTCTGGTACATCATGGCTTGTTATATCTATATTGCACTATCATATCACACATGCCTGTATCATAATCAGAAAGCTGCTGTGTAAATATCCCAGTGTTCAATATAGTGCCAGGGATTTGCCACCTGCATGGTTTTTGGCATATAATTCAGCTTTTTCTGCTTGTAAAACATGTTTTTCCTGCCTGTGAAACATACTTTTATACATACATGTATAATCTGGGATAATTCTTAATTCTCCACATCATGTTATCTATGAATGATTCTTGGATTTTTCATTCTGCATCAGTATGTATTGTTATCAAAATTTATATCAGATTATATAGATGTGAGAACCTATGCTGAAATGCTATTCAGTAGTATTTGGTGACTGAAACCACTCTTTCTCTTTCTTAAAAGTCTGATAAATTTGTATTGTATGTAGCTAAGTATCTTGGAATATCATGGCCCTATTAGCTGCATATTCACCCACCCAAACAAATTAACCACAATTGGCATAGTACAGAGTTCCAATATCCTTGCCTCACCAAGTACGGAGCTTTAACCCTTTACCCAACAGAACGGCCCTGTGCCAAAATGCATTCTCTTATATATGCGAGTCGACCATAGGTCGCCTCGCATATATAAGAGAATGCATTGGCTTAACACATAATAAAAATGATAAAATTGTCAAAGAATGTAGAAAACTATTATAAAAAAAATTTAAAATGTAAGAAAACATTCTAAAATTGTTAAAGAATGTAAGAAAAAATGGTAGAAAGTGTTAAAAAAAAGATTTTTTTTACGCCAATGCATTCTCTTATATATGCGAGGCGACCTATGGTATAACTGTAACCATCACAATGTGGTCAATGAACCGGTTCCAATGATATCCATATTTGTATGGTGTTATTGAGACAGACCGAAGATATTTTAGGCTGTTGAAGCTTTATTTGGGCGTTTTTGGCCGGTTTGTTGGGTAAAGGGTTAATACAACCCTAATCTGAACCTGTACCATGCATTTACATTATGAAATATGCCTTTCTAAATGTTATGATCTTCAGTGATTTCCACACCCTGACAGAACGTTACATGTGCCCGTTATGATCTTCAGTGATTTCCACACCCTGACAGAACGTTATATGTGCCCGTTATGATCTTCAGTGATTTCCACACCCTGAGATAATGTTATATGTGCCCGTTATGATCTTCAGTGATTTCCACACCCTGAGAGAACATTATATGTGCCCGTTATGATCTTCAGTGATTTCCACACCCTGAGAGAATGTTATATGTGCCCATTATGACCTTCAGTGATTTCCACACCCTGACAGAATGTTATATGTGCCCATTATTACCTTCAGTGATTTCCACACCCTGACAGAATGTTATATTTGCCCATTATTACCTTCAGTGATTTCCACACCCTGACAGAATGTTATATGTGCCCATTATTACCTTCAGTGATTTCCACACCCTGACAGAATGTTATATGTTCCCATTATTACCTTCAGTGATTTCCACACCCTGACAGAATGTTATATGTGCCCGTTATTACCTTCAGTGATTTCCACAACCTGACAGAACGTTATATGTGCCCGTTATGACCTTCAGTGATTTCCACACCCTGACAGAATGTTATATGTGCCCGTTATTACCTTCAGTGATTTCTACTCCCTGACAGAACGTTTATATATGTGCCCATTATGACCTTCAGTGATTTCCATACCCTGACAAAACATTCTATGTGCCCGTTATGACCTTCAGTGATTTCGACACCCTGACAGAACTATGTGCCCATTATGACCTTCAGTGATTTCCACACCCTGACAGAACGTTATATGTGCCCGTTATGATCTTCAGTGATTTCCACACCAGACAGAACGTTTATATATGTGCCCATTATGACCTTCAGTGATTTCCACACCCAGACGGAATGTTATATGTGCCCATTATGATCTTCAGTGATTTCCACACCCAGACAGAACATTATATGTGCCCATTATGATCTTCAGTGATTTCCACACCCAGACAGAACGTTATATGTGCCCATTTTTATGATCTTAACGATTTCCACACCCAGACAGAACGTTATATGTGCCATTTTTATGATCTTAACGATTTCCACACCCAGACAGAACGTTCTATGTGCCCGGTTGTCGCAAAATTTCAGGAAGCTCCATTCATGGTTAATCTTTATTGTTGAAAGCAGTATAGATGCAGAAGACACTCAAATTATGACAGTTTGATAACATATATATCTTGTAGATTCGTCCATATCTGTATTGTGAGACATTTTGACAGTCGTTGATCTCAGACAGTTCGAATCGAGGACATATTTAACCAAAATTGTTTAAACATGGGGTGGAGTTGAGAGTTGTCAATATGCACAAGCTGTCACAGAGTACATAATTCACAGGTGTGGCATTAGAAATTTTAATTTACTGAGAAATCCTTATAAATCACCTATGGTGTGTAATGTATAGAGGATCTACAATGAGTCCCCAGTTTATAGAGAAATTTACAAAATGAGTCCAGACCTAATTTACTGAATGAGTTCATTCATTATAGTTTGTTGGAAAAAATGTAAGCCATAGTACTTTGAAACATAGCGTATGGAATGTAAACAGATGACAAACTGGAAGTCAAAGGTCACCTGGCACTATTTCCTTTTATTAAACGAACGTTTGATATCACAATTTATAGATTGGGTTTATTGAATGTAATAAGGTTAGGATCATGTAATAAATTGTAATAATGTCTGCTACATTAATGCCCTAAATAATCAACTCCTTAAACACAGCAGAATTATGGGTAACTTTTCAGGATTTAGTTGGAAATATGGGTTGTTGCCATTCATCGGAAAGCTCTCAGTGAGAACTTTCCGATGAATGGCAACAAGCCATATTTCCGACTAATTCCTGAAAAATTACCCATAATTCTGCTGTGGTTAAGGAGTCGATTATTTAGGGTATTACTGGTATGTCCTCTATTTATTCCACAGTTTAACCAGCATACTTATTGATTAAACCTTCGGGAGCCTCGCATATATAAGAGAATACATTGGCCTAACAATATTCACTTTGATCTTGTAAGCCAGTGCATTCACAATCTTTACAGCTGTGTGTAGGTATCAGTAGCTTTGATGACTATAACACCTGGTGTATTAACCTCACCTGCAATCAAAGGACAACTGTTCCATTGTTATGAGTTATAGGTAAACAAGTAGCTGATCTCTGTGAGAGGGCTGGGATGCTGAACAAGCCTGCAAATAGTATGTCTGTCATTTGCAGAATGAGGTTCACAGAGGGTGAATTTAGTGATGCTATCCCACACAGCGGGCTAGCATACCAAATTCACCCTCTGGGGACCTCATTCTGCTTAGGCCTCAACTGCTATGAGAGACCTAGGATCAGATTGAAGTTCCTCAGTTGAAGATGATGATGTTCACCCATCAGTCACCTCAATTATGCATTTTATCTTCTGCAAATTAGGGGATATAGAAATTTCCCACAAGGGAAAAAGTAACTAAACACAATGTTGAGACTAGATACTTCCCAGAAGATAAGGCCTAAAAGAATGAGGTCTCCAGAGGGTGAATTTGGTGATGCTAGCCCACTCTGTGCCATAGCAGCACTAAATTCACCCTCTGGGGACCTCATTCTGCAAATGACAGACAAACTATTTGCAGGTTTGATGCCGAGAGATCAGGGTATATGTGGGTAGTGTTGCATGCTCATGCTTTATGGCATAAGGCTAGACCTAAAAGAGCATGTGCTTTCTTGAGGGTAGATTTTGGTGTGGGATAAGAGGTGTTAGACAGTATACACTTGCTACCCTGCTGGAATTGAGCCATTCTTATTATAAAGAGCTATGAATTATGCAACAGTTGTAGAACTTTTGAGTGTTTGAGGTAAAACATGTAATTATTTTTCATCTTATCGAAGCAGATTTTCCTTTTGTGAAGAAATTTTCTGTCTTTAATAAAAATTGGATTGGGAAAAAAATGCAATTAACACCTATATAGACTCATGTTTTCAAGGTAGAGTACATGTCATCATGGCATTATCATAAAGTTAACTTATAGGATAGGATAGGATAATTTTATTTACAATATACACACATGGAAAGTTATACAAATAAATATAATATTAATAGACTTTACATGTATATTGTTAGGGGTGATATAGTCATGACTGACTGTCTTCTTATCACCCCTATCACTTCTACGTGTGACATGAAATTTTCTGTATGTCGCCTGAAAACTAGCGAGTTAACTCTGCCTTTCTGTGTTCTCTTAAATTTTAAATCCTCACTACACATTAACCCTTTACCCAACAGAACGGCCATGTGCCAATGCATTCTCTTATATATGCGAGTCGACCATAGGTCGCCTCGCATATATAAGAGAATGCATTGGCTTAACACATTAAAAATTATAAAATTGTTAAAGAATGTAAGAAAAAATGGTAAAAAAAGATTTTTTTTAGGCCAATGCATTCTCTTATATATGCGAGGCGACCTATGGTCGACTCGCATATATAAGAGAATGCATTGGCACAGGGCATAACTGTAACCATCACAATGTGGTCAATGAGCCGGTTCCAATGATATCCATATTTGTATGGTTTTATTGAGACAGACCCAAGATAATTTAGGCTGTTGCAGCTTTATTTGGCCGTTTTTGGCCGGTTTGTTGGGTAAAGGGTTAAGACAGATAATTACAGTAATACCCTTAATAATCGACTGCTTAACCACAGGAGAATTATGGGTAATTTTTCAGGATTCAGTTGATTATTTTAATAGGGCATTGCTGTAAAGGTTATATCATGAGTGGTTTTGAAGAAATTGAAATATGATATATAAAAATAGCTTGACTACATGAAAAATTGGACATTTTTACCCTTTCATGATGGGAGCTACGCTGGTGCAGCATTAAAGATCCTGTGCCAATGCATTCTCTTATATATGCAAGTCTCCCATAGGGAGCCTCCCATATATAAGAGAATGCACTGGCTTACAAGGTCAAGGTAAATATTGTTAGGCCAATGTATTCCCTTACATATGCAAGGCTCCATATGGGAGATTCGCATATATAAGAGAATGCATTCATAGAAGTGTTATTTCCTGCAATTTTATAATCTGTCTTTCCATTATATTACAATTTATGAAGAAAGGTCATTTTTACTCAAACCTAATAGAGGAGAAGGAAGTGATTATGGGCACTATAATCTGCTCTGTCAAATATATTTTACTGTTCTTCTATTTATGGTTGAATTGTGTTTATGGAAATGGGGAAAATGCGTTTAAGATATATCATTGAAATTTTTTTTACATTTTGTATAATTACTTATAAATTTTTCTTGGTCCTTCCCAAAGCAAATGTTTTTTTTTTTTAAATTCAAGATCTGAGATCATCATCCTTATATTTTACAAAAAGCCATGATGATATAAAAAAAAAGGGTTAAACTGAAATAGATCAATAAAGTGAAAATTAATTGGCATCCATGATTCTCAAATATTTGTTAAATATCACATTTGGCAGAGAATAATAGAATTCTGCACCTTAAACTATGGAGGCGTTCTGTCAAATTTGGCTATCAGTAGCTTTATTGTTAGTTTGAAGATAAGTTCCAAGAATACACCAGTCTGATTTATATATCTCTTCTTAAGACAAAAGCCCTGTAGTCTGTAAAGATTGAGTATTTATTGAAGTAACATTTGCTCTAAATACCATAAAATATTCTGTTTGGATTGAGCTGGAATGAGTTATCACCATGTTGCCCGGCATCACGTTTTTCTGAGATACTTTCTCAGGTTTTACTGTAACATAAGATGATGGGTGTATGATAACACATCCACTGTGAAATAATTGTTTTCATGGACTATAATGCTAGTTAATTGTATATTCCTCTTAGCTGCCTCTGGAGTCTATTGTTTTCTAGTCACAGAGATTATGAACTCATTATTGATAAATGCCTCCAATAACCAGGTTTATTCAAAGTTTATGAGGTTTCCAGGTTTAGTCAAAGTTTTTTATTTTTACTCTGAAAGTCTTCTTTCTTTCTCTTAGAGGGTGTGGATTTAGATGTGAATATAATCTGTGAAATTCATGAAAGGAACAATGGAAATATAAAGATTCTGAAGTTTTAAGAGTTTCTCAAGGATTATTATAACATAGGTACTTTATTCTCTTATGAGATCTACGTGATATTCTTGTAAAGTATTTAATAAGTTTATTAACTTGTCAAGAACATTTTTGTGGCCATTAATTAACGTTAATTGACTAATACCAAAAAATTGTTCCATCAGTGGAGGGTGTAAAAGTTTGTTGTTATGGATGCACAGTACAATCATTCACTGTACCATCAGATTTACACCGTTCTCTGGATGATGGGACCGGGATTCCGTGTAAGTATACAACATTTCTTTTCATTTTATTTACCCAATTTTTGAAGAAATAGTGGTATATTGGTTTGACTGCTTCCAATGTTTGTCCGTCCATCAATATTTTGTTCTTAAAATGGGTGGTATATTGGATTGACTGCATCAGTACGTTAGTCCGTTTGTCCATCCGGGCATATATCTCAGCCTTGGAATGCACCATCAGGGTATGCCAGCACCGTCAGTGCAGCCTCTTGTTTTAATCTGGGCCAGCTATTTATTATAGATAGTTTCAAAGTGAAGGGTGAACATATATTGGAGAAATAACTTGTATTTTGATTTAGTTATAACTTTAAAAGTTATAACTTATGACGTTATAATTTATGAAGTTATAACTATATACATATACTACAGTGAAACCTCTCCAAACCGGACCCTCTACAATCCGAATCCCTCTCCATTCCGAATGAATTGCTCGGTCCCGAAATTACCCAAGTGCATTGTCACTAATGATTACCTCTGTAATCCGAAACCTCTGTACTCCGAATACCGGACTGGTTTATTAGTCCATAATTGAACAAATACACTAATGTTTACCTCCAAAATCCGAACGCTGAAAGCGATGGAAGATGTCAAATGCTTTCAGTTACAAGGTAATGATTTGAATGTTTCCGCTTTTGAGTTGACCTGTGTGTGACCTCGATCGTCAGTGACAACAGTTAGTTACAAATGGACGAAGTCTTCTTGGTACATTAACCAAATTTGTTGAAAAATCAAAATGGTTATAATGGCTGATTATAACAAGATGCGGCCGTATTTATATTTAATCTTATTCTAAATAAATTCCGAAAGCGATACCAGCTAATGTACCTTCGTACTATTGAATAAGCGTACAAATTTAATTGGCAGTCTTTTGTCTCGGTGAAATTGATTGAACAATGGCGACTTCACAGATAATTAGAGCAATGACACATTGTTTTTACAGCAGTTATTGTGCTGGTGTGGACTCTTTGTTTTCACAACAATTTTCCAAACTAATCACTAATTCGCTAAAAGTTAACGGTGGTGGTTTATTGTCACCACCACAGTTTTAATAAACTTATCACACTTAATGAGCCGTCCGGAAAATGACAACTCAGAGTTGAATTTAGTAGACCAGAATATTAAACATAAAATATCCCCAGTCTAAACCAAAGCCGATAAGAGCTCAGCATCAAGTATGTCACCTCTACTGGTTACCCTGGTGTAAATGTTTTCCATAGGCCTCAGTGCTAACGTTTAGCGTATAGTGTTGGCAATATAAATGTTGGGTCCAAAATTTTCTTTAAATCTGAAAAATTGACATTTTGGGAAACTTTTTACACAAAAAAATCATGTCTGTCTAGCAGGGAATTCGCCTTTAAATCTTATGTTTTCGTAACTAGTGTCAGAACCGCATAAAACAATACAGTCATATTTTAGACCACACCAAAAAATTCAAACTTTACTACAAAGGGTTAATTTCTATGCCAATGGTTATTTTACCTATGGGAAATCATAGGGAAGAGGTGTGATGATTTTTTTATGTGAAAAGCACACAAGGCCATTGACCAATCAGGGCCCAGTGTCTATTTTATTCTCTCCTATATATTCCTCCCGCATCCGCTAGATGTCACTCGGAACCTTATTTACACCAGTGTATAAACCCTAAAGTCAACAACATTTCTAAAAACCGTTAATCTTCATAAAATTTATCGTTTCCTTGTTTCCTGGTTTATCTATACATATATGTATCTATTGCAATTTATTTTTTATTTGGTAGTTTATTGAATAAAGTTTAATTAATCAAGGAGGTGTTCGGGTCGCAATAACTCTTACTGACTGCGGCAATATATTCTGTTGGTTGTGCGATTTTCTGTAAACCGAACACCTCTCTAAACCGAACAGAAGGACCGATCCGAAGGGTGTTCAGTTTAGAGAGGTCTTACCAGTATTGTATTTTTAAAAAATGGGACGTAATATGGTTTTGGTCCATCTGGATTGAAATTTGGTATATAGGCTCACTACCACAAAATACAGGTTAAGTTTGATTTTGGGGTTCCGGCTACCCATTTTACCAAAGTTACGGACCTTGTTGAAATTTGGGCACAATTTCTCCAGATCATCACTTTAGTTTAATGTTAGCTGAATGAAATGAAACTTGTTATGCAGGTTTAAACCATAAAATATGTGTCAAGTTCAATTTTGGGTTCTGTACGTCCATTTTTGCCAGAGTTAAGGATCTTTTCGACTTAAGATCTTCAGTTAATTTTGACTGAATGAAATGAAATTTGGTATGCATATTTACAACCATAACATACATGTCAAATTCGATTTAGGGATTTTTACCAGAGTTATCTGGAGTTATGGACCTTTTTCGACTTTGAAATTAAGTTTATCATCGTTGTTGATGATAACTTCTGTTAGTGTTTATTGAATGGAATGAAAAAAAGTATGCAGTTGTGAAACCATAAAGTACAATTAAAGTTCGATATTCAGTTTTGTCAGCCCTTTTCACCAGTTACAGACCTTTTTCGATTTTGATATTCGGATTTCCTTGGTTTGCTGTTGATGATCACCACCAACTTGGCATGTGGCTGAATTGGCTCAAAATACAAGCAAGTGGTGATCAAATCTTGTAGCAGTTTACAAAGTTATGTCACACGTTTCTATCTTTTGTCTATCATAGATGTTGATATGACATATTCTATAGCACCGGCATGCAGGCATCAGATTAAATTTGTTTTCATATTTTCGGAAAATACTTGAAAGGTACTTTAAATACATTAAAGGTACTCAATCTGATTTGATGGTCCCCAAATCATCAGATTCCAACAACAATAACATTTTTTTAAATGCCGCTTCAGTTATCAGAGTTGAGTAATTGCCCAACTATAGTATAAAATTGCCCAAAATCTGTTATTTATCAACATTTTGTTCAACAAAATTTTGCTGGTTTGTCAAATATTTGACACAAAAAAGCCACTTGATTTTAGAGTTATCCATCTTCATCCTCAATTTGGTCCGAGATCGTCTTCTCGTCGACTGTTTACTGGGCCACTTAAAATTATCGATGGTGAAAAATAATAGATTTCAAACATTGATATCTGATCACTCTGAGCTTTGTTGCATGGGTTCCTCAAGTCGATTCAGATATTTTTTAGCCCCGAAGCCAAGGAAATAATAATTTGTGAGCGTATTCGGATTATGCATCTTTAATTATTTTTCTAACAACAAATTGAATCTGGAATATTCACAGGATGCTTATTTTCACTCAATACTATATTAAATTTGAATTATCACTTTAACCGACCTCTATGCCTCAGACACATTTGTACAAATCTCTTAATACTCCATTGCCACATTTTAATATTTAGATAGAAGAAATGTCTTACACAGCAAATATATGGGTTTCTGTCCAAGAAGATTCTGAATGCGTCTAATCATGTTGCCAAATGTGCCTTAATAATGTTTACTTAGACAAATTTATGTTTACTTGGACCTACAGTTGATACAACAATATACAATTTGAGTTATTAATATGATATATATCTAGTCTGGTTGCTTTATAAACCCTTTCTATACTAAATGGATTCTCCCACTCAGTTATTAAAGTATACATTGGAATAGTCATTCATTTGGAGGGATGTTAAGGATATATGAAAATAAAAGTGCAGACAAATCCAAATTCAGTAGTGGAAAATGTTCAGATAATATTAAAGTTCAAATTTTTTTTTTAAAGACATATTATGGACTTGTTCGGGTGCGATAAACTTATAAGTTAGTTCTCCGGCTCTATGCCAACCTGGAGAACGTAGCATTCTACTAACATCACTGAAAATTTCAAAGAAATCGACCATACCACTTCATAGAAAACATCGTCTGAACTACGCTCAATTGTAAATATTTACATCTCAATTTGGGACACAACAATCGGCGATAAACTAACACAAATGATTTCGCCATCTAGTGTCATTGCATTTAATTAATATATAAGAATGACGGTGTGTGTTGTTAATTTGGATAAATATTCGTAAACATAACTACTTTGAGCAAGATTATTCTCCCTTTCTATTTGATCACCATACCGGGGTGTTTCACATCACTTTAACTTATTATCTGAACATTTCCATTAAAGGGAACTTCTAGTCAATGAGTATTCAGTAAAGGGTTAATCTAACTTAATTTCAAATCAAGGTTTACACAGTGTTTATCAGGGATCTGGAGTAGGGAAGCACAGAGGGGCATGCCCCACCCCCTGCTCTTTAATGTCCAGGAGGGATAATTTTTGGACAAGCGAGGCAAATAACTTGATTGTGCAGTATCTTATATCTATATAGCACTGTTTTGTACATTTTACTTTAAATCAAATGGCTTGTTTCAAACTTATTATATATGCAGACAGCATAATATATATTGGTCTTAATATCTGAACAGTTCCCTCCAATAAATAGGACTCCTTCTGTACCTGTGTGATCTGTCTTCTGTTTATTTTCCCTGAAAGCCCCTTCTAATGAATAATAGACCATTCAAATGTATTCTTTTATAACTTAGTGGGAGAATTTCCATTTATATAGAAATGGTTAAAAATGCCATGGATCTTTTGCATGGTGCTAGACATTTGCAGAATCAGGTCCCCAGAGGGTGAATTTAGTGAGCTGGAGCCATCAAATCATCCAAACTAAACTAAAAAAGAAAAAGATGATTTCTAAAGAAGTTTCTAAAGAAACTAAAAAACTTGTTAATTTGATAATATAGATACTTTTCAGAGAAGATGAGGCCTAAAGCAGAATGATGTCCCTAAGGGGTGAATTTATTGATGTTAGTCTGCTGTGAAGGGTAACGTCACTAAATTTACCCTCTGGGGACCTCCTACAAATGTCCAGCACCATGTTTTGAGGCCTGTCAGCATACTTGTGGTGAAGACTCCAAGAAAGACAACTCAATTGAGACTATTTCTGATAGAGTTACTCCTCTTTAACTCCTAAAATTGATCATGGATATGTTGATACAATAAGATGTGCTTTACTGTGTGTACAGATCTACATTATGAAATACACAAGGAGATCCCATCCCACCACCCATAGTATCTTATGCGCCGCAGGTGCTCGTATATTGGTAGTACCCACCCACCATCCCATCCCGCCACCCATAGTATCTTATGCGCCGCAGGCGCTCGTATATAGGTAGTACCCACCCACCATCCCATCCCGCCACCCATAGTATCTTATGTGCCGCAGGCGCTCGTATATAGGTAGTACCCACCCACCATCCCATCCCGCCACCCATAGTATCTTATGTGCCGCAGGCGCTCGTATATAGGTAGTACCCACCCACCATCCCATCCCGCCACCCATAGTATCTTATGTGCCGCAGGCGCTCGTATATAGGTAGTACCCACCCACCATCCCATCCCGCCACCCATAGTATCTTATGTGCCGCAGGCGCTCGTATATAGGTAGTACCCACCCACCATCCCATCCCGCCACCCATAGTATCTTATGTGCCGCAGGCGCTCGTATATAGGTAGTACCCACCCACCATCCCATCCCGCCACCCATAGTATCTTATGTGCCGCAGGCGCTCGTATATAGGTAGTACCCACCCACCATCCCATCCCGCCACCCATAGTATCTTATGTGCCGCAGGCGCTCGTATATAGGTAGTACCCACCCACCATCCCATCCCGCCACCCATAGTATCTTATGTGCCGCAGGCGCTCGTATATAGGTAGTACCCACCCACCATCCCATCCCGCCACCCATAGTATCTTATGTGCCGCAGGCGCTCGTATATAGGTAGTACCCACCCACCATCCAATCCCGCCACCCATAGTATCTTATGTGCCGCAGGCGCTCGTATATAGGTAGTACCCACCCACCATCCCATCCCGCCACCCATAGTATCTTATGTGCCGCAGGCGCTCGTATATAGGTAGTACCCACCCACCATCCCATCCCGCCACCCATAGTATCTTATGTGCCGCAGGCGCTCGTATATAGGTAGTACCCACCCACCATCCCATCCCGCCACCCATAGTATCTTATGTGCCGCAGGCGCTCGTATATAGGTAGTACCCACCCACCATCCCATCCCGCCACCCATAGTATCTTATGTGCCGCAGGCGCTCGTATATAGGTAGTACCCACCCACCATCCCATCCCGCCACCCATAGTATCTTATGTGCCGCAGGCGCTCGTATATAGGTAGTACCCACCCACCATCCCATCCCGCCACCCATAGTATCTTATGTGCCGCAGGCGCTCGTATATAGGTAGTACCCACCCACCATCCCATCCCGCCACCCATAGTATCTTATGTGCCGCAGGCGCTCGTATATAGGTAGTACCCACCCACCATCCCATCCCGCCACCCATAGTATCTTATGTGCCGCAGGCGCTCGTATATAGGTAGTACCCACCCACCATCCCATCCCGCCACCCATAGTATCTTATGTGCCGCAGGCGCTCGTATATAGGTAGTACCCACCCACCATCCCATCCCGCCACCCATAGTATCTTATGTGCCGCAGGCGCTCGTATATAGGTAGTACCCACCCACCATCCCATCCCGCCACCCATAGTATCTTATGTGCTGTAGGCGCTCGTATATAGGTAGTACCCACCCACCATCCAATCCCGCCACCCATAGTATCTTATGTGCCGCAGGCGCTCGTATATAGGTAGTACCCACCCACCATCCCATCCCGCCACCCATAGTATCTTATGTGCCGCAGGCGCTCGTATATAGGTAGTACCCACCCACCATCCCATCCCGCCACCCATAGTATCTTATGTGCCGCAGGCGCTCGTATATAGGTAGTACCCACCCACCATCCCATCCCGCCACCCATAGTATCTTATGTGCCGCAGGCGCTCGTATATAGGTAGTACCCACCCACCATCCCATCCCGCCACCCATAGTATCTTATGTGCCGCAGGCGCTCGTATATAGGTAGTACCCACCCACCATCCCATCCCGCCACCCATAGTATCTTATGTGCCGCAGGCGCTCGTATATAGGTAGTACCCACCCACCATCCCATCCCGCCACCCATAGTATATTATGTGCCGCAGGCGCTCGTATATAGGTAGTACCCACCCACCATCCCATCCCGCCACCCATAGTATCTTATGTGCCGCAGGCGCTTGTATATATTCTTTGCAATGTTCAAATCTGTTGCTGTGTCTGGTTACTTACACACTGAATATTAGCATCTAGTAGGCCTAGAAGGGGTAAACTGGTTATTGTCAATACAGTCGCACCCAAAGGAATTATGATGCAGCACCAAAATTTCATGTGTCGAACAGTTTCCAGGTACATTTAGGCATGTGGTATAGACATGGTCACTCGACACTGCTGTCATTTGAAATGTATGTGACTCCCCGATTTACTGACCCTAAAAAAACTAAAAATATAACCTTAAACCTAATAATCATAATAAAACGGCCTAAGAGTGTCGCTGCACAATTACTATGTATAAGACTATAAGACCCGCAGTAACCCTGCTGACACCCGCAGTAAGAAGATATATCGATGCCCTGGAAAATTGCAATGCATTAATGAGACAATATTTCCATTGATTATTCAGACAACATCTATCCCACCACGTGGTGTGTTTACTCCCCCAGACTTTCGATAGTTATTCTCAAATTAGGCTGTTCACCTCTGAGAAACAATATTAATAATATTTCGCTTTATGACAATTTCTGATTGCGATCGCTTAGTTCTCTGTGTGCTATATAAACCTTGAATATGCATGCAGGATCCTGACAATTTCTATATTGTTACCACGGTATATGAAATAAAAATGCTGAGTCAATGACTTTATATGGAACTATTTGTGTCAAGAGATAGAAATTGTTTTCACTTATTTATTGCAATAATTTCCTCATAACCTCATGAAAATATCTAGGTATCTTCGCATTTGGCTAACCACATAAAACTTTTGGTTCTGTACCCACTTAAACCACAGGGGCTCATAGTGCGCTCTGCTGCTCATGCAGCACCCCCCCCCCCCCCCCCCCCCCCCCCCGCTGCCCTTATGTGCCAGGCCACCTCTATATACATGACTTGCTACTTTTCATAGTATCATGATGTACAGCAGATGTGTATATAGGGATGCCATGTATAAAGGGTGGGGGAGGCAGGGGACAGCAGTCTATTACATGCCCCTGTGATGCATACTATTGGTCCCAAGTTTACAAAATCGTTTCATTCTTAATTTGCAGAGTTTTCCTCCACCTGCAAAATTTGCAGTATCATGATATGGCCACAGCGACTGAAAGTGACATGAAATAAGAGTTTACAAACATATGTACACTATTTACAAATTAGTTATCATTTCCTATAGGTTATCATTATCGTTGTCATAGTCATTATCGTCATCATCATCATTATAGTCATCGTCATCATCGTCGCATCATCATGGTTGTTATTGCCATCATCATAATTATTATTATCATCAACATGAGCATCGCCAACAACAACAACAGTCTGTCACTCAATCTCAGTTATTTATTCATTCGGTGCATGTAAACATATAGTTGTATTTTTATATTTTAAAAAAAAATGTCTGTCTAATCATCTGTCCATTCGTTAAAGACATATTGTGGACTTATTTCATTGCATAAAACCAATCAGTTATTATCCAAACACTATTTCCACTGGAATAATGTCGCAGTGTAGCTAAGATTGTTGATAATTCCAACCACATCTACTGTACCATTTCAGAGAACAGTTGAACTATATATGCACGAATGTAAATATTTATTACTTTTTTCCGGACCCATTATTGATCATAACATTACGACAATTATTTCACCAATAGTAATCACTGCATGTAATTTGTTGATAACATTGATGCTGTTGCTGACTATTTGGATATCAAATTTATGAAAATAAGTTATTTTTGCGTGGTTATTTGTTATTCCGTTCGGAAGTTCGGAACACCTCAGCAGAGTGTTTCACATCACTGTAACATTTAGTTTTTCGATAATTCCAGTTTGCATTATTTGGTCAGAACCCGAAGTTGGAATGTTTTTGTTTTTCTTAGCCAAAAATACAGGTCAAGTTCGAATGGGGTTCTGTTCAGTGATACTTACATAAGTTACAGCCGTTATGACCCACTTGTCGATGTTAACATTTAGGTTTCCGACCAATAACTCCAGACTGGGTTTATAGCTGCTCAGAATTAAAGTTGTAATGTGTTTTCGTCAGCCAAAATTACAAGTCCAGTATTGAAGTCAAATGATTTTTGCACGAGTTATAGCCCTTTTAACTGATTTGATAACATTTTTATGTGTAAACAAATGAGGGTATTTTTCCACGATTTGTATAATACGTTCTCAATAATTTCATATAGTCATTCAATCATAATTGAACTTTGTATCATCTTTCATTCATCACTATCTGGTCATATAAATGAGTAATTTTATTCAGTGTACTATGATATGATTTGTATTGCATATTCAGGTTCAACTTGGACCTTTCGCCATGTTTCAATATAAATGAATAATTACATTGATTTAACCTTGACATGACTGGTGTTGTATAATATATTGCAGTTTATCATCCACTGAGACTTCATGCAGTGTGAATTTCTCTCACAATCTGCTGCCATTGCATTTTATGGGTCTTCAGTCTAGTGGTTCCACATATCAGATTGCAAAATATTAAAATAATCAGAATTATTTAATCTCCTCACAGCCAAACCCACTCAATTCTACGGTTATCTTCCAGTTGGACTGGATAACTCCACTGACATTGAGTGAACGTTCTCAGACATTTTAAGCATTTCTGCGATAGATGATAAATGAGTAGTGGTGATGTGGAAATGGAAAATAATCCCCAGCCTGCCCCAGCAAAGACTCCTCATAATAAATTGGGAGTATTTGTATGGTATGTCAGCACAGTAGTCCAGTGGTTAGAACGTTTGGCTTCTAGTCTTGTCAAGTTGTCAGCAAAGCAATGTGAGTTTGATGCTTGTAGATGGACTGTTGAGTTATCAAGCAATGGCTTGGTCTTGATTTAAGTGAGTATCACTAAATTCACCCTCTGGGGGCCTCATTATGCTTAGGCTTCATCTTCTCTGGAAAGTATATATATTATCAAATTAGCAAGTTTTTCAGATTCTTTAGAAATTTTATTTTCTTTTTAGTTTAGTTTTTCTATATCCCCAAATTGACAGACAACACATTGCATAATCGAGGTGCCCAATGGGTGCACATCACAATCTTCGCCATCTGGGAACTTAAATCTGAGTTAACCCTTTCTATACTAAATACTCATAGTTTTCCCTTAGGAAATGTTCAGATAATATGTTCAACAAGCGACCATCAGTCATTTGTTGAACTTATTATCTGAACATTTCTCTGCGATAAATAGGACTCCTTCTGTACTTGTATTGTGTGTCATCTACCTATTTGTCCTAATGACCCCCTATTTAGTATAGGAAGGGTTAAATATGTCTGGCCTTCCATGCTATACTTTATAGGGCATCACACTTGTCCCATAAACTGACAGCCAATAACACTCAAGTGCGGTTCTGTGTATGTCTCCTGTGATATACCAGAAATGTTAAATGTTCATATTCAGTAGATCCAAACATTATTGGTCTACGTCCCTTTCGCTGAGTATAGTTTCTCGAGCAGTCTATGGCTGTCTATTTGTGATGTTTCAATCAATTGCACAGTATCCAGTATTTACCTCTGGAGTTCTATATGTTCAGAGATAAATCACTTTTGTGGTCAATGTATTAATTTTTAAATGTCAAATGGTGCTATAGTAGATTGAAATGATATTTATTCCTGGCCCGCTCAAATGCAGTAATGCTCTAAATAATTGACTCCTTAACCACAGCAGCATTTCAGGATTTAGTTGTAAATATGGCTTGTTGCCATTCATCGGAAAGCTCACAGTGAGAGCTTTCCGATGAATGGCAACAAGCCATATTTCCGAAAAAATCCTGAAAAGTTACCCATAATTCTGCTGTGGTTAAGGAGTCGATTATTTAGGGCATTACTGTATATGGAATTGATACAGTGTGAATGTGTATGGCTGCTTCAATGCTGGTGAAGACAATATACTAATTACTCTTTGATGAGTAGTTCCCTTAGGAAATGTTCAGATAATAAGTTCAACAGTCGTTTGTTGAACTTATTATCTGAACATTTCCCACCAAAGTATATATAACCTTCTGCACTTGTATTATAATTTCGTCAAACTGTTGCCTGCACATTTTTCCTGAACACACCTCCAAATGAATAATTGGTCATTCCGATATTTGCTCTTATGACTAGGAGGGTATTCCATTTTATAGTAAATAAAGGGTTAAATAAATTGAATGTCACGTTAACCCTTTCTATACCAAATGGATTCTCCCAGTCAGTTAAAAAGTGTACATTGGAATGGTCTATTATTGATTTCCAGGGATGTTAAAGTGATAAAAGCAGACAACAGATAAATAAAAGTGCAGAAGGTGTGCTATTTTTTTAGGGAATTGTTTAGATAATAAATTGATCGTTTTGTTAAACTTATTATCTGAACATTTCCTATGGAATAACTATTCAACAATGACGCTTTAGTATACAGTAATGCCCTAAATAATTGACTCCTTAACCACAGCAGAATTATGGGTAATTTTTCAGGATTTAATTATTCGGAAATATGGCTTGTTGCCATTCATGAAAAATCCTGAAAAAATTAACCATAATTTTGCTGTGGTTAAGGAGTCAATTATTTAAGGCATTACTGTTGAAATGTTAAATTCAGCTGCACTACATTTGAATGCATGGGACTTTTAATCAAATAAAACATGTAATTGACTGAGACAGCCAAGCCTGGAAATAGTGTGTCTGTCATTTGCAGAATGAGGTCCCCAGTGGGTGAATTTAGTGACGCTATCCCGCACAGCAACCTAGCATCACCAAATTCACCCTCGGGGGACCTCATTCTGCTAAGGACTCATCTGCTGGGAAGTATCTATAGTCTTAAATTAACATTGTTTTTAATAACTTTTTTCCTTCTTGGAAGTTTCTACATCCCCCTAATTTGCAGAAAATAAAACGCATTTAATATTAAACGAGGTGAATAATGGGTGAACATCAAGTTCAACTGGGGAACTTCAATCTAATCCTAGGTCTCCCATAGTAGTTGATGTCTAAGCAGAATGAGGTCCCCAGAGTGAATTTGGGGATGCTAGCCCACTGTGCAGGATAGCGTCACTAAATTCACCCTCTGTGGACCTCATTCTGCAAATGACAGACACACTATTTCCAGGCTTGGAGACTGCTGTCATTCATGCAATTAACTTGGAGTATGAATGATTGTTCACTTTTAATTGTTGATTCTCGCCACAATAGAATCTAATAAGAGTATTGATTCAGTCAAAAAATCAAACTCCCCAAATGCACTTGCATTTTTCAAAATAGTATTTTCATGCTTGAAACACATTATATATTGAGTCAGATATGTACAAGCACACACCCTCAACTTTCACACAATTAGCACCTGTAAGAATCAGTACAAATCACCACACGATTGTTTCCCATGTTTACCAAGCAATATAAACTGCAGCCTCCTCTGCATAAAAAAAGTAATGAACCACCTGTGTCACTTTAAGCCGATCATGTGCACATGCTCGCTGCATTTTGTTATTGGGATACTGTTTGAACAATATATTTATACTTACAATTGTTTTGGTAGTTTTGAAAAGTTGTTCATGTTATTAGTGTTCTGTTAAAATGTTCTGGTATTTGATTATAAGGAATGACTGGAAGATCAATTGAGGTCATTGGTTTGAACTGGCAGATCCAGGCAGATCGAGTATTAAATTAAACACTCTTCGTTTAATTACTCTGCCAGTCAAAATCTAATGACTCCATTCGATATTCCATTGGATTTCCTTATTAGCTCAACTTTACTTTGTAAAGTTTGAGCTATTGCCATGGCTTTGTCGTCCGTCGTCCGTGTGTACGTGTGTGCGTGTGTACGTGTGTACGTAAGGCGTCAACAATGCAGTCTACAGGTCGTACCTTTGGTCGGATCATTATGAAATTTGTCATAGCTGTTGACATCAACATTTAGACCAGAATGATTAATTTTGGGGTCATTCGGTAAAAAAACATGGCCGCCAGTGGCCATCTTGCATTTCAAAATTCAATCCATTAGCACGGGCTACAGGGCGTACTGTTTGTCTGATCGTCATGAAATTTGTCATGGATGTTAATATTGACATGTAGATGGGAACGAGTAATTTTGGGGTCATTCGGCCCAAAAACATGGCAGCCATCTTGGATTTTACTCTTTGTATGACTAAATTCTTTAGCACGGGCCACAGGTCGTACTTTTAGTCTGATCATCATAAAATTTGTCAAGAATGTTAATAATGACATGTAGATGGGAACGAGTCATTTTGGGGTCAATCGGCCAAAAAACATGGCCGCCAGCAGCCATCTTGGATTTTACTCTTTGTATGACTAAATCCTTTAGCACGGGCTACAGGCCGTACCTTTAGTCTGATCATCATAAAATTTGTCATGGCTGTTGAAATTGGAATGTAGATGGGAACGAGTAATTTTGGGGTCATTCGGCCAATAAACATGGCCGCCAGTGGCCATCTTGGATTTCAAAATTTAATCCATTAGCACGGGCCACAGGTCGTACTGTCCGTCTGATCATCATAAAATTTGTCATGGATGTTAACAATGACATGTAGATGGGAACGAGTAATTTTGGGGTCATTCGGCCAAAAAACATGGTCGCCAGCAGCCATCTTGGATTTTACTCTTTGTATGACTAAATCCTTTAGCACGGGCTACAGGTTGTACCTTTAGTCTGATCATCATAAAATTTGTCGTGAATGTTAATAATGACATGTAGATGGGAACGAGTCATTTTGGGGTCATTCGGCCCAAAAACATGGCAGCCATCTTGGATTTTACTCTTTGTATGACTAAATTCTTTAGCACGGGCCACAGGTCGTACTTTTAGTCTGATCATCATAAATTTGTCAAGAATGTTAATAATGACATGTAGATGGGAACGAGTCATTTTGGGGTCATTCGGCCAAAAAACATGGCCGCCAGCAGGCATCTTTGATTTCACTCTTTGTATGACTAAATCCTTTAGCACGGGCTACATGCAGGTCGTACCTTTAGTCCGATCATTATAAAATTTGTCATGGCTGTTGAAATTGGAATGTAGATGGGAACGAGTCATTTTGGGGTCAATCGGCCAAAAAACATGGCCGCCAGCAGCCATCTTGGATTTTACTCTTTGTATGACTAAATCCTTTAGCACGGGCTACAGGCCGTACCTTTAGTCTGATCATCATAAAATTTGTCATGGCTGTTGAAATTGGAATGTAGATGGGAACGAGTAATTTTGGGGTCATTCGGCCAATAAACATGGCCGCCAGTGGCCATCTTGGATTTCAAAATTTAATCAATTAGCACGGGCCACAGGTCGTACTGTTCGTCTGATCATCATAAAATTTGTCATGGATGTTAACAATGACATGTAGATGGGAACGAGTAATTTTGGGGTCATTCGGCCAAAAAACATGGTCGCCAGCAGCCATCTTGGATTTTACTCTTTGTATGACTAAATCCTTTAGCACGGGCTACAGGTTGTACCTTTAGTCTGATCATCATAAAATTTGTCGTGAATGTTAATAATGACATGTAGATGGGAACGAGTCATTTTGGGGTCATTCGGCAGAAAAACATGGCCGCCAGCAGCCATCTTTGATTTTACTCTTTGTATGACTAAATCCTTTAGCACGGGCTACAGGTCGTACCTTTAGTCTGATCATCATAAAATTTGTCATGGCTGTTGAAATTGGAATGTAAATGGGAACGAGTAATTTTGGGGTCATTCGGCAGAAAAACATGGCCGCCAGCAGCCATCTTTGATTTTACTCTTTGTATGACTAAATCCTTTAGCACGGGCTACAGGTCGTACATTTAGTCTGATCATCATAAAATTTGTCATGGCTGTTGAAATTGGAATGTAAATGGGAACGAGTCATTTTGGGGTCATTCGGACAAAAAACATGGCCGCCAGTGGCCATCTTGGATTTCAAAATTTAATCCATTAGCATGGGCCACAGGTCGTACTGTTCGTCTGATCATCATGAAATTTGTCATGGTTGTTAATATTGGATTTTACTCTTTGTATGACTAAATTCTTTAGCATGGGCTACAGGTCGTACCTTTAGTCTGATCGTCATAAAATTTGTCATAGATGTTAATAATGACATGTAGATGGGAACGAGTCATTTTGGTGTCATTCGGCCAAAAAACATGGCCACCAGCAGCCATCTTGGATTTTACTCTTTGTATGACTAAATTCTTTAGCATAGGCTACAGGTCGTACCTTTAGTCTGATCGTCATAAAATTTGTCATGGATGTTAACGATGACATGTAGATGGGATACAATCATTTTGGGGTCATTCGGCCGAAAACATGGCCGCCAGCAGCCATCTTGGATTTTACTTTTCTCTTCATGTCTATAAACTAGTATTAGACATTCAACTTTCCACATTCCTAATCGCTCCATTGACTGTAATACATTAAATTATTCCCTTTCCAAGTTGACCTACAGTGTCATTGACACTTTCATATGATTAACTCATTGGTAACCATATTCTCACATCATGCTAAGCAGTTACTTGATTCCCATTGATTCATATGTAGTGATGTTCAGCTACAGTCTCAGACCCACATCTATAATAGTGGGTTTGATTACCTGTTATATGGTTTCTATTTCCGAAACCATGGGAATCCAATCATAATACACCATATTATGACATCAGTGTTACCTGGAGGAAAGTCCCCACAGATGGTTAATTTATTTGGGGAATCACTCCACTGCAGTATGCACACACTGCTTTATTGTAAAAATGTATTTATTGAAGGTACGTATACTGTTCCTCATGCAGGCTAACCTTAAAGTTTGATATCAAGCCTGAGTTTAGTGTGCCTGTCATTTGCAGAATGAAGTACCCAGAGGGTGAATTTAGTGATGCTATCCCGCTCAGTGGGCTAGCATTTACCGAATTCACCCTCTGGGGACCTCATTCTGCATGGCCTTATCTGCTATGGGGGACTTAGACTCAGATTGAAGTTCCCAAATGGTGAATACTGTGATGTACACCCATTGGGAACCTCAATTATACAATATGTCCTCTGCCATTTTGGGGATATAGAGAAACTAAACTAACAAAGAAATAGAATCTATGTGAAGCAGTTTCTATAGAAATTTGATAATAAAGAAACTTTACAGATATTAAAGATGCAGCCTAAGCAGAATGAGGTCACCAGAGGGTGAATTTAGTGATGCTAGCCCACTATGCAGGATAGTGTCACTAAATTCACCCTCTGGGGACCTCATTCTGCAAATGACAGGCACACTATAAAACTCAGACTTGATATCAAAGAATAAGGTTAGCCTGCATCTTTTGGGATATAATAAAGCAGTTCATCAGATCCCCAGCATGCCTTGAAATAGTGTGTCTGTCATTTGCAGAATGAGGTTCCCAGAGGGTGAATTTAGTGATGCTACACCGCATAGCGGGCTAGCATCACCAAATTCACCCTCTGGGAAGCTCATTCTGCTGAGATGTAAGCAGAATAAGGTCCCCAGAGGGTGAATTTGGTGATGCTAGCACGCTACCTCATTCTGCTTTCATCTCAGTAGAATGAGGTTCCCAGAGGGTGAATTTGGTGATGCTAGCTCGCTATGCGGTGTAGCATCGCTAAATTCACCCTCTGGGAACCACGGGGTAGCATCACTAAATTCACCCTCTGGGGACCTCATTCTGCAAATGACAGACACACTATTTCAAGGCTTGATCCCCAGTGTACTATCATGGTTCACACACATTCACCAATTTGTTTGACTGGGTTAGACAGGTCCCACTTGTATTGGAATTTATTATAGAGATTTCAATGATAAGTGGAATAAATAATGGGATATTTTATAGAATGTCTCTCATATAGAACAAACTTATTCCTTCGGGATGTACTTTCCACATATTGGTTATGTGCCATTTGCACACTTTGTCTCTCATGTGAATAAAAATTAATATTTTATATTCCGAAAACATTGATATTTTTGTGTGCATCCAGTTGCTTAGGTATTTGTGAATAATTCGTATTTAACCCCAATTTACGGAAATGTGGTTTGAAGTTTTGAGTCCCTTGATACCAGACGTAACCATAATAGAATCTTCAATAAAACATGTCATTTCTATTTCCAGACAATAACACACAACAGAAATATACATAACTAGCTGAAACAGGATCCCTCGGGAACCTTTATTCAGTGTCGCAGGAGCCTTTATGAATTTAAGCCACGTATTAGTGCAAAATACACTTATAAATGTGCTCTCTGAACGATGCAAACAACATGGTAATTATAATGAAAATGAATTAATGACTGGAATCATTAATTCATAATCATTATGTCCATCTGAAAATACAAAAAAATAAAATAAAATGCCCTCCAACACCCCCCCCCCCTTTTCACCCCCCCTCCTGAAAAAAAGTCTGATGATAAGCAACAATCGATTTTTAAATATGTACATGTATTTGATATCCTGCCCATGACAGGGATACAATGCAATGCATAATTAATGCACTGACTCCCTTTTTTGCCACAAACTGCATTCTATCACCACTGTTTTGGACATGGTGAAGTCTAGTGGGCACTCGATCATATTAACAACAATGTGTTATAAAAGTCTGCAAGCCTGGATCTAAGGTGTCTGTCATATGCAGAATGAGGTCCCCAGAGATTGAATTTAGTGATTCTATCTTGACATGTTGGGCTAGTATCACCAAATTCACCCTCGGGGAACCTCATTCTACTTTGCTTAGGCCTCAACTGCTATGGGAGACCTAGGGTTCAGATTGAAGTTAAAAACAATGTTAATCTGAGAATATAGATACTTCCCTGAAGATGAGGCCAAAGCAGAATGAGGTCCCCGGAATGTTAATTTGATGATGCTAGCTCACTGTGTGGGATAGCTTCACTAAATTCACCCTCTGGGGACCTCCTTCTGCAAATGACAGACACCATTCTTGAAAGACTGATGACGAATTGGGTAACCATTCTCTTCACATGATGCATTAGGTTCCGATTCAAGTAATCATGCAGCTTTTCTCTCCTGTAAAATCCATGCAAAAAAATCTTGCACCAGGACCAGGTTTAGACAATTTCTCAATTTTAAAAGGCAATTCTTCCTCCTGGATATTGCTCAGTATGGGTGGCATTTATGTGGGTAGTTTATCACTGCGATGATATTTACATTGGCAGTGAATGTAATATGAAAGTAATAATTCTCTTCGCCAATATTGAACAACTATTGGAATTGCTGTGTTCTCTTAGACGCTCCCAAGACTCATTCTAAATTGAAGCCTGATTTATGACGTGCTTGGTTTTTGTCGGAAGTTTCTTCTACAGAAAATGTCAAATCTAATGGTGATATACTCTCAGCTGTGGTTCTCTTGGGGGCGATGTAATTTCCCATGGTACAGCATGGCAGCTTTCTCATCTACACTCCACTGTTTCCTAAGAAATAATATGACTTCGACCTTTGTCAACTATTTCTGTATTATATAGATTGGTCAGGGTTACAGATCACCTGTTGCAACTTCATATTTTTAATGCAACTGTTTTAAAAAATGGGATGTTTTATATAGTCTGTCCATCCGTTCATATTTTGTTTCCAGATGAAAACTTTAGTTCTTCTGAACTAAATGGACTGAAATTTGGTATGTAGGTTCATTACCGTAAAATAAAGGTCAAGTTTGATTTTAGGGTCCAGCCACCTATTTTTACCAGAGTTATGGCCATTTGTTGAAATTTGGGCTTAATTTTGGTTTCCGGATGATAACTTTATGATGTTAACTGAATGGACTGAAATTTGGTTTCAAGGTTTACAACCATAAAATACTGGTCACCGAAAATTTTGGGTTCCGTCTGTCCATTTTTACCAGAGTTATGGACCTTTTTTTACTTTTGGGTTTTATTGGTATCCGGATCGATAACTGAATGGAATGAAACTTGGTTTGCAGGTATGATACCATTTTCGGCTAATAATTCCAAGTTATGGAATCTTTCTGAAATGCTATTTGAAACAAGCCTGAATGGGTGTATTATACCACTGTGGCCCTACTAGCTCTTGTTATGATATAAATTTTACACTTTAATAATACCATTGGCATTGTTCAACTGAATAAACATATTCAGAAACTACTAGTAGACATGCTACATCAACTTTGCTTAATAATGCTATTAAAACACTGCTATCTATATCTTAGTATCGCCAGCGAAATGAGAATTTGTTCACACTAACTGAAGTAAGCACATTTGCCCCCATATTTCTGATATACATGTAAAATGTATATATATAAAAGAGTAGATTCTGTCTCTCTGTCCGTCTGTGCAGTGACACCGAGCCCTCCTGAGAATTGTAATTTAATTTTAATATCTTTTTCTTTTCTTTTTTTTAGCTATTTTTAATTTACAATACCATTCACTCTGTACAACCAAAACAAATAAATTAATAGAAATGACACATCAGCTATGCATATTAACCCTTCCATGACTGGAGCTTCCTGAAATTTTGCGAAAACCTGTGCCAATGCAATCTCTTATATATGTGAGTCTCCCATAAGAATCCTCACATATATAAGAGAATACATTGGCCGAACAATATATACCTTGAACTTGTAAGCCAGTGCATTCTCTTATAATCCCTATGTGAGACTCGCATATATAAGAGAATGCACTGGCACAGGATCATTACTGCTGCACCAATGAGAGCTTTCCGATGAATGGCAACAAGCCATATTTCTGACTAAATCCTGAAAAGTTACCTATAATTCTGCTGTGGAGTCGATTATTTAGGGCATTACTGTATGGGGAATCTCACTTTGTTTTGTCTGTGGAACTACATCGAGTCCACCTGAGAATTGTAACTTAATGTGATTCCCCCCACAGTTCAACAACATATATATTTGTTTTAACCCTTTACCCAACAAACCGGCCAAAAACGGCCAAATAAAGCTGCAACAGCCTAAAATATCTTCGGTCTGTCTCAATAGAACCATACAAATATGGATATCATTGGAACCGGCTCATTGACCACATTGTGATGGTTACAGTTATGCCCTGTGCCAATGCATTCTCTTATATATAAGAGAATGCATTGGCCTTACATTCTTTAACAATTTTATAATTTTTAATGTGTTAAGCCAATGCATTCTCTTATATATGCGAGGCGACCTATGGTCGACTCGCATATATAAGAGAATGCATTGGCACAGCTAGGGCCGTTCTGTTGGGTAAAGAGTTAATTGAATTTTTAACCCCTCCATGACTGGAGCTTCCTGAAATTTTGCGAAAACCCTGTGCCAATGGATTTTCTTATATATGCGACTCTCGCATAGGGAGCCTCGCATATGTATTAAGAGAATACATTGCCCTATCAATATTTACATTGACCTTGCAAGTCAGTGCATATGTCTTATATATGCGCGGCTCCCTATGGGAGACTTAAATATATAAAGATAATGCACTGGCACAGGGTCTTTAATGCTGCACCAGCGCAGCTCCCATCATGAAATGGTTAATACCACTGGCTCTGTACAACCGAAAAAATTATTAGGAATTATCTTCACATATGTTCTATGCATTATTAATATGAATCCTTATTTTTTTTGCCAAATTAATTAATTAATATAAATATAATCATAAAATATACAAAAACGGAGAATTATATACAGAGCTTTCCGATGAATGGCAACAAGTCATATTTCCGTCTAAATCCTGAAAAGTTACCCATAATTCTGCTGTGGTTCAGCAGTCGATTAATTAGGGCAATACTGTAATCTAACAATATATTATTCGAGATACTACTTCTCAGTTCATGTTATTTTTATACACTAGGATGTAAATTAAAAAGGAAATATATTCACAAATTATTAGCCAGAACCCATAACCCATCTTTAATTCATTTACGGAAATGTCTTCAAATGTACTGTTATATCTAAGGGGATGTCTTTCATCATAATTATATCTCACTAACGTTCGTCTGCGGAGCTAGACCAAGCCCACCTGAGGATTGTAACTTAATTTACAATACAAAATCAATTTACTCTGCATACCACCAAAGGTATCATCTCAGCCAAAACTCATTTCAATCCACCATTCATTGTCTGACAAATCCTCCGAAATAACTAGCAAGGAGGACAGGATGAGGCGACAAGCTGTTTCATTTGCGAGTTTGTCGTGATGAGTTTCAATCACCTCCGCTCCTCGGGGTGTAGATATTCGTAATTGTGAACACCGGAAAGCATTTTGCAATTCGGAATGCACTGATTAGCTTGCCTATCCCTCGAGTTTTTGAAGCGATCCATATTGATTGGTCGAGAAACATGCCAGCATCAAACCCCGTCGGCGTAGAGTTAAAGCTCTCTATTTGTCTAAGTATACAGCCAACTTGCATGACCAAATTGGGCAGACATAATATACAATGCACAGTAACTCTGTCAGAATTACTTGAGAATGGTAGATAACATAAACACAGTAGTAGGCAACATGTGTGAAAGTTACGACTTATAAGCCTTCATGGAATCAATAACCATGCCTGTTTATCCGATTGGAAAAAAATGATTGCTACTCATTTGTTGATGTGAAATTTGATGTCTGTGGATTCTGGACACAGGTGCACTGGACTAATTTGGTGAGTAAAATCTATTTTTGATTATGTCATGAGACTCTTGTCTCAGATATTCTTATGTCTGTCCAGTTATCAAATTCCATTTTGATGATGTTTTGAACTTTATTTCTGTGTTTTTCTGTAATTATTCCAGACATATGCATATATATTATTAATTAATTTTCAATAGTTATCTGTGGATTCGATGATAAGCTACTGGAAATATTAATTTTTACCGTATTTTGTCATATATTGGTCTAATGTTAAGTGCCATTGTCCTGAACTTCTGTATCAGTGCAGATGTTTGTGAAAATTTGGGTGTCAACTCGGAAAAGTGCAATTCATTTTTGAAACATATTAACTAAAAATTTAATTTCTATCAAAGTTTATTAATATGAAAAAGATGTCAGTTGAGAAATACCTGATACAGTCTTCAACTTAGCTATTTAATATGATGTTTTGGCCTTTCTTTCTCTACTATAATTAATACTCTAATAATACTCTACATATCCATTCATTTATTAATTTAATTAATTAATTTCCATTATCTATCAATGGAAATTAATCGTGTTGCTGGATAATCTTTATTTTTTACCATATTTGGTCATATATCTGTTAATTTTTAAGATCCATTGTCCGGAACATTTGTATCAGAATATTGATCTCAGTGCAGATGTTTGTAAAACTGTGAAAAAACTCAGAATGTGGAATTCATTCTTGAGTCATTTAAACAAACAAACTTACTCAAAGTTTATTAAGGGGTTTGTTTCTACACATGGCCTATCTCAGGATGTGGATAGATGGATCTTTTCAGAAAACTACTTAACCCTTCAATGACTATAGCTTCCTGAAATTTTTTGAAAACCTTGTGCCAATGCAGTCTCCCATAGGGAGCCTCGCATATATAGGATAATACATTGGCCTAACAATATTTACTTTGGTCTTGTAAGCCATTGTATTTTCTTATATATGCTAGGCTCCCTATGAGAGACTTGCATCTTTTAGAGAATGCATTGGCACAGGATCTTTAATGATGCACCAGCACAACTCCCATCATGAAATGGTTAGTTGTTAAACTAGTACACCACCTGAAGGAATCTATGTTATCTGAAGACCACATCATGCATATTATATAACAATAACAATATCAAAAAGATGACTAATCATATTATTTTGAGGGAAATTTTGGGAGGAGCATTCTCAGCACATGTACTAATTGATTAGAAATGAATGACTACAAGAAAATACACATTATCTGTACCAATGAAACACTTGAATGACTATTCAATTGAGAGCAAGACTGCTTCGAGAATATTAACAGAATGTTAGTGGATTGCTGGAAAATTGTGAGCATATAAATCTTTTGGCTGAGATGAGTTTTAGGTCATAGGTCCAAAGCCAAATCCCCAGCTGACCAGCTATCTCTTACAGTTGATTTCTCCCCGCTTGAGTGGACAAGCCTGCATACCAACATTTATAGTCATTGCATTGGTTCTTCATTGTAAAGTTTTTGTAAATTGCTGCTCAAAATTGTGAAAATGCTTCTCCCAAAATTTCACTTAAAAAAATATGATCAATGTAATCTTTTTGACATTCTTATAATAACAAGATATATGGCTTGTTGCCATTCATTGGAAAGCTCTCGCCGAGAACTTTCCGATGAATGGCAACAAGCCATATTTCTAAATCCTGAAAAGTTACCCATAATTCTGTTGTGGTAGAGGAGTCGATTATTTCGAGCATTACTGTAGATGTGATATCACTGATATCACCCAAACATGGTAAATTTCTTTAGATAAATTAACCTTTTATCAGAATTCCTAATCAATGTTTCCCGATTTGATTGATAACATATCATCTGGGAATTAGCATCTATTGTGTTGGTGCTGCATTATTCTGATCAAGAGCCCTATATGGTATGAACAAGGTGAGGAAATTTTTCCCAGGAGATGCCCTTCGAACGCTATATTATGCCTTAATTCAAAGCCGTCTTGTCTATGGAATTCAAATTTGGGGGCACTCAGTATCATCCAATAAAGCCTTCCTACTACAAAAGAGAGCTATCAGAACAATAAGCTATGCCAAATACAACAGCCACACTGAACCCTTATTCAAAAAAAGAAATATTTTGAAATTTGAGATTTGCACGCCTGTCATGTTAGTCTGTTTATGTATGATTGGACACATCTTAACCTACCGGCATCATTTCTAACAGCATTTAACAACAAGATATCAATCACCAGACAATCTGGATGCATTAGGGACATTAAATCACGAACGAAATTCTCCGAGGTTTTACCCAAACATTCATTCCCAAGATTATGGAATGAAACTGACAAAAAACTTGAAAGCCTACAAAACTTTAAATATCAAATGAAGGTCAAGATTATCAATGCTTATGATGCAAACTTTAAATGTAAAAACAAAACTTGCAGAGAATGTTTTCCTCCCAAAAGCTCATAATTAAACTACATATACTTAACTCCCGAGTAACAAGCCAGCCCCCTCCCCGGTCGTGAGTGCTGATTACCCTGAAAACTCGCCCTTATTGGACCCTGCTAACACGATTTAAATATCACATACGCATTATCATTGTTACTTAAGCAGGGTCCAACTTACTATTAGAAAGTGTTCTTTAAATTGCCGTGCACACGCCTACATAGCCATAACTATACGGTACAATGTACTTAATACAATATTTTGATATTATAAATTACAGTATTTTCTTATTAGCACATCAACTTGAGATTATGCCATTGATATATTAGTTATTATATTGACAACGGGGGTGACAGGAAGACAGCCAATCCTGGTTATGCCACTCCCACACAATAATTACACTTGATTTTTTATATATTATTGTTGATTTGTTGTAAACTAATTATTGTGTGAATAAAACATCTACATCTACATCTACATCAGAGATACATAATGACACTCAGGGAATCTGTCTGTGATTATTAAATTGATCTTTTTTTACCACAGCATTTCAAACGCTAACTATATAGGCCTCGTTTTAATCTCTTACTTTCATCACAAGAATTTAATTGAAGAGAAGAAAAGGTTGAAATATGATCAAATGAAAAAAGCCAAAATACTGATAGATAATGACACAAATACGGTAAACTTGTTTAGTTTAAGTTTGTTAATAAAATAAAGTTACCAGAAATGTGAAATATTATCATTTGTAAGAATAGGTTGACGCCTGACGGAATAAAAACATTTATTAAAAGATGTATTATGACTGACATATGGCCTAAATATGGTAAACTTGTTAATAACCCTTGATCAGAAATCCTAATCAAAGTATCGACTGCTTTCATTGATGACCTAACATTGCAGAATCAGTATGTGTTGCGTTTGTGAGGAGATGAATTATTACGATTCTGATCAGACATTCATATCGACACAGGGAATCTGACTGTGATTGATAAATTGGTTTCTTTTATAGCCGTGTTTCAAAGGTTAACTAGGGCTCATTTACGGGGGTTTATTAATAAATTGGTCTTTTGCTTTCATCACCGCGTTTCAAAGGTTAACTAGGGCTCGTTTTACATGGTTTTATCTCCGCATATTCCAATATGATCAATAAACTATAAATCCTCTCCACAGCCTCAAGTGCCATACGAAACGCAACGGTGATCTAATAAAGATGATGACACCACAATCTACCTGCAGCCGGCTCACTCCACCGGAAAAGTAATCTTGCTGGGCTGGTCGCAGTTTCAAGGCCAAGTGACTTATGACTGTGCAGGTATCAGCTTTTCGACCTGAAGGAATAGTACATCGCCATATGACAGTCAACTATTTATCGTCTTCAGTACCTGTTAGTATAAATGCTAAATAGATATAACTAGGCAGGTCACATCTTCAAGGCGAAGTGAGTTGCAACTACGCAGCTTTTAGGAATAGTGCATCTGAAATCTTTGTTGCTCGTTATCATCTTCAGTACCTGCAGGCATCGTTAAGGGACATTTGACTAAAACGTTCTATCTCGCTGTGCAGCTCACGTCTTCAAGACCAGGTGCATATGACTTTTGGATGGCTCTTCTTGACTTTAAGGAATCCAGACTCTTATTCGCCTGTTTATCATCTTCAGTACCTGCAGGCAAGGTTAATGGACATTTAACTGAACAGTACTACCTCGCAGGGCGGATCACATCATCAAGACCAAGTTCATCTGAAACTTTTTACTGTGCTTCAAGGCTTTAAGGAACATTGCATCTGTAATCTTAGTCACATGATAGCAAGCTTGAAGGGCATTTTGCAAACAAGAGCTATATATCACAGCCAGGACATATCTTCAAGTTCTAGAGCATCTGACTTGTGACAACACTTGTTGGCTTCATAATAGCGCATCTGAACTCTTAGTCACCTGTTTACCATCTTCAGTGCCTGTTAGCCTAGTTTTAATAAGTACATTACAGTGGTATACCAATGGTTTCTTCATTTTAGCAGAGTTGGATTATGGCTACTGGACTTCACTGCAGAATGCCGCAAAACAATCCCAAACAAAGAAACGGACCTGTTTCGTGATCTCATCTTCACCTATTAAGGAGCATAACATGTCACACCTGAACTAAACAACAATCGTTAATAGGAGGAGTTAATACGGGGTGTTTATATGATATTACTCGGAAGGAGGTGCTGAATGAGATGGAAGATTATCATTATATTGAGGATGTTTTCTTCAAACTTATCTAAGTTGACTGTATGTAAATACTCGTCTTGTGATATTGTTGGCAGCTTAAAGACTATATGATTTTATTTACTAGAGTCCTTTAATAACTCTGGACAACTGGATTTTAGATTTTCTTCCTATGAAATTTCTTCATCTGTAGATAATACATCTGTCGAATGTTAATTTCCGAACTGACTTTACTGATAATGTAACCATCACATAAACTCTTATCGTTCTGTGTTGGATGAGTAACCAGGAATAGGAAACTATGGTTACAAGACATATGCCAGTCTCGACAACTATATGGCACTTTGGATAGTCACCCAATAATGTTATCAACTTATCTAATTCAAATGAGGAGAATGATCAACACAAAACATTGATGGCCTAATTATGAAATATGGAGTTTGACCTAATTAACTGCAACAATTTTTGAAAATCGGAAATATATATATCTTTTTTTTTCAATTTCTAACTGACAGTTATTTGAATCAACCAAAAGTGATACAAATCTCCAGAATATATGACATTTCATTGTTCTATTTCTTTGAATCTGGATTAAATAGACGCATGAACTGATGAACTTGTGAGGATCTCATTGCGCCTTGTTACGTAATCATATTTATTATGGATTCAACAGACGTTATTGTACATGATTAAGAATCTACCTGAAGACATGTTTTACCGAGTGCAGCATGCATTTTGATCATTCAAGGAATTGAGAATGGTACTTAGGCACTTCCAGTCTCAGTGGAATAACGACAAAACATTAAGATGATTGAAGCAGACACATCAGGCTCGACAATTAGGCTCCGCCAATGATTGATGATCGGCAGGTAAATCGTAACTAGGTGCGTTTTCCACACGTCTGACAATTGGATCTATAAAGTGAAATCCTTTGGCGTACCATGGAAATTAACTACCGGAAATTGTTAATATCAACAATTCAACATTCATATTGATTGCTGAAGGCGCAAGATCACATGTGTTTGAAACATTGTGTTGCATTGGAGTAAATGGTGCATTTCCTTTGGAAAATGTACCAATAGATATATCACTTATTGTGTTGGTAGTGTGGTGGTGTGTGTTATGAGTGTCATATATATTCAGCGGTCTATTTATCTTCTGTGCATTATTTAACACATCATCGAGTTACACTTATACTCAGGAGGATTCTTTCATTTCCATAGAGAAACTCCATATTGTTCTGAAAGAAGTGATCATAACACACATCATTGACATTTGTGTTCACATCTCTATGCAGGATATGGTTATTCATTCCATGCTCAACACTATATGCAACGTTTAACTATCTTTGCTCAACTTTATGCAACACTTGACTCTACTGGAAGCAGAACTCTTTCCTTTCGAGATATTATACTGTTGTAGTTTTACGTTCTACATAACAACTGGACAAATTCCACAAAATAACAGATTTATTTATATCTGTTTCGCTGGACTAGAGGATATATAACATTGAACACTAAATTCCAGTTTTATACACCACTTGATTATATTTCTTTGGAACTATTTTGGCTTGACGTTACAGAGAATGACTTGAAAATTTCACAAGCTAAAACATTTGTGTTTATTCACCTTTGAAAAGTTATTTCACTGGATTAGAGGATATATAATATGGAGTACTGAAATCCATAGATTGTTGAGCCTGTAAAGAATTCAGTATCATGTATCTGTATTCGCAAAATGTTTCTGATGCTCCATCGTCACCTTTACCCGGTGTCCGCTCGTCAAGTCACATGCAGGCATTGTTAAAGCCTGGCATTGGATCATCACGGAGATCGGCTACGAGAGGTGGAAAGCATCTTCGGTCACTGTCGGCCAGGTCTGGGCTCTCAAGGTCACGAGAATTTTATCCTACAACACCAAGCAAATCAGGCAAACCTGGATCGCTAGAAGTTCCAAGTAGATCAAGACATTTATCTCTGACTCGCAAAGGTGAAAATCTAAGGCCTTCTATACCTGAACTTACTGGTCTCCGATTATCAGAGCCGTGCTGGGATTGTGACTTTGAAGGTTCAAACTATTCAAGTTCTCCTAAGCGGAGCTACCTGCAGAGGTACGGTGGGAGTTCTTGCTACCCAATATTGGCAGAAATAAAACCTGGGTGGGTTGTCCACAACAACCCACAGAGGCTCTGTGACTATAGTGACTATAACTATCAATGCTGGGTGAGTAAAATAATATACCCCTATTGACTGCCTTGCGGTGTTCAGAAGACACCATCAAGAGAGAATATAGCTGTGGCTATTCCACCCCAAAGCAGTCAATATGTGTTTTATCTCTTTCATGACTGGAACTTCCTGAAATTTTGCGAAAACCCTGTGGCAATGCATTCTCTTATATATGCGAGTCTCCCATAGGGAGCCTCGCATATATAAGAGAATGCATTGGTCTAAAAATATTTATCTTGACCTTGTAAGACAGTGCATTCTCTTATATATGTGAGGCTCCCTATGGGAGGCTCGCATATATAAGATAATGCACCGGCGCAGGGTCTTTTAATAATGCTGCACCAGCGCAGCTCCCGTCATGAAAGTGTTAATATATATTGCACAATTCTCACCTCTGCCAATGGTGACGTCAACAGGCTGGTAACAGTTTGAGGATTATAGTCCCGGCAATAGTTCTCTTGCCATATTTCTCGATTCACAAACTTGATGCTAGCAGGCAGGTAACAGTTTGAACACTGTATCCCAGGCGATAGTTTGCTTGCCGGGCAATGGTCAAAACTTCTCTCTGACACATGATTGCGCTTGTCCAATAAATAGACATGAACCTCTGTATTATAATAACATTTAACTCTACTTAAGTGATGATGCATTTAGGTTGTTATGTAACATGCACCTATATGTTTGATCACCGTACAGGTAGTTCTGCTTTAGGGTAAATATAAGCTCGAGGACAGTGGCATATTATCTGTCTGTCATGACAAATTTGTCAACACATGGGTGTTGAGCATTTTATATTTGTCGGACATTTTGCACACATTGCAAGTACTAGTGTCCGTGTGCTGAATCGCTAATGCATATAGCGTATTCTAGAAGTTGTTTATTTGCAGAATCAACTTCGAACGAAAGCATGTCAGCAAGACTACATCGAATATTGGAAATATGCACTCGTGCCCAATAAATGCTGAACATATTAAGACATATTCACCAAATAATTAGTGCATAAATGTGTGTTTCCGATATTGGCCACACAATGCTTGTCGTTACAGTATGACACATGACGTAATATTTACGTAACCTCTTCTTGAAGTGATGAAATATATATGTCATCAATAAGCAAAGTTTCAACTCAGAACATGCACAGTAATTACATGCAGGGCGTCATTTGACGTTGTACCGCCATTCAACCACGGTCAAGTGGTATCACCGCGATTGTGAATGGTTGACATGCGGCTTCCACTGGTAATCTTACTGGGGCACTGGTAACAATTTTTTAACAGCCTCGTTATTTTTTTGCGACTGCCATACTCCACATTAATTTTTCTGGTCAAACCGAGACTGTGTGCTAAAAGTGACTATGAGTATTAAGCTAGGTGACTAAAATAACATCTATTATGAAGACTAACCTATTCTTGAAGTGATGAAGTAATTAGGTCATTATGTAACATGCACCTGTATGTCTGGTCAAACCAATACTGTGTGCTAAAAGTTATTATGATTACTAATGCATTTTGTCTAAAACATCTTTTATGGTGAAAAACTACTATGAGGGTATCTACTTGAGTACTTAATTTGTTGTTATGTAAAAGTGTCTAGACATGTCTTGTCAAAGGGAGACTGTGGGACTATATTATCAAATGTTCTGCAGCTTCTGCCTCCAGTAAGAGACCAAATATTTTATTGGTCAGAAACCTTGTTATTAATCACAGGTTTTATGTTTCGAGCTGTCAACATATTTGGGAACCAAGAAAATTCCTTCCCCTGTCCCTCTCTGGTCTGCTTCATGGCGAAGGGACTTTAACATTTTGTGCCGATTATTCTCTTCGGAATAAATGTCAAATTGATGTCTGTGAATGCATGACCAGGACTATAATCAGCAAAACATAGATACTATTGTGATTGATAGACGGTATCATGGTGTGATATTGCATGGCTTTGTTGAACATAAACTCCAAACCATCAATCTCAAATGTAACCATCAATAGGGCCCTGTGAATCGATTTGGAATCTTTCATCTGATTTAATTAGATTTGAAATCGGATGTCCTGATTCGAACTGTATCGAATCACTGGCACCAGTTGTATTCTCATTACAGACAACATTGCTTTTTCACTGAGATAACTTATGATACCAATGAAAGACCACACATTACAAACACTGATGTAGACTGAGCTATACTATATAGATAACCAAAGCATTGCACGACTGATGAAACTGATCTAGCAAAATTTCATATATATGTTGAACTTCAGCTATGTGAATCAGGCCTCAGCTTGCAGGTTGAGAATAGGGAGAAGTGACTTCTCCCTCTGGCAGAAATAGGGAGAAGTGAGAGCAAAATAGGGAGAAGTCAGAGAGACTGAAGAATAATTTCATCTGATGAGCTCGATCTTTATTTAATATGTATAGGTAAACAAACGAATAAAACATATGAATATACACATAGAGACTAGATCAGTGATTCTAGTTAAAGAATATGTTGGGCCGTTTTACCTAAACATCGAGTTCAGATACAATCGAAAATCGGAGGGCGACTTCACTTCTCCCTGGCACGACACTAAGGCGACTTTGTGGCGTCGAGGGCGACTATTTCGCCCTACTTGCCTGGTAAGCTGAGGCCTGTCGTGAATGCTTTAATACTGACTTCATTATTGCTTATGATACCATTTCAATATTCTATAGCTGAGATAGCCACAAAGAATGTGCACTTAATTGGTCAAATGCGAATCTGGTCCATTTATGGATAATATTTACATTATATACCGATGATCACTTATCATCGTTACATATTTAGAAAATTTATATTGGTTCAGCCACTCAGTCACGTAATATCTACATCTTCACTATTGATATGTCTGATGTAATGATTATATTCGAGATTGGGTGCGATTCGGAATCATTTGGCTGATTCGATTCGAGATTCGATTCGAAATGAAAATGCCCGATTCACAGGGCCCTAACCGTCAATCCACCACAATAACTTATAGTGTTGGGTGAGTAAAATGATGTTTGCTAACACTTTCTATACTAAATGGATTCTCCCACCCAGTTATAAAAGTAAATATTGGAATGGTCTATTATTCATTTGGAGAGGTGTTCAGGAAAAATGAGCAGATGACAGTATAAAAAACAACATACAAGTGCAAAAGTGTTCATTTTCTTAGTTGGGAAATGTTCAAATAATAGGTTCAACAAATCACCTATACATGTAGTTGAACTTATTATCTGAACATTTCCTAAGGACACTACTCGTCAATGAGTATTCAGTATAGAAAGGGTGATATCTCCTATTATTATGTTTACCCATACCATAGTATGGTAAACATAGTGTCGTTGCCCGGATTGACCACTCGTCGTTGGTCCGTCTGTCTGTCTGTCTGTCTGTCCGTCTGTCCGTCTGTCTGTCCGTAGACACTTTACGAGTAATGCGATAACTCAAACATTTTTTATCCGATCGAAACCAAATTTTGTATATGGGTTTCTCAGCCCAAAATACAGATCGAGTTTGAATTTGGGTTTGATCCGAGATTTTGTTACAGAGTTATGGCCCTTTTTCAACTTAGAATTCACGCATTCTGCCATAACTCAAACATTTTTTATCTGATTGGAACCAAATTTGTTGTATGAGCCAAAGTATGATATGTATGTCCAAATTCAAGATGGTCATCTCTAACAATATTTCTAGCTGGCAATAAAACAAATTGATTAAATTTGATGATAAAATCACATTTTGGTTACTTTTATTACATATGCAGATATCTCGTCAGAGAAACAAGCTATTCAAAGGAAGAAGTCAGATGATTAGGTTTTCAATAAACACAGAAATTCTATGAAGGTTGAATTCTCCAATTAAGCTGGAATGAGTGCCGAAATCCCACGAGCCAAAAGCGACAGAGTTACAAATTCCTTCTCCCAAGAAAGTAATATGTATCATTTCTAGCAATACTGGACATCAAATATAATGTTATAAAATCAATCGCTAGGGGGGGATCGAGAATAAATGTATCGTCATAAACCAAGTGATTGCTGGCCAAGCTGATTACATATTCAAGTCCCTATCGTGATTACGGTCTGAAGACGTATATTTCACATCAGCGTATCATTGCTCTACAGGGACAGATTCAATCTACTGCAGAACTATTTCTGTGATAAATACTCCCGAAGTACATCCATGGGTCGCGATGAACGTCGTCTGGATTCCAACAGATATCATTTCACTCTTGTTAGAACTGATATAAATCTGGGACTTGATTTTGTTACAGAGTTATGGCCCTTTTTCAACTTAGAATTCACGCATTCTGCCATAACTCAAACATTTTTTATCTGATTGGAACCAAATTTGGTATGTGAGTTTCACAGCCCAAAATACAGATCGAGTTCGAATATGGGTTTGATCCGATTAATTTTAAAGGAGTTATGACCCTTTTTCGAAGAAAAAAATTGAGAAGAAAAAAAATCGATTTAAATTTTTTTTTACTTTTAACTTCTATAATAATAATAATAAAAAAAATGTCATTGACATTGTCATTTGTTTTCATTTAGATATTGATGATTATGATAAAAGTTGATAAAAAGATTTCCAATGTGTCCCTTTAATTTTTTTAAATAATTAAAAAGTTTTTAAGTTAAAAAAAATTGAAAAACTAACACCATTATAACTCTGCCAAGGGTACCCCGAATCACCACACCAAATTTGATTAAATCAGTCCAAAATCTTGTGATATGTACTGGTAAATCTGTTTGGAGCAACATTAAATCCAATTCACCAATTGCCTTTGGACTACTTAGCTATTGATAAGGCTATATTATTTTCTGATGTCTCTTATGCCAATGTGCAAATAATCTGATAAAGAAGGCTATGTTATCTAATTTAAAATAAAGATTCAACAATAAACATCACATGATATTAACAGTAGACATCTCTGCTGCAGAGTTATATCTTCAGATGGTCTGATATCATTATAATTGTTATTGGTTTAATAGAGAGGTCAGTGTTCAACATAAACAATTCCTGTGATATTTTGACAGCTCTGCTATATAATTGATATTAATGGGTCAGTGGTGAGGTTGCTTATCTGTATACTAGGACACATTATTATTGTAAACTTAAATTGGACTCTCTTAACCCAAGTATTCCATGTCCAGGTCACACCTACACATTTAACCCATGGGCTTGCTGGCTGTGGCGGTTTAGCATTACAGATCCTGTACCAGTGCATTCTCTTATATAAATGCCAGTGACCCATAAATTCCAATAATTTGTGTTATGTACATTTGTCTATAATAGTACATAACAGTATACTCTATAATTCAACACCAAAACTCTCATTTATCCGATCATATTAAATTTTTATCGCTAAGGGATGGGTTAACATCTGCTGATCGTGATCGGCCTCTCGTTATTAAGTTAATAAACACTGTAAACCTAATAAATAAACGAACCCAATAGACCTATATACTCTAGTATGCGGTGATGTTTACGATTTTACCGGCCCGACACCCATGAATATATTCACCAAATTTTCCGATAACGTTCGGGTGAATTCCGCAATTATTTTCGCAAATTCCGAAAGAGGAAACTAAAATTCAGATAACTTTGGGGTGAATTCCGCAATTATTTCCGCAAATTCCGAAAAAATCAGCAGATGTCGTCTTCTTTTCCGCAAACCTTAGCGCTATTTTCCGAAGGAAGGAAAGTAATTACCGAATAATTTCCGCAAACAGTTTTCCGCAAAGTGTTCATAATGTCATTTGTTTTCGGAAAATACTTTCGGAATTCCGCAAAAACTTTTGAGACGCTCCCTAAGTGGACTGACCTGCGTACCAGCATTTGGCTAGTTCCTTGATGTAACAGTTCATGGTAATGGCTTATCACAATTTTCTTGCACACACATAACATAATGTTGAGATTCTTGCAGCATCAACTAGTTTCCAGTTTTGGCACGACAACACAATTATATTAATATAGGCTTAAAAATTCCTTCAAATTTAATAGCATTGCCTTGCTTCTAACAAAAACTATGGCAGAAATATGGCTTGTTGCCATTCATCGGAAAGCTCTCAGTGAGAGCTTTCCGATGAATGGCAACAAGCCACATTTCTGACTAAATCCTGAAAAGTTACCCATAATTCTGCTGTGGTTAAGGAGTCGATTAGTTAGGGCATTACTGTAGCCAAAGCATTAAATCTATCTGCGTGTGGATGACATACTGACATGCCTTATAATAGCAGAAAATTACAAGTGTCTTCTGTATTTGAAGACATGATTGATGGACAAGAAAATTGGTTTCCACTAGAAATTTCACTTTTTTTGTGGATCCCGAAGGCCACTTTTCCCAGACAACATGCATGTCTGATTTGTTTAATAATCTAAAGAGCATTGACGTAATTTGACTGGTTCCCAACATGCAGGCATGAAAGCGTGGATGTAATTTGATGGGTTAATATCTGAATTTCTCTGATCTAGAAAGCATTTTGCTGAAATGTGACTGGTTCCCAACTTAGATTTCCATATTTTGTAAAGGTGATCTAGAAAGCATTGATGAAATGTGACTGGTACTCATCTTGAATTTCTGATTGTGGTCTGTGATCTGGAGAGCATTGACATAATGTGACTGGTTCACAACTTGCATGTCTTCTTTTCTCTGATTCTGCTTGTATTTCCTTATTTGCCCTGTGATCTGGAGAGCATTGACATTATAAGTTCTGGTTCTCCGATCAGATTGTTGAACTCAATAGACCCATGGTGGTTTAGATTCTCAAATAATGCCTATAATTTACGTTTTTTTTTATAAAATCCTGTCTGGTTCCTGAGATCAAATTTTATACCAACTTTATATTGTTTTGCACTTTTGGTGTCAACAATGAAGGGATTGCAAATTTATGTAACATAACCAATGCTTGCAATCCCATCTGTATCATCTTTTTGGCTAAGGTAACATTATGCTGCACATATATATGTCATGCATCAATGTATATTGACATATTTGACCACAGAAGTTGGTTGTAGGATCCTGGCTTTGTGTCTATGAGAACCAGAGCAGGTGTGCATGTCCCATCAACTTGTGCTGAGTTGGAGATGTACAATTGCATGTATTTGCATTTGGAAGTAAGACATCTATTCTTGCCCATCAGATCCCATATGCAGTGCTTTGATCCACACCCATGCGTATAGCATCCAAGCCTTGAAATAGTGTGCCTGTCATTTGCAGAATGAGGTGTAAGCAGAATGAGGTCCCCAGAGGGTGAATTTGGTGATGCTAGCCCACTATGCGGGGTAGCATCACTAAATTCACCCTCTGGGGACCTCATTCTGCAAATGACAGGCACACTATTTCAAGGCTTGATAGCATCCTATAATCATTGTTTCTCTATTGTAAATTTTTTCATTTTACCCCCAATGCACTGTTTCATTTTTCTCAAATATTAGATTTAACAGAGACAAGGTTACAAACTTAATTCTATATCTGAACAAAACTCCTATTTTCTGGAAGTCCAATTATATCAGAGAAGAGATTTTAGTTATTTGAGGCTTCTGGTATCAACTAAACTTCATACTCCGAAAGATCAATTACATTATTGAAGAAACCTTATTCTCAAGTCCCAGATTTATATCAGTTCTAACAAGAGTGAAATGATATCTGTTGGAATCCAGACGACGTTCATCGCGACCCATGGATGTACTTCGGGAGTATTTATCACAGAAATAGTTCTGCAGTAGATTGAATCTGTCCCTGTAGAGCAATGATACGCTGATGTGAAATATACGTCTTCAGACCGTAATCACGATAGGGACTTGAATATGTAATCAGCTTGGCCAGCAATCACTTGGTTTATGACGATACATTTATTCTCGATCCCCCCATAGCGATTGATTTTATAACATTATATTTGATGTCCAGTATTGCTAGAAATGATACATATTACTTTCTTGGGAGAAGGAATTTGTAACTCTGTCGCTTTTGGCTCGTGGGATTTCGGCACTCATTCCAGCTTAATTGGAGAATTCAACCTTCATAGAATTTCTGTGTTTATTGAAAACCTAATCATCTGACTTCTTCCTTTGAATAGCTTGTTTCTCTGACGAGATATCTGCATATGTAATAAAAGTAACCAAAATGTGATTTTATCATCAAATTTAATCAATTTGTTTTATTGCCAGCTAGAAATATTGTTAGAGATGACCATCTTGAATTTGGACATACATATCATACTTTGGCTCATACAACAGCTTGGCATGATGTTCTTGAACTCCTCCTATAAAAAGTAACCCAAGCCCCAAGGATATTTCTGCATAATCCAATCAGTGTGGATTGGAGCCTCTTGACCAAGTCAAGTTTGAGCAACCAGTATTACCATAGGTTGGTCACTCGTCTGTCTGTGCATGTATATATAACATACCTTCATATGGATCTTCGAGGTGACCTCTGAAATTTGTTAAAACACATGGCTGCCAGCATCTTGGATTTCAAAATTAAATTAATCGGCACACCATGCAGGCCAAATTTATTGAAATATATTGTAGAATTTTTATGTTATTGTATGTTTCCTGCAGACAATTACAATTATTTGTCAAAGTCTGCAAAAAACGACAATTTTAGAAAAATAATTTTTTTCTAAACAGCATCATATTTCTCCCCACCAACATCGATGATCATAGTTAACCCTTTCTTTACTAAATAGATTCTCCCATTCAGTTGTAAAAGTGAATATTGGAATGGTCTACTATTCATGTGGAGGGTGTGCAGATAATTAAAGCAGACAACAGACAGAACATAATATAAGATAATACAAGAGCAGAATGATTCATATTCATTGGTAGGAAATGTTCAGATAATAAGTTCAACAAACGAACGGCCATTTGTTAACTTATTATCGGAATATTTCCTAAGGCAATTAGTCGTCAATGAGTATTTAGTATAGAAAGGGATAAATCAGCAGGATCCACCAACATCATAGCAGGACTACTTTACCAGGGGTGACCTGGTCCTCCCTAAGCCTGCAAATAGTGTGTCATTTGCATAATGAGGTCCTCAGTCTTGGGCAAATTTAGTGACGTTATCCCACATGGCGGTCTCGCATCACCAAACTCATCCTCTGTGAACCTCATTCTGCTTTAATATATAGGCCTCAACTGTTATGGTAGACCTCGGACCAGATTGAAGTTCCCCAGTTGAAGTTGGATTATGTATTTTATCTTCTGCAAATTAGGGCATATAGAAACTTCCCAGAAGGGAAAACGTAACTGAAATTAATGTTAATTTTTAATAGACCATGGATACATCCCAGAAGATGAGGTCTAAGCAGAAGAGGGACCTCATTCTGCAAAAGACAGACACACTATCTGCAGGCTTGGTCCTCCCACATATACTCACACAAGCAACTTCTAAAACTTTTTCTTTGCTAAAATAGAAGTATCAAATGGTTCAATTTTAATAATTCTATTTTAGGGACTATCTTATTAACTCTGGCACTCAAGGGTAGGGCCCTACGAATCGGGCATTTTCATTTCGATTCAAATCTAGAATCGAGTCGGTCAAATAATTCTGAATCGCATCGAATCTCAAATCGAATCATTGCATCAGGCATAATAATCGTGAAGATGAAGATAATACATACAGTAATGCTCTAAGTAAGCGACTTCTTAACCACAGCAGAATTATGGGTAACTTTTCAGGATTTAGTCGGAAATATGGCTTGTTGCCATTCATCGGAAAGCTCTCGGGGAGAGCCCTGAGCTTTCCGATGAATGGCAACAAGCCATATTTCCGACTAAATCCTGAAAAGTTACCCATATATAAATTCTGCTGTGGTTAAGAAGTCGCTTACTTAGAGCATTACTGTAACTCAGAGGCCGTAACAATATCAATTTGCTCACTTCATAACGAAGATATTAAAATGATCATCAGTATACAATGTAAATATATCTATAAATGAATCAAATGCATGTCAAACCAATTAAATGTGTATTCTTTGTTGGCCGTCTCTGTTATACAATAATGAAATGGTATCAGAAGCAATATTGAAGCCAGAGAGCAATCGCGTTTAAGTTTGACATATATATAAAATTTTGCTAGATCAGTTGCATAAGTCTTACAATGATTCGGCGGTCAATAGAATAGCTCAGTTGATGGCAATGTTATTAATATGCATTGATATCATAATATATCTTTGCAAAAAAGCATTGTGGTCCATTGAAGTAATAAGAATGCAACTGGTGCCAATGATTTTATACAATTCGAATCAAATCAAATCAGATGAATTAATCCGAATCACATCGAATTGCATCGATTCGCAGGGCCCTACTCAAGGGGCTAATTGACATCCATCTGAAGGACTCATGAGATATCTGTGGCTTTCAATGAGTGTAAGTTCCGGACACAAGTCTCGTCTGAATATCCTAATAATTCTTAATTGTATCGATTCATTAATAGCTCACGGACAATCGGAATTGATTGTGATAGTCAGATAACAGGAAGATTTCATTATTCCAATTATAAGCAAGCATATTGATTATGTAATAAGAGTAGACCATCTTATTGAAAGTGCCGCGTCCTTCTGAATTCTCCCACATATCTCGCTATACACATGTTGCGATATCACATTCCGGAACTTTCTAGAAATTTCATCAAGATTATTGGACCATTATTTCACAGTGGGAAATCTTCGATTATTGCCATATATCCCTTATTGAACAGTTGTACAACTGTAATTGGATTGCAATCTGGTTTTTTTCATTTCAAATTGATTGCAGAATTAGTACATTTCTCCAGTAGTTTCTCCGAGTTTGGCCATCATGATATTAGTTTATTTGCCCCCTAACAGATACAAGAAACAAATTTATGAAGGTTGGTCCCTTTTATATTCTAAAGCTTCTGATGTTGTGGTGTAAAAGTAATAAGAGAGTTTCCTTCAGAATTTTGCAGCTTATTATCCTCTGCAAATGAGGTTGGTGGCGATATATATATCCGTCCATGTGATTGTCTGTCTGTGCGTCTATCCGTGTATGTTGCCATTCATCGGAAAGCTCTTGGTGAGAGCTTTCCGATGAATGGCAACAAGCCATATTTCCGACTAAATCCTGAAACATTTCCCATAATTCTGCTATGGTCAAAGGGTCAAATATTTCGGGCATTACTGTATGCTCATTAATCAGCCTGAGGGAAGTGATATCCACACGGAACAGGTTTCATCCATTCATTTGAACAGAGTTTTTGCCGTCAGAGTGAAAATGAATCTGTGCAGGCCTTAAAATCCACTCATTTTTCCGAGAATCAAAGCTGATTCACAAGTTTGAGGTTACAGGAATCAAAATCAAATCCTGATTATGCTGAGTTGGTTGGGAGAGGGGACATGGTGTATCACTCATTCCATGTTAGAGAAGTTTTGAACGTTTTGAAAATTCAATGCACTGAGTAAATTTCTCAACAGTAATATATTACTTTCAAATCTTAAAAAAGTTTACCCTCTACCTGTATCTTCAGTCAAATGAGTTAATGTGAATGTGACAGGATTGCAGAATTGCTATATTTACTGTTGGCAAAAAAAAACACCCTGGCTTAATAGCTATGATATGATGTCTTTATATAACAAAGTAGAGATACATGTATATATGGGAGAAACAAACTTGATTCTCATGTTTCACTTTGCAGGAATCATTTGTGAGAATCAATTCTGATTCTCATACAAATTTTAAGTCCTGATCTATGCCAAATTTGGATTTCTGTATCTCAGTCACCGTAGATCATGTTTGACTGATCCTCAGTATGACCACGAAGCAGCAGGAAGGGAACAATTCCATTCATGTAACTGGTTTTTTCCGTTCATTACTTCTGAAGAAATTCCCTTCATTTTGATTAAACACTTTCTATATTAAAATGGATTCTCCCATTCAGTTATAAATGTATAAATGGGAATGGTTTATTCATCTGGAGGGGTGTTCAAGAAAAATAAGCAGACGACAGATATTAAATACAAGTTCAGAAGGAGTCCTATTTATTGTTTGTTGAACTTATTATTAAGTGTTAATCCATCTCAGAAAATTAATAAACCTCAACAGAAATCCACCTTTGCCGGGATACTCTGTGTGTTACACTTGCTTGTGTTTTTGGAGTGTCCCGTGGCTCAGTTGGTATAGCTTGGCCATGGCTGGATGATTTATGATGGCACTGCACTGAAAATAATCGACCCCTAAACCACCACAGAATTATGGGAGATTTTTCAGGATTTAGTTGGAAATATGGCTTGCTGCCATTCAGTGGAAAGCTCTCGGTGAGAGCTTTCCATTGAATGACAACAAGCCGTATTTCCCACTAAATCCTGAAATTTTTTGCTTAATTCTGCTGTGGTTAAAGGGTCATATATATACATGTACTTCGGCATTTCTGTATTATAAGTGCAATGTCATCATAAATCACCCATCAGTGGCGAAGCAGGTTTGATTATCGATTAGCACGGATTTGTGATGATCACAATGGGAGGGTATTATTACCTTATTACCTGAGTCATGTATCTTGGAAACCAATTTAATCCTTAACCCTTTCTTTACTAAATAGATTCTTCCAGATCTTCAGTCTGATCCTGGGTCTTCCATGGCAGTTTAGGCCTGAGTGAAATGGGGTTTCCAGAGGGTGAATTTGGTGACTGGCCCGTTGTGTGCGAAGGTTCGCTGAATTTGCCCTCAGATCACAGCATTTTTTTTTAAGCTCTGCTCTGCTAACTTGCTGTTATATCACATCATGGGCTAGCTATGTGAGTGAAGATCAGCTCAAGTGGGAACCCACGAGAAAGCCTGTGTCAAAACTATAGGTTTAACTGTGGGCGTGAATCAACTCGCTCACTGTGTGACAATCAAACCAAAATGCTGGTATGACCCAAATACAGTTGCTAGTCGCCCTTTGTCTGTCAATACATGAATGTCCCCTTAGTACTGTGTACTGTACCATTGCCTTCATTGTATATTGACAACGTTAAGCCGCTTACACATGGGCGCGACGCGGCCGGACGATCGAGTTTGTGCAGTCATGAAGCACGGGACCTTACACATTGGCGCGGCGCGGCCAATTTACGCGCGGCGACATTTTTAATGAGCGGCGCGATTATTTTCAATGGAACCGTGAGCCATTTTGCAGAGCGATCGCGCGACGAATCACTGTCAGATCAAAGCATTCCACACAGTCATCGGGTCATGTAGTACAACTTCAATTTTAAGGGAAATCCCCAAAAATTATATAAATACGTTCTGCGAATTTAGCCCTTACACAACAGTTCTCTCATCTGCACAATGTCATAATATAATTTAACATGACGTTAATTGTGTAAACAGAGAAGGGTACCATATGTATTTTTTTTTGTATAGAGCTTGTGACCCAAATACACCAATCGTTTGCATTTACAAGCATCAACATGTCGGGACAGAAGATAGTTACAGATGGCGATTTAGAAACATTAATTAACTTTGTGCAAAAGGAGGAATATTTATACAACTCCAAGCGGTCTGATTACCATGACAGAGATAAAGTGTTTAACGCGTGGGACAGAATAGCCAAAGAAATGAAATTGGAAGGATATACAGGTGAGTTTATGTTAGCACTTGCCTTGCGTCAGTTTAGTAGAACGGAAGTGATTATTGTGACTATAGGTACATTAATTATGGCCTGAACTCAAACCATTGATTTCAGTGAAACTTCAAACTATAGGCATGCACCCAGTAACCCCACCTCGGAAGGCCTTTGATAAAAGGCTGACCACTGTATATACCAAGCAACTATACAAGTGTGTCATCAGATACTGCCTCCATTCTAGAAATCGTGTTATGAAACACAATACTTCGGGCGTTTATAATTATTCTGCCGCTGCCATGTGAAAGCGACACACTCACGTGGCGAAGACAAAAAGTTTACTCGCTAAATAACCGCGTCGGTCGCGCCGCCCTCATGTGTAACCGGCTTTATGGCCAGGAGTCAGCACGTCACTGCATGGCATGAAGCTGTTTTATAAGATGTGCTAGACTAGGATGACTCAGAGATGACGTAATGATGCCAACAACTTCAAATTGTGCATGCTCTCTGCTAAATGGGGTCCTAAATGGGTAGTGATTTTCCCTTAATCATCTTAACTTGACACGTAAAACAGTGTGGAGTCACTGACATGTAGCAGGTAGGTCAGCACCAGAGAAATTCTGACAAGCCAGTTGGTTTTAAACGCTATCTTTGACTTTGTCATTTTCACACTGATTAGGCTGGCACGACCTGTGTCTGATTCAACATACAAAACGGGCCTGTCTGAAGTTCTATTTTCACCACAACATCACCATTCTATGATCCAATAAGCATTATGCCATACACGAGACCATTTATAAAACCATTATAATGAGTAAATACATTTTAAATATGCTGTTTGGAGATATGCATACTGGTATATGAGAGAGAAGTCACTTCTCCCTAGAAATAGGGAACAGTGGCACAGTTTAGAGAGAAGATGTCTCCCTCTAGAATGATCCGCTGTACTGATCGACTGCCATGAATTTATTGCAGAGTGTTATTGACATCTAGATGCAAATGATTGTGCATAGTGTCAATTACAGTACAAATTTGTCCTTGTTGTCAATCTTGCCATACCAGATTTGTATTTCAATTTGAACACAGACAACTGAATTGTATACAGGGAACCCTGGTGGCTCAGTTGGTAAGGTGCATGATGTATTAACCCTTTCATAATGGGAGCTGCGCTGATGCTGCATTAAGGATCCCATGCCAGTGCATTCTCTTATATGCGAGTCTCCCATAACGAGCCTCGTGTATATAAGAGAATGCACTGGCTTACAAGTTCAAGGTACATATTGTTCGGCCAATGTATTCTCTTATATATGTGAGGCTCCCTATATGAGGCTCACATATATCAGAGAATGCATTGGCACAGGGTTTTCATAAAATTTGAGGAAGCTCCATTCATAACATAAGCCAATATTAAAAGTGTGGATTTGTAATCCACACATATTCGTGTGTCTGGGCAAGTTTTTCAATTGATATCTATTTTCCCCACTGGTAAACCTTTATCAATGGGAAAATATGGTAAGCGGATGCATATTTGGGAGATCCATTGTTGTGATAGACTTCATAATAGATTCAGTTTACTCTTTGTTAACCCTTTCTACACTAAAGCATCATTGATGAGTTGTTATCCCATAGGAACTGTTAAGATAATAAGATGATAATTATCTAAACATTTCCCTCAATAAATACACTACACAAAGTCAAGTTTGAGGTATTGCCATCGGTTGACATCCGTCATCTGTCCGTCCGACTGTCTCAACGATTTCCGTTAGCACACCCTACAGGTCACATCTCTCTTCTGATCGTCACCAAACTTTATATGGATCTTCAGGATGACCTCTAGATAGGAGCCTCCTATTTTGACAAAAATTCATTCAAAAAATGGCCGCCAGCAGCCGTCTTGGATTTCAAATTTGAATCCATCGGCACACCCTACAGTCTGCATTTATTTGGAGAATTGTCAGGATCACCTGTAGATGGGAGCTATTGAATTTGAACTATTTTTTATTAAAAATATTGCTGCCGGCAGCCATTTTGGATTTTTCTCTTTGCATGACTAAATCCTTTGGCACACCCTACTTCATATGGATCTTTTGGGTGACCTCTAGATGGGAGCTATCAAATTTTTGCGAATTTTGTTGAAAAACATGGCCGTCTGCAGATTTTAATTTATATATATCTCTTCATTTAGTATAGAAAGCGTTAAGACATATGCCCTCTTCCCCCCCCCCCCCCCCCCCCCCCAGAAACATCACAGACAATTTGGCCTTGGCCTCATATAACAGAAAATTTGCTGTATCTCATTAACATTCCACCAAACTATTATATACAATGGATGGGAAAATCAATAAAATCAGGGCAAATTAATGTGACTTCTATGAAATTGAGTTTCATAAGTCAACCTTATAAAGTGCAGACTGCAGGTCAACTTTAAATTTAAAACTCAGATATTGTTTGTTGAGAAAAGTTGCACTGAATTTTTTGTTTGTTCATATGTGCACATTTTATATGTAAGAAATGTGGATACAATGCAACATTCCATTTAGTTCCAAGAAAATGTATGCACTTTAGCATAGTCATGCTATAATGCCTGATAATGTTGAATCAATATCTGCAAATTACAAAAAAATAATTTTACATGAGAAAAATAAGCAATTCTGACATGAGATACAGTAATGCCCTAAGTAATCGATTCCTCAACCACAGCAGAATTATGGGTAACTTTTCAGGATTTAGTCGGAAATATGGCTTGTTGCCATTCATCAGAAAGCTCTCAAGGAGTCGATTATTTAGAGCATTACTGTACGTCCTAATAGTTTTGGCATTTATCTGCGGTTTAGGTTTAGTCCTTGTCACTGAAGAGGAGGGAAAAACACCCTTCATTGAAGACAGTCCATTCCAAGCCTGCAAATAGTGTATCTGTCATTCGCGAATTTAGTGATGCTATCCCACACAGAGAGCTATAGCATCACCAAATTTACCCTCTGGAGACCTCATTCTGCTTTAATATATATGCCTCATCTGCTGGGAGCATCAATTGTCTCAAATTAAAATTGTTTTTAATTACTTTTTCCCTTCCTGGAAGTTTCTATATCCCATAATTTCCAGAAGATAAAATGCATAAGGTGACAAATGGGTGAACACATACTTAAACCGGGGAACTTCAATCTGACTCTAAGCCTACCATAGCAGTTGAAGCTTAAGCAGAATGAGGTTCCCAGTGGGTGAATTTGGTGATGCTAGCCCGCTGTGCAGGATAGCATCACTAAATTCACCCTTTGGGGACCTCATTCTGCAAATGACACTCAGTTCATTGATCTGATGACTGCAATTTTTCACTTTCAGTGTTTGTAATAATTCCAAGAAACAGTAATGCCCTAAATACAGTAATGCCCTAGCTATATAACAAGCCATATATTTCCGACTAAATCCTGAAAAGTTGTCAGTGAGGACTTTCCGATGAATGGCAACAAGCCATATTTCCGAATAAATCCTGAAAAGTTACCCATAATTATGCTGTGGTTAAGGAGTCGATTATTTAGGGCATTACTGTATGTATTTTATCCAGTTTTATGGATTTGAGAATGAGTCAACATTTTTTAGTAAATATTTCTCACTAAAAGCAGAATTTTACCAGGCATGTTCACGCTGTGAACATCAATAGTAATTAAGCCATCAGCAGATCTGTTTATATTCATAGAATTTCCTTTTTCCTGACATCAATCATCATTGAGTGACATTGACCTATGCAAACATTTCCCAAAGGCGCAAAAGTCTTTCTGTCCAGTCTTGATGACATCTAGAAACATCTTTGTACTGCTGAATAATTCACAAGCGGTCTCATATTACTGATACAGTAATGCCCTAAATAATCGACTCCTTAACCACAGCAGAATTATGGGTAACTTTTCAGGATTTAGTCGGAAATATGGCTTGTTGTCATTCATCAGAAAGCTCTCATTCCGACTAAATCCTGAAAAGTTACCCATAATTCTGCTGTGGTTTATAAGGAGTCCATTATTTTGGGCATTACTGTATGGCCTTCCATGGTAATGTGGCTCAGAGAAAAGATAATATGACAAATTGTAAGAGGATTACAGAGTTACTTCCCATATCGTCCATCTCAAATGTTGTTTTTATTTAGGCCATCGCTTTTAATAGTGTCCCCATCATCAGCCAATGACAAATCAGAGCCCCCCCCCCCCCCCCCCCCCCCCCCCCAGTTGCTCATGTAGTCGTGTAGGTTCATAGTGTGAATAAATTACTTTATTGAAGGTCAACGAAGTATTATTTGGAGGTTGTGGAGGGTGTTGTTTCTATAATTTGTAGTTGTTATTCTATAAATCATTTATGTTTGTTGGAGTGAAATGAGTTAAAACATAAAGTGCAAGTAATAAGCATTTATAGTTTCTGGGAATAAGCACTATATGACTCTATTCATTTTATATAGTGTCCTTCTAACTATCAGTGACAAAACTGGTTCGATTTCTGATTGCTTTTCCAGACAATGAAATAGTATTTAGATTCATACATCTGGGCAGTGTTTGTAAGTTGTTTACTTTGAGTACTACTTTATTGTGTCATGATTGCTTTAAGAAATATTTACACAGGTTGTGTATTTCAAACTAAATCATGTTCAATTGTCAATTTACATCATATGTATTATACCCCAGTAAAACCCATTCCTATCCCAACATTAATATTGCTTTAACTTGTGTTGTCTGCGAGGTTTATCTCCAAGCTCATGCAGGACAGGTTTTAACATGGTCATTTCCAACAACAATATTTTTATGAAATTCATTTTGAAGGCTTTGTTGCACTGTTGTTCCCAAACTAGCAGACAGCACACCTCTGATGCTACCAATATTTCACTTTAAAGTGTTGTAAAAGATAGATTTTTCATTCTAAAATGTAATAATGAACTAAAAATAGCAACATTTCCTGTATTGTTTCATGGAAAATAATTGGAAAAAAATGATTTTTAGCTCAACTTTACTTGTAAAGTTTGAGCTATTGCCATGGCTTGGTATCTGTCGTCTGTATGTGTGCATGTGTGTGTGGGTGGAGACATCCATCAACAATTTCCATTAGCATGGGCTACAGGTCATACCTTTGGTCTGATCATTATGAAATTTGTCTTGGTTGTTGATAGTGATGGGAACGAGTCATTTTAGGGTCATTCGGCCAAAAAACATGGCCGCCAGTGGCCATTTTGGATTTCAAAATGCAATCCATTAGCATGGACTACAGGCTGTACTGTTTGTCAGATCATTATGAATTTGTCATGGATGTTAACATTGACATGTAGATGGGAATGAGTCATTTGGGTCATTTGGGTCATTCGGCCAAAAGACATGGCCACCAGCAGCCATCTTGGATTTTACTCTTTGCATGACTAAATCATTTGGAATGGGCTACAGGTCGTACCTTTGGTCAGATCATCATGAAATTTGTCGTGGATGTTAACATTGACATGTAGATGGGAACAAGTCATTTTGGGTAGCCATCTTGGATTTTACTCTTTGCATGACAACGGTCATCTTGGATTTCAAAATGCAATCCATTAGCACAGGCTACAGGCCATACTGTTTGTCTGATCACCATGACATTTGTCATGTCTGTTAACATTGACATGCAGATGGGAACGAGTCTTCTTGGGGTCATTCTGCCATAAAACATGGCCACTGGCAGCCATCTTGGATTTTACTATTTGCATGACAATGGCCATCTTGGATTTCAAAATGCAATCCATAGCACGGGCTATAGGCCATGATACTGTTTGTCTGATCACCATGAAATTTGTCATGGATGTTAATATTGACATGTAGATGGGAGTGAGTCATTTTGTGGTTATTGGGCTAATCGATTTAGTATAGAAAATAATTAAGGGTTAAAAGGAAGCGGCATCTGTTCATTTCTGTTCCTCAAAAAAATTATGTAGTACCATAAAAGATGCAGAGCAACAATAGCTTTAGAGTTTCCTTCCATGGTCTACAGGTGCAATTTTATGTGACCACTGATTATAAAATAATAATCGCCACAAACGAAATGAAATAATAACCAGCACAAACATAACAAAATAATTAATAACTGGAACAAATGAAACAAAATAATAAATGGCACAAACAAAACAATCTCAAATTTACCGAAAAATATTGAAAACAAAACATTAGGTACATGTATACATAATGTTGACGTTCGAATGAGCCATGTCCATTCGAACCTCAATGTGTTTTTTCCTCCACCGCTGAAACTTACAACGTTGTGATTTGGCTATTGCTGCTGGATGTAATGTAAAACCTCAATTAGGAAATAGGATTAGGAAAACTACCAATTGCCACCACCCTCATACCCCCGGGGGATGCTCCACCCTCCCCCCCCCCCCCCCTCACATGATATTCACCAACCTGGCCATGCAGTCAAACTGCATACAGTTTTAAACATGCATATTGCTAGCCAGTTTCAATGATACAGTTAACTCTGGAGGTCTTGAGAGAAAAAAAATGCATGCAGTCTTTTTCTCTCCCTGACTGTCCATCCACCCCCTCCATGCAAATTTTTGTTTTCACTCAAACTTTATAGGACACACCCCCAAAAGTGCAAATATTTTAGCAGGCCAAGTTGTAGGACCCAACACAAAAATTAGTAAATATATCTGAATAAAATTGGAAAAATATAATATAAATATAGACCTAGTTCTTTCCACCAAACACTTTAGCATACGTGTTCCATTATTTTGATACAACCAACATCACTGGAAGGCGAGTAATGCTATATAATATTTTTAATTCTGTTTAAATATAACAATATTATTTTAGCATATTAAATGTCACATCAAATATCAGCCAACTTATCTACACAGCTGAGCTACATGTACATGTATAATATATGAGTGTCCAAGCCAGTGATACATACAATGTTCCTGTAATAGACATTTAATATTGAAAACATAATCATAAATAATGCGACAGTAGTTCAAATAATTTAAATATCTTATTATATCCAGTTATATCCTGAATAAACTTCGATAAATATATTGATTTGAAGAAAAAATATGCATCACAGGTTTTTTTGACCTCGAAGACCCTGTGTCTGCAAATTTTTCATAGACCCACCCTTTAGGATAAACTAATATGTTACAATTTTGATTGTCTGCATACAGTAGAAGAGAAGCAATGCTGCGGGCTGCCAATCAAAATTAACAGGTCTGGTAATCCGGGATAATGGAGTTATCCTTCTTGCATTAGTAATCATTCTTACAGAAGCATTGAGTCCTGAATGTGTGAGTGTCATGGTTTTGGAGAATACCTCCATTTGCAATTTAACCCTTTCTTTACTAAATGGATTCTACCACTGAGTTATAAAAGTATATATTGGGCTGGTCTATTATTCATCTGGAGGGGATTTCAGTAAATACTAGTACAGAAGGTGTCCTATTTATTGGAGGCAAATGTTCAGATAATAAGTTCAACAAATGGCCTATAGTTGTTTGTTCAACTAATTAATATCTGAACATTTCCTAAGGGATAACTAATTATACCCCCATCCCAAAAGATGGGGGGGGGGTATACAGGATTACATGCATCTCTCTGTCCGTCTGTCTAGCCGTCTGTGCGTCCATTCGTGTGTCATTCCGCTCATATATCTCAACCACGGGTTTTCGTATATGGATAAAATTTGGTATGCAGGTTTGGCATCATGAGGGCTTTCAAAAGAGGGTTCATTGACATTGTTCTCATTTTCCGCTCAAGAGTTATCCCTCTTTCTTTATCTGAAAATGTTGGATTTCCGTCTGTTAGAATTGTCCAGTAATTTGTTTGTTCATCCATATTTTTTTTTCACATTTTCGTTTCCGACATGCCCACCATGGGGGTATCCCAGCACCCTTGGTGCAACCTCTTGTTGTTAATGAGTATACAGTATAGAAAGGGTTAAAGTTATATTCATGGTTACAGATCTCCAGTAACAACAACATACATATTTTAATTTAACAAAGTGCTATGCTTTGTTCTGCTGAAATTGTTTTTGAAAACCAAATCTGATATTTAAACTAGATTCTAATTCACTCATTTCGGCCAATTTGGCCGGTTACTTCATGTGACTTTTTCATCTGACGTGTGTGTCGGATAATTGATCTGGAGGATTTATGTAAATGTTAGCCCAAACTACATTTCCAAGTAACGATGGTTTTGTTGTTTATTTTGAGGAATAATACCGCGTCAGATGAATTCAGCCCAAATATGTTAACAGTTGTCGTGTCAAACATTCGGCAGTAGGTTAGCGTTATTTAGTATTTGTGGATGTCCTTTAACATGGGGAAAATAGACTAACTGCGCTTGAACGAGCATGTGAATTTGTCGTTTTTAATGTACAGCAACTTGATAATCAATAACAGAGGCATTCTCTGTCAAATAAGGTCGCTCTATTTACGGTATTAATTGCGGAACTTTCTAAAGTAAACTACGCGTAAACGGATACATACGGTAAATTCTAGAATGTGCCGGGATCGGCCTAATCGCCTCAGGGCCAACTCGCCCAGTCGACGTGTGTCAATTCGGTACCTACTATAACATGTACCCGAGTCCGATACGGAATAAAAGATGTATACGGGTGTTATATAGCGTTTGGTCCGTTGTTTCTCAATGAATATTATTGAAATTTGGTGTATATGTCCGGGCTGGGACATGGAATACAACAACGTTTGAATTGTTTTTAAATTTACAAATTTGTTGATTTTATTCAATTTGTTTTCGTTCTGAAAACACACTATAAAGTGTATATAATATAATAACGAACACGAGACATACATAATTTATAAACTGTTAACAAAAGATATCAAATTCAATACATGACAAAGATGACTCAGTGGAGTTTATAAAGTGAACATAAAAACATTGAGGTAAGAATCTTTTTAAGGAATGCAACTTTATTTAATGATAATAAACACATAAATTAAAATAACAAACATGAGACATACATGATTTATAAACTGTTAACAAAAGATATCAAACTCAATACATGACAAAGATGACTCAGTGAAGTTTATAAAGTGAACATAAAAATATTAAGGTAAGAATCTTTTTAAGCATTACTAAACCGTTTAGCACAGACCACAGTCCACTTCACTCATCCGATCATCACCAAACTTCATATTTATCTTGATATTGATCTATCAGATGAGAGCTATCAAATATTTTTTTAATTTCATAGGAAAAAATGGTCGCCAGCGGCCATATTGCATTTACGTTATATTTTATCGCGTCATGTCGATATCTAGTATTACTTAGAAATTTCACCTTTCCAGATTCATAATTGCTCCATTGACTGTAACATATGAAATTATTCCCCTCTTCGGATAGAGTGTCACTGAAACTTTATTTTGTCAGACTGTCTGTATAATCACTGATTATATATGGCAATAATCTGTAATAAGATGTAGCACTATTTTATTTTATATTTACATGCAGTGCTGTTTTTATACATCAATTCTAATCCCCCTAGATCATCATGTGATCGATCATACATCGCGCGAGGACCTGGTTGAATTAAGGGGGTTTTATGGATCACTTCTGTCCTCAAGCTAGATTATACTTATGACATTTAATGGCATGTTTCTAACGTGGAGGGTTAGATATGCTTGAGAAACCACCACTCTTTAATTCACACCAAGTTCTCAGCTGTCATGTTCGGATATTAGAACCCATAGCCATGATATATGGTTTATTTTGTGTATACTAGTAATATAGTTATTTTCAGTACCTTTATATACCAGTACTGTGTATAACAATGCATATAAATTAATCCATGTATACATGTATATTGATTCAACGGATTCAGTGGTTTTGTCCATCAGTCTATCAAATTTGCGGGGAAAACATGGCCACAAGCAGTACACCCTGCTAAATTTCGAATTTGAATCAATTGGCGCACCCTGCAGCCAGCTTTTATTGGAGAACTTTTTCTTATGTGGATATTTTGGGTCACCGCTAGATGTGAGCCATATTTTGTTCTCAAACTGTCCTTGTGAAGACATCACTGCCAGCGGTGATCTTCAATTTTACTATTTTTATGGCTAAATAATTTGGTTGATCCTACAGACGAGACCCCTTGTCCGATCGTCATCAGATTCCACAATTATCTTCTGGATAACCAGGGTGAGAGTAATCTAATTTTCCCGAATTTCGTTAAAAAACATTACCACAGGCAGCAATTTGGTATCTTACTCTTTGATCCTCTTTTGCATGACTGAATTGTTTAGCAACTGTACAGACATATCCCTTTTCTGGTTTTTATATACATGTATATCTCTTCATGCGGATAGCCAGTATTACGTAGGTACTTCAACTTTCTGCATTCCTGTCATCATTTGAAATATAAAAATTTACCTGATACATGCACCCTTCAAAATTTGTTTCGTCGTATCTATTTTAATGACCCGTATGGTAATATTGATACAGATATATTTGTCAAACATTTCTTTGTACAATATACAGGTATTTAGTTTGTAACTAAATCTAGAAATATATAATAGTAGCTCGTGGACCCCACTTCGTCCGGGATGTTCCCCTCTGATTTTCGGAGAAATGCGCGATTTAACCTTGAATTGACTATTTTAAAGGTGAAGGACAAAAGTCACGACAAAAGTACCCGTCGAAATCCGCCCGGCTTTATACCCGATTTGACCTTGAATTGACAATTTTGAATGTCAAGATCAGGTCAGGGTCATGATTTGACCCACCCGAAACACTCCTGGGACAAAAGTAACAGTAGGTATCAAATTTCGTTGAAATACTTCCGTTTTACCAGATTTGACCTTGAATTGATCTTTTTGAATGTCAAAGTCAGGTTGGGATCAAGATTTGACCCGTCCAAAATACTCCCTGGAAATAATTTCCCCTAGGTATCAAATTTCGTCAAATCTGTCCGGCAGTTTTCCCGGCCATAGCTAACAGACAAACAGACAGACAAATGTCCAAAATATATATTAAACTAGCTGATGTACTCGACTTCGTTCGGGCTAGTTAGGGATTTTTTTTGTGATCGCCTCCATCTGGACAGTACCCAGTATATACAGCGTCTGGCCAAACTATTGTTCAATTGGTCCAGAAACATGCCTATATCAGCACGTTCGAGAACATGGTCCCACGTGAAATTGGACCCGTCCATATTGCTCCCGGGATCGAAGTAGTCCTACACAAAATTTTTTAGTCGGATCGGTCAAGGTCCAGAAACATGCCTATGAGCGAGGTCAAGTTGACACGTTAAATACCAAATTCGAGCAGTGTTAGAGTCTATAACACATACACACATGCATTCACGCATACACACATACATACATACATACAGACAGGTGTTTCAAAATGTATAATCGATAGCTACAACAATTTTATGGTAGATAGTTCACGGCCGACCTGATGCATGCATCTTAGTTTTCTTGTTCACCCTGCTAACAGGTAAATCTAATTTCTGCGGCCCTGATTTGTCCATTGCCCAGGAGTAGCTGTCGTAAAATTATATGATTTTATGTACTCCCTGTTCAGGCCTCGTGGTTTGAGCATAACGAGTGTGAATATGCATTTCTTTTCTACTGTTGTTGGATATGGTGAAACTGACCATGGTGATGTTGACAGGCTGTAAAAATGCTCCTAACAGGTTCTGTAGGTAACAAATTATTCATTTTTGCCATCAACTGAAGTTTTGCAGAACCTCTTTATCAAAATGCTTTTAGGTGTACAACTGTTATATATTTGGAGTGATTAGAAGTATACAGCCCTACCCTATATAACAATGGATCTGATTCAACTGCTTCAATTTTATGTTTGTTATCTAAGAATTTATATGAGACATGACAGATTTCTTGACAAGTGCTGTGAATTGTGAAAAATATTTACATAATACGATAATTTTTCCATTTGGCAAATTCATCAGCTGACAAAGAAAACTCTGCTGAGAATTGGCCAAGATGCCTTTAAAATGCCCGAAGCTCAGTGCTGACAACAAAACACTCCATAACCATCACTTCACATCTGGATCATGAACCTCTAAATGTAGGTGATCACATCATTGTCTATACATGTAAATGTATATAAAAAGTGACATTAAACATAGTTATTAGTGCGTGATTCCCAAATAAAGGCACGTGATTAACATTGTCTGGCAGTTTAATTAATGTTAGTGGCTAAACACATGTATTTAAATGCTGAAATTTTCTTATTTAACTGTTCCAAAATTATATATTAAGATATTATTGAAAACTTTTCTAATGAGAGAAATCATGAAAATATTTACCAAAACAGATTTCATCATTTCGCAAATTCATTAACCGACAAAGCAAACTCTGCCTTTAACTCTTTCATCATTGAATATATATATAGATATCCCAGAACCCTGGATTTCTAGCTCAAGTAAAATTATGTGTCCCTCATGTGTTGCTTCATTACTGTCTTTAGAGTGATGTCGGATATGACAAACTAAATGTGTTTATGATTTTTAGTAACTGTCCTTCAATTTGTTTTATATATACCAGTTGGTGACATCACCTCAAAATGATATCTCAGGTGTGTGCAGGTGAGAACTGAGAAGAGACTTTGGACCCCATAAACTCTAGTTGTATCACCTTTATCTGGGATATATTGAGTTGCGACTTGGCATAAGCTAAAATTATCAATTGCTTGCAAGAAGGTCGTATATATGTGATTGTGATGACATCCTGCATGATTTCAAATGTTTTACCAATCTGTTAATGAACCTAACTGCTTATCAAAGTCAAGAACAGACCAGTTCTATTTATCTAGCATGCCCAAAAAGACATTATGTATTTGACCGAAATAGACATATTATCCCACATTTAGGCTTACATGCATTTATTTATGATTATGCTGATGAATTATAATTAACTTTCCAACTAAAACAACTGCCATGTTCTGATCAGTTTCCCAAAATGTTTATGAATGTCGATGTCATGGTTATAACATGCACCCGCATATATTATTGATGTAGCACCATTTTGGTACGGTGATTTTCGTAACATAATGCCTCAAAAATAAGAAACAATAGCTATAAATAATGTTGTTAGAAAGGTCAGCATATTCTTATTTATTTCATAGACTTATAATAATGTTATTGGTATGTAATGTTTGTGATAAACAATAATAAACCAAATCGGTAAGTGCCTCAAAACACCACACATGTTGGCAGTATTGTGTCAACGATTTTTAGTAAACCCCAAAATAGTAATTGCGACATCATATAGTTGCTGTTTATATTTAGGCCGGGAGAATCTCTTTATGACAATACATGTTAGTATTGATATGGAATACCACCCAAAGGATATCCAAGTCACAAACCAATAAAATCGTATGTATATCCCTGGAAATATTGTATTATTCCCAAAAATTACGCTCTGCCCACAAAAGCGGGCAGCCTTGATCAAAGAGTTAAAATCCCCAGAGCTGGAGCCAATGCTAACTCCATCACTGTGACATTGCAGGCAGATTATGAATGTAGGTGATCACGTCATTGTATATAAATGTATATAACAAGTGACATTAAATGTGGTTAAATAGTGCGTGATTCCCAAATAAGGGCACGTGATTAACGCTGTCTGGCGGTTTAATTAGCTTTAGTGGTCGCACACATATAATGCTAATTGATTGGTTAAATCACTCTACAATCCCTCCAGTGGCAGCACCACGATGCCCTCTCGAGCGCTGATATGAAAAGTCAATTAATTCTGATCATGGCTGTATATTGATTGTGCTTCATGTTTGCTTTCTCATTGAAAAATAACAGCTTGTCTAACATTTCTTGTCTATCACATGTCGGCTGCGAAACGCCACTAAGTAACGATTTCACCATTTCTGGCATCCTTATTTGTAGTGCGATTCATCATATATACATGTTACCGAACACATTCTCACAAGATTGTGGCATCTCGATGGCATGCTGATCGTTCCTGATGATTGTGTGTGCTCTGCTCTCATTTCATCTACACGGAACGGTGTGAGATGTTTACCAACACACTGTTATAGTTCCTATATTCAGGACCACATGCATTTCCCAGTGATTTGATCGTTTCCTGTGTTGTCGTTTTTTTCCGGTGATCATTCTGTGTCCGTGTCCGGATCTCGTATTTCCATATATGGATGATGGATTTCACTACTATTCCATTCGCCAATATTGGTATCTGCAGATAACTGCATCAGCTCCGTCTGTAACGGAATCATACATGTTGTTATTATTCGATTGTTATTGATATCCAGGCAAAACCAATTTAATTCAATATTCATCAATAGGGGTGCTGCTTCTTAGAATGTAACTCCATGCTACATGTAATGCTCTAATTAATCGACTCCATAACCACAGCAGCATTATGGGTAACTTTTCAGGATTTAGTCGGAAATATGGCTTGTTGCCATTCATCGGAAAGCTCTCTCGTTGAGAGCTTTCCGATGAATGGCAACAAGCCATATTTGCGACTAAATCCTGAAAAGTTACCCATAATTCTGCTGTGGTTATGGAGTTGATTAATTAGAGCATTACTGTACATGTATATCATGTGATTAACCCTGTGTTTACTAAAAGATTGTCCCATTCAGTTATAAAAGTATACATTGGAATGGTCTGTTATTCATCTTATTATTCAGGAAAAAAGCAGACAACAGACATCACTGTAAAGCTTATAATCAAAACAGATACTACACCGCCAAGTATCCATGTCAATATTCTATTTGTTGTGTTAAATATGAATGATATTTTTCTTTACACATGTAACTTTATATATTGATCATATTTATAAATTTTATAATGCAAAAAAAACACTCCCACTTGTTTGATTTTATTATAAAACATGTTCTTCCATCAAAAGGCAATGTTTTGTTGTTTAATATAGTTAGAATTTGAGTGAAAGGCAGTTTCTCTAGCTGATACTCGCTTTAGAAAGAAACATTACACATATTGCCCAAATACACAAAAAATGTCCTTGTGTTACACAGCTACTTGTGTATTGCTTTTAATATTACCGAGAAACTAGATCATGTGGTCTCTATTTTGATTTTGTTTTCTGTATTAATACTAATAATAGTTTTGACCAATCACATTTAAAAATTAGGCTTGCTACTAAATAGAGAATAAATTATTATAAATTCCAGGTTCTAAGCTTTTTGTATATTCACCTTGGGTGTATGTACATCAGTCTCGTCTGTGATATTTGATTTTGTCCAGAAGTCTATCATGATCCTGGGGACTGAGTCGTTCTTGATACTGGAGACTGAGTCTTGATCCTGGGGACTGAGTCTTTCTTAATCCTGGGGACTGAGTCTTTCTTGATCATGGGGACTGAGTCTTGCTTGATCCTGGGGACTGAGTCATTCCCTGGGGACTGAGTCTTTCTTAATCCTGGGGACTGAGTCTTTCTTGATCCTGGGCACTGAGTCTTTCTGGATCCTGGGGACTGAGTATTTTGACTAAGCATTTAACCCTCTCTATATTAACACTCAGTGATGAGTAGTTATCCCTTAGGAAATGTTCAGATATTATGTTCAACAAATCACTATGATTGTTTGTTGAATTTATTATCATTTTGCCTGCCTACCGTCTGCTTATATTTCCTGAAAAACCCTGCTGGAGAATAATAGACTATTGAAATGTATATTTTCATAACTGAATGGGAGAATCCATTTAGTAAAGAATGGGTTAAAATTGTAAAGCCCAATGCAGATTCTACTGATTCCAGCCAAGCTTATATTGAGAGTTTAGAATCATGCAATCCAACAACCGCAAACCTTCCAGAATATGGAATACCTTCAACATACATGTACGGGTTTAAATAAGGGATACTATAGTTAGAGTTGAGGTCGTTCTCGCAGCTCTCACCAACCCCCCCCCTTTTTAACCCACATGCAACAATCAAGAGGGTTCCTTCATATTAATGTCCATGACTTTGGTAAACTTTTCATGGTACATGTATGTAAATCTGTGTGTTAGTATATCAAGCAAATTATCCACCTTCTGAATGTCCCAATAGCATATCAAGTACAGTAAAGCCCTAATTAATCAACTCCTTAACCACAGCAGAATTATGGGTAACTTTTCAGGATTTAGTCGGAAATATGGCTTGTTGGCATTCATCGGAGAGCTCTCAGTGAGAGCTTTCCGTTGAATGGCAACAAGCCATATTTCCAACTAAATCCTGAAAATTTACCCATAATTCTGCTGTGGTTAAGGAGTCGATTAATTAGGGCATTACAGTAATTATCGACCTTCTGAATGTCCCAATAGAGATAAACTGCCAGTTTTATCTTCAGACTTAAACACTAAAGTGGACTTTTAACAATCTCATAGATCAGTGCATTCACCTAAGTGACTTAGTAACCCCAGTCTCAAGCTTCTCTCAATGTCCATATATTCCATCAATATTCTTTGATGCGAATTCCGCTTGATGCATTTCTCAGGTAAGGTGAGATAATGTCAACCTTACGAACTGCGCAATACATGATATAAAATCCCTGACAAGAGATAAGGCAAACAGATGGAAGATTTATACCAATTTATCTCATCAAAGCTTGTTTACTTTTGGTTCTTATAATAATTTATCATTTATTTTTGTCCGCTCGCGCAGATATATCTCAGCCATGGGTTAACGGATCTGAATGAAATTTGGTATGAAGGTTTGCTATTGATGAATGCTTTTAAAAGAGTGATCAATGACGTTGTTTGCATTTTCATTTTGTGTGCGTTATCGATCTTAGTTTGTCAATTTAGGTCTGTCCGGCTTGATATATAATCAAACAAATATGAACCGATCTCAATCATTTTTTAGTATTCATGCAGGTTTCATTCAGTCGTCATAGGCGAGATTAAGACATCTTTCTAATTAAGCCACATCAGATCCTCAGAAGAAAGCCACTTTTTTAGTATTTATTTTTTCAGCGATAATGCCTCACTTGCTGATGAACACATCGCAAAATGACCTTGAATTTGAAATGGTCTGACATGTTGGAAGCTTGACTATATTGCAACCATTTTCCCAATGTCTCTGCTTCTCACCAATCGTTTCTTGTGTGGGGGAGGGGAAATAGGATCATTAAAAATCTCATATATCAGTGCATTCACCTAAGTGACTTAGTAACCCCATCTCATGCTCAATTGTAATCTCAGTTTCAAGCGTCTCTCACTGTCCATGGATTCCATCAATATTCTTTGATGCGACTTCCGCTTGATGCATTTCTCAGGTAAGGTGAGATAATGTCAACCTTACGAACTGCGCAATACATGATATAAAATCCCTGACAAGAGTTACGGCAAACAGATGGAAGATTTATACTAATTTATCTCATCAAAGCTTGTTTATTTTAGGTTGATGATTCTCACTTTTAGTCGCTCACTTTTACTGAGGACTTGCATTTCAAAAGCATTCTGAGCTTTCAGAAATGTTTATGAATTCCAGTTCTTTTGAATCTCTCACAAACGTTTGGAACATCATTATATCTACAATTTATTCCTTGACTTGATGGGGCCATCACTCTTTGAAGTTACAGTAATTCCCTAAATAATTGACTCCTTAACCACAGCAAAATTATGGGTAATTTGTCAGGGTTTTATAGTCGGAAATATGGCTTGTGAGAGCTTTCCGATGAATGGCAACACTTAGCCAAATTTCCGACTAAATCCTGAAAAAATACCCATAATTCTGCTGTGGATGAGGAGTCGATTATTTAGGCATTACTGTACAAGGTATTTTCAAATTTGTTTCATGCTAAATATTCTGGTGTCATAAACTGGGAGGACAATTATCAAGGCATGCCAACGCAGTATATTTTGGACCGAACATGTTGATACAGCACTAAAACATTGTTCCTTTCTTATTATCTATTATCTCCAAATTTCTATAATGAGAGCAAATTCTAACCCCCCGTAAATTCAAAATTGATGGGTATGGACAGGTTCAACTGTGTCTACTGGGAACGAATAAGAATTAATGGAGCATATTACCAAACTATTTCAGGTGGAAACACATTTTTTATATTAATATGAGGATTATTAAAAATTTGGACACACAATTTTCAATTGTGTTACAGCACTATTGACATCTTGTTCAATTACAACCGTGTTCAATTGAGTAAAAAAAGTTTGGCTGGTAGGGAAATGTAAAATTCTCCCCAGAGATTTGACTAGGGACCACCACTTTTCCATTTCATTTAAATTTTCTGATTCGATGCACTTGGCCGTGCCGTAAACAACTGATACTCAATCTTTTAAATGGAAATTTGATTCTATTCAGGTGATTGGACTTTTAAAGAAATTGCATCGAGCAGCTTGCAGTGAAATTAAATCGCGTCAGACTCATCATCGAGCTGCAAGTTACCAGCTTGGCCTGTTTGGCCCAAGATTGTCTCATATTCTGATAAATTGGAAAACTAAACACAAGATTTGTTTAGTCCTGGGCATGACTGATAACATGGACATGACTGATAACATGGACATTATGTATAGGCTTCTCCGAATATTTCGTTTGCATTCGAACCGGATAACATTAATATTCGCAAATTGAATCGAATATATTAAATCAATGATCGATCATGGCAAGCAAACTCATAATTAATCGTACTTTCTATCGGGTAAACTCAATTTGATTGCGTAGACAACTGTCAAATGTTCACATGTGTCAACCGGAAATAGTGACTGCTTGAAATGCTGTAAAGTTTGTGACACACACTGCATTGCATTAATGACAATACACGCTCGGAAAACTTTTCCTATATATGTATTGATCGATCTCTGAGCGACTATTTTTAGATTTCCAAATTATGGAATGGGACAGGGCTCACACGAAAGCTGTTGTTTTCCGAGTAGGCCCTATAACCGTGTAAATGTATTTCGCATGCAGCATGCTGACGTTTCAGCCTTACCAATAATAAGACTGCAGCAATCAATGCGGAGCACGTTATTGCGCAAACATCCCTGCCTGACTGAATTCGCTAAATAATGCAATTATTACAGATCAATGACGTCTAACATTGACTGTCACTAGGATTTTGACGAATATAACTGTTCACTTCAGACAAGTCAAGACATAAAGAATTACAAATGTACAATCAGTTTCCGTTTGTTATCAGTATCAACATCAATTTTGGGCGACTGTTATTTGAGATATTAACGAAGAACCAGAGATTGAACCATTATGAACGCCTATATCCTTTACGTCGGGATATTCAACCATTTTCGAACCAATATGTTCGAACCAAATACGAATCAAATATGAAGACCGAATCGAATAAAGAATCAAATATTCGCAGGACCCTATAATGTACTCTGCAACATGTAGGGAGCAACCTTGAATTTTCAAATGGAGACCAGTCACTTCTGCCAATTCATTTAGATATGAGACATGAAGTTTTGGGGGAAATAAAATTCTGACTGCAAGTTATTTAAATGAATATGGCTCCATTAAACCTCCAAAATATGTATATGTGATTTGGGAGGAGAGATGTCAATACAAACCTCTGGTATAATCTTAACCCTTTCTATACTAAATTGATTCTCCCATTCAATTATAAAAGTATACATTGTAATGGTTTATTATTCATTTGGAGGGGTTTTTAGGAAAAATAAACAGATGACAGATAACAAAATTACAGGAGTCCTATTGATTGAAGGGAAATGTTCATATAATATATTTAAAAAATATTATCTTAACATTTCCTAAGGGAATAACTTGTTAATGAGTATTTAGTATAGCAAGGTTTAAATTCATGCTGTTTTTTTTTCAATTTTAATACGTTGTGACTTTCATGACTACAGGAAAAAAGGGTTTCATTTCTGTCCCTGAAATGGTCGTTTTGATCACTTCAATCAGTTTTTATAGACCCATTCTGTGAAACAACCATATCACCTTCCTTTGAACAGCAACATGTATGAACTGCACAATGTCCTCACAAACACACCATAGTTTTTAATTCTGTGAAAAGGTTATTAGACCATCTGAGAAATATATACATCTGCTATTAGCTATTCATAATTTTATAGACCCATTTTGTGATTCAACCATATCATCTTCCTGTGAGCGGCAACATGTATGAACTGCATGATCTCCTCATAAACACATTCATAGTTTTCAATTCTGTTTTCAACCCCCCCCCCCCCTCCCAGTAACAAAGTTATTAAGTGTATTTTGGAATCGGCTTGTCCTTCTGTCCATTCCTACATTTTCAATTGATTTTTTTTTTTAACTTTGCACACCACACTTTAATGTAGCCCAATTTCACTGTAATGGCATCCTTAGTCCCATTTGGACAGTCCCACCTCTAGTTCTTATCAGTAGTAGTCCATTATGTGAAAGGTGTCTAATGTTAGATATAATGGAATTAACTTGGAGAAGGAATTCCTCCTTGACGGAATAGGGAGTTTATCACTCAATGCTGGTTCTTCTTGAGAAGGATCAGAACCTGAGGCCAGGATCAGTAATTTGGCAAGACTAGGCATCTCTGATGAATCATTTGGCTTCTTGGAGGCTATATATACACTCCACTCGAGTTTTATGGCTTGATTTTTTATGAGGAATGCCAGTTAAGTTCCCTATCTATACTCAAGCATCTTTGATGAGTAGTTATACCATAGGAAATATTCAGATAATAAGTTCAACAAACAAATTAACTGTTTGTTGAACTTACTATCTGAACATTTCCAACCAATTAATAGCAACCACCAAGGGTGCTTATACCTAAGGCAGGTGAATGACGTCATATAATTTTTTCTATATCCATCAGTGATTTTTCAAGATCGCGGGTATAGAATTTGGAGAAATTGTCACTTCCGGTTAGCAACAGTGTGGAGATTGCCAAACACGCGGAATCGGGAATGGAGCATAGCGATGAAAATGAAAGTACAATTTACGAAGAATTCCCATCTGATTTAGGCCTATTCATTTCATTTAGACCAATTTCGTTGATAATAGCTTAATGAAAACAAAAAATGAAGACGTCATGACACGTTTCCGACGTAACGAATATAGGAAAATTGAACAATCCACGACACATCTTATCAAGTTGTCATGTCGTCTCCATCGTGACCACTGTATGATGTTACATAAATTATTCTTAGCATTACGTCGCCGATAAAAGGCAAATTTGAGGCACAGCATGATGTGTGGTTGCTCCAATACCTGTCACGTTCAGATGAGTAAGACTATTCCAATGTATACTCTCATGACTGAACGGGAGAATCTATTTAGTAAAGAAGAGCTTTCCGATGAATGGCAACAAGCCATATTTCCGACTAAATCCTGAAAAGTTACCCGTAATTCTGCTTTAGTTAAAGAGTCGATTACTTAGGGCATTACTGTATTCGTGATGTTGATATGAATGAATGAATTTGAGCCATAGATTAGTGCACAATACACGCATGAACGATGCAAACAAAATGGTAATTACAATGAAAATTAGTTGGTAGTTCAGTGGAGTCATAAATTCATTTTCATTATAATAACCATTCTGTTTCATCGTTCATAGAGCACATGAGTGTATTGTGCACTAAATCCATGGCTCAAATTCATTCATTTGTTATACCCCCACTTTCGAAGAAAATGGGGGGTATACTGGATTGACTGCGTCTGTCCGTCACATTTTCTGCGTCTGTCCGTCACACTTTCTCCCTCCATGTGTCCGTCCGTCCGTCCATCCGACCTCATAACTCGAACAACTATGAACCGATTTCAATCCGTCCGTCCGTCCATCTGACCTCATAACTCGAACAACTATGAACCGATTTCAATCTCCTCAGGACTACCTCTCCGCATGATGCTAATTGCGGTGCGGTCCGACTTTCTTTTTTTATGTTTAATATGCCTTACTTTTCGACTTATTTTGACTTAGAAAATTCTGTCTGACTTAATAACTTTAACAAATATGAACCGATTTCAATAATTTTTGGTATGCATGCTTCTCACAACACCCTCTCTACATGATGAGGCTCAGGGTTGGCTCAGACTGTTTCTCCTAACATTACACTTCATCTTCGACTTATTTTGACTTAGAAAATTTTTGGATTTTTTGTGTGTGGATGCTATCAAGTTAGGATATTTATATTATTAATCAAAATTTTCTTTAAAGTTAAAAATCTTTTTTGTTGGGTTTACGGATAATGCGGGTTGAATTTGCCACGGTGGCGGTATGCTAGCACGCGAGTGCACACCTCTTGTTGCATATGTTCTGTTGAGTATAAAAAGAGATGGTCCCATAAATGACCAGATATAGTGTAGAGTACCACTTTAATTTTCCTACTGGTTTCATAATTCATATTCCAACTATCTAAATATTGGGACTTGAGGGACTTCACATTGCATGTAATTGCGTCCATGGGATATTAAAATTTCCATCTTTGCTTTCTTGCCACATATCATAATCATGGGATGATATCATTATTCTTGATAATTTTTAGTTGAGTTTGTGTGAACCTAAGATATTATAGTTACATCATACTTGATAGCACTTCTAGTGACTGGTATTAATAAATCATTTTACATGATCTATTACGCATTTATAACATTTTGTTATCAGTGCCATCTCTGAACATGCATCCCAATCAACATGAAGCACATTTGCAGACATAAAAACTTATTATATTCGAAGCTAGCAAACTCATTTGGCAACCTATAGCTTGATTGTATCATACTGACAACCAAATTCAAAACCCTCAGTTCTTGGGAGTTTTATCAGCTGTTTCAGCCCTGTGGTTTATTTTCTGATTTTTTTCCTGATTAACAACCACATGTGAGATTGATAGAGTGCTTTTATCCGATTTGTTTCTCTGCATGCAACCAATATCTGATCAAAAAGTCCATTCACAAAGCTGCAGAAAGCCAATTAAATATGAAACTTGGAATATACCTGTCATTATCACCTGTGGAAACCATAATAATGAGATTTTTAACCCTCTGTTGCCAGGATACTCATAAAATGATTAAAAAATTTTAAACATTAGAACCATAGTTTGAGATAAATTTTTCGCTTTTGCCTCGTTACGGTGATCAAAATTGCTTGGCAAATATGCATGAAATACTTATATACGGACTCTATATGTCTCAAAAAAATGTATTCGTCATAGAATTTATCACTTCATAATAAAACACGGGTCCCATCTTTTCTTCAGCGTATATCATTAATCATGCATTTGGTAATTGAATCAACGGCTAAGTTGGCACTTATGTATAAGACCTTCCCCTTTATACATTTGCAAAGAATGTTCTATACACACAATCAAATTAAATCAAGCAAGATGTTGATCCATGCTGAATATTGAAACGTGTTGTGTCAAATGTGGAAACTATTAATATATTGATGTGTGCACATCAGAGTATGAGTATACATACTGCGCATGTCACTTCTGTTATAATATGTTTTATATTTGCATCCAAATTGCCACTACTGGTAGTCAGATGGGAATTGCAAAACATGGTAAAATTCTCATTATATATTTCCATATGTCAGAGAAGAGAAATAATTGTGAAATTTGTCTGCCTTTGGACAGGAGACTTGTATAGCCTCATTCCTCCCTGGGGCTGACGACTATATTAAGTGCAAATGTACTTGAATCATTCATTTTCACTTAGACTTTCTCAGGTTTCTTTCTCAGATGTGTCGCATCTCCCTCTTTTATATAAGCAGATGATAGGCAGAGAAACACTGAGGAATCATTATACCCCCTGAAATGAGTTGCGGGGAGGGGGGTATACTGGAATTAGCTTGTCCGTTCATCCGTCAATGGACACAATTTTGTCCGAGATTGTATTCCTACATTTTTCAGTCAATTTATTTTAAACTTGGTACAGATATTTAGTACCAGGGGAACCTGTGAACCTGCAATGAGGCCTGACGCAATTTTTTTTGTGGAGTTATCCCCCTTTTCCAACTTAGAAATTGTTCTCAAAATGTATAATTTTGTCCAAGCTTTTATTCCTACATTTTTCTGTCAATTTATTTTAAACTTGCCACAGATATTTAGTACCAAGTGAACCTGTGATTATGAGGTCCGTCTGACTTTTTTTTGTTTAGTTATCCTCCTTTTTCGACTTTGAAAATGTTCACAACATGCAGAACTTTGTCTGAGCTTGTATGCCTACATTTTTCGGTCAATTTTTTAAAAGCTTGGCACACAAGCCGATTGGGAAATTTTGTTTGCAGTTTTTCTCGACTGCCATGGGGGGGCATCCTTATAGTTCCATTGGGACAGCCCACCTCTAGTTTGTAATGTTGTTCAGTTAAGTTTAAGACTATTTCTTGAGAATCCCTACAAATGAACCAATGGGAGTTAAATAGCCACCCATCAACACATATCATTGTTCAGTTATTGAAAGGCTAACATACCCTAGGGGCATATTCCAAGCTTCGCATTGTCCTTGTTGATGCACTCAAGATGATTAGACATTTGCTCAGGAAATCTATATTCCAGCTCAGTATACTTCACCAATCTGTTTCTTGGGGCATATTTATCAGTCTTTATTGTGTTTCCTTTCAGACTTCAATCAAGACTGTCTTTGTTATGTGCATGCGTCCATCCAAACTTATAACCTATGCACAAGTTTGTGAGATTTTGATGTCTTTATTTAAAAGGCCCCCACAGACTTGAGCAATCAAGCTTATAGCAGTCAGACTCGCAAGCCCGATTGCTCGCAAGTCGCGTTCCCCGCAGACTTGAGCAATTCCGCCCAGCTCTTTTCAACTTTAATTTATTCCAGACTGCAATAACGTGACTTTCTATGCCTATTAACTGCTTCGGTGATAAAAATACAGATATTCAAACAAGTGGCCTACTTGGTAAATATCAGTCATATTCCGAACTGAATTATTTATTTTTGGTTTATTCCAGATTGAGTTGAACACACATTACCATTTGAATGAGAAAAAATTTGTTAGCACAACCTGGTTGTACATATGTATATGGAGACACACATTTCCATCTTGCTTCGCTGAGCAATCTGCCTCGCGTACCCCGTACACTTGAGCAATCGGCCTCACGAGTCGGCAAAATATAAAACATGCTTGATATGCAATTTCGATTGATCAACAAAATCACCCTGCAGACTTGATGATGCACTAGCATACAAGGTCAAGGTAAATATTGTTAGGCCATTGTGTTCTCTTATATATAAGAGGCTCCCGTCACAAAAGGGTTAAATATATCATCTTAACCTACCCAGGGAGTACAGTAATGCCCTAAATAATCGATTCCTTAACCACAGCAGAATTATGAGTAACTTTTCAGGATTTAGTCGGAAATATGGCTTGTTGCCATTCATTGGAAAGCTCTCCCTGAGAGCCTACCGATGAATGGCAACAAGCCATATTTCCAACTAAATTCTGAAAAATTACCCATAATTCTGCTGCGGTTAAGGAGTCGATTATTTAGGGCATTACAGCATATGCCAGGCTTGGTTTTGTTGCACTTGTCGCTGACTCAAGGATGATTAGTCATATACTCTATCCATCTATACCCTGGCTCAATATACTTCACCAATCTATATCTTTATAGGGCATATATATCAGTCTTTATGGTGTTTCCTTTCAGACTTCAATCAAGCCGGTACCTTGATTCCTCGTTGATCAGTGCATATTCCCTTAATGTAGGACCATATGTTGTAAATCTAAACCTTTTAACTGCAAACTGAAAACAAAGATTTGAATAAGTAGCACAGCAGTTGTTTTTACAAATTCTTTCAGCTTCGGAGAGAATCAATGAATTGTTCAGAACGTATGATGATTATGGCCTGATTTCACCAATCCTCTATTAGCTCTTTTGATGTAAATTTTTTTTACTCCAGTGTTCCTTTAACCCTTCCAATTTGACTGGAGCTTCCTGAAATTTTGCAAAAACCCTGTGCCAATGCATTTTCTTATATATGCGAGTCTCCCATAAGGAGTCTCGCATATATAAGAGGATACATTGATTTAACAATATTTCCTTTGACCTTGTAAGCCAGTGCATTCTCATATATATGCGAGGCTCCTCCCTATGGGTCGGTCCATGATTAGAGCTACTTTATACATGTATGTCTACAAAAATCACCTGCATGTAGGATCATACAAAATGTATTTTGATAAGTCAAATTGGATTTGCCTGGATATCATTGTAAAATGTCTTCATGAAATAATTCTGATTTCAATTATAGCGGCCATCAGTGAAATCATGAAAACAAGGAGAATCTAAACAAAGGTTAAAATGTGTTAAACTCTGCATAATAGCAGAAGGTATATCTGACAAATATCTAAAACGAGGAAATTTTCATTGTTTCTGCAGCATACATTACGAACGTCAAAATCGGACTGCATGATGCCCGACCTATAGGGGCATCAGCAGGGTGCCATGTTGTTTCAGAAATTCTCTCAACACAGACTTGAGAAACTCAAGGATAGTTCAATTATCATACTTGGACCCAAATGCTGCCCTCAACCAACAAACAACAAATCAATCAAGACTTCTGTGATGGGTTTAGAATCGACTCCAATGGATATCGAAGACAATTTTTATAACCACAGATTTGAGCGAGCTGTTGTGCGACTTTGTGCAGTATTGTGGCTTTTATTCTTGGAGGAAGAAAAGAAGAAACGACATTCATCCTCAACGGCTGTTAGCCGGGAGAGGGTCGCGCCGGTTACCACGTCTGCCTCCAGCATGGTAATATCATGATCCGTTTATTTTTAGCACTATTCCACAGAATCAACATACACTTTTGATATGACTATATATTTGTCCTTAGCCCATCAAAAAAAATTCAGCTTCAATATACAGAAATGTCCTAAATAATCGACCCCTAAAAGACAGCAGAATTGAATTATGGGAAATTTTTCAGGATTTAGTTGGAAATATGGCTTGTTGCCATTCATCAGAAAGCTCTCTAAGTACCCTGAATGCTATTTAGGCATTCAAAATCTCACAGAGCTTTCCAATGAATGGCAACAAGCCATATTTCCGACTAAATCCTGAAAAATTTCCCATAATTCTGCTGTCGTTTAGGGTTCAATTATTTCGGACATTACTGTACTAGGCGATCGACATTAAAATCACCCAGATCATGTCTGCAGGAAACATGGGAGAACACAGGAACCATGAATGAATACATTGTCCACCTGATTTACTGTAATGCCCTAAATAATCGCCTCCTTAACCACAGCAGAATTATGGGTAATTTTTCAGGATTTAGTCGGAAATATGGCTTGTTGCCATTCATTGGAAAGCTCTCACTGAGAGCTTTCCGATGAATGGCAGCGAGCCATATTTTCGACTAAATCCTGAAAAATTACCCATAATTCTGCTGTGATTAAGGAGTCGATTATTTAGGGCATTACTGTATATGATATCTTGTGTTCTTCCGAGTTTCTTGTAGGCACAGTCCGGGTTTCTTTGGGTGTCTTAACCCTTTCATGATGGGAGCTGCACTGCTGTAGCATTAAAGATCTTGTGCCAGTGCATTCTCTTTATATATGTGTGTATTCCATAGGGAGCTTTGCATATATAAGAGAATGCACTGGCTTACAAGGTCAAGGTAAATATTGTTAGGCCAATGTATTCTCTTTATATATATGTGAAGCTCCCTGTGGGGAGACTCGTATATATAAGAGAATGCATTAATTTTGGCACTGGGTTTATGCAAAATTTCAGGAAGCTCCAGTCATGCATGGGTCAATGACTGGACAGACGACATCTACCAAAATCAGATCCTGGCTACAAGAAACCCAAAACTCTGACAAAATGTTAATATAGAACCAATATCTAGTGAACATTTGGTTTATGATTCCTTGTTTTTCCACTCTTCTTGTAGAAAGTATCCTGGCTTTTGGGATGTTTTCATCCATTGTACTACAGCCTTGTTACTGATCTGAGTGCAACAAAACTTCACAATCTTATTCTGACATCCAAATGGGAAGCAGCTTCTTGTAGGGTCATAGATATTTATTTTTAAGATACATCTTCTAGTAGAGTAGTGCCAATTCACTATGAACAGTCTTTTTCTCTCTCTAGTTTTTTCACCTGCATGCAATCACAGGTCCCCAGAACAAAAATTGACTCCCACCCCCAATATTGGGGGTGGGGTCAATTTTTGTTCTGGGGATCTGTGCATGCAATCAGGTATTGCCTCTAGTTAATTAACATGCTCATTTCCTTTTAGAATATTCTTAAAATTAGTCATGCATTTTGAGTGTGTATCTATGTCAATGGCACCACTAGAGCTTCAAGGCTTATGAGCACATCCATTAAAATTGTGCACACTTTAATGGTATCATCCACAATTCTTTGAAAAGCCATCTATTGAGGTCGGGACCTACATTAGTGTGAACCAGTTGGTGGAGTTTGTGGGCTTCCATGACCTTCATGTACCACAACCATGCATCCATTGATATGGTTGCACTTTCTTGTGTAGACTAATTTAGGTACTTTGGTGGGTCTTCCATGACCTCACTGTACCAACCTTCGGTTAGTGCAGCTATATTGTTAATGTGAACTGATCACCAGAGATCCAACATGTCGCCAATTATGTCCAGATTTTATCTATAGACAAGACAATCGATCATCTTTTTGTTGGAAATAATATGATTTTAATCAAGGGATGACCATCACCTCTGTACTAACCATCCACATACATACCTTATACAGCACTATGGCTATTAAACATATACATGTAGTTTGGCCTGGCTCAGGATGCCAGTTTGTACCAATCATTCATCTAGTGGCATCACTATGTCTGTGCAGGTATAGGCTCATTTATGAAGTTTGGTGCTTCTTAATCCTTGACCTCACTGTACCAACCTTCAGTAAGTGCTGCACTATTGTTGTTGTCAGCTGATTGTTATTGTTCTGATCGCCAGACACCCAACATGTTACCATTTATGTCAATTTTTATCAACAGACAAGATAATTAATGGATATTTCTTTAGATGGAAATAGTATGATTTTACCATTACCTCTGTGCTAACGTGACCATCAACATATATTCCTGGTACAGCTTATGCATTCATCATCGCAAACCCACAATCAAATCTCAAATGTGCCCATACAGGCCTATTGATTTAACCGTTTCAAAATTCTGAATGACAAGTAGTTCTCTAAGAAAATATTCGGAAATTATTGTCTGAACATTTTCCACCAATGAATATGAATCCATCAGCACTTGTATTAACCCTTTGAGTGCCAGGGGCCGATCTCATCGGCCCGAATTTACGGTCTGTAAAATTGCCCCTAAAAAAAATTAAAAAAATAAAATTTTTAGATTTTGTTTTTTTGAGTTGAATTTTTTTTGGGTATGCTGCATGCTATAGCGAATTTAAAAACATACTGGATAAAACCTTAGGGGCATGTTTTAACTCAAAACTATCACCAAGTATTCATAGTAATAATTTTGATGTCCATGAAAAATGTAAGATTCCCTGGCACTAAACCTACAAAATAAGTCTGTTAAAGAATATAAGAAATAATCATTAAAATTGTAAAAAATTGTAAAAAATAATAACAAGTGATGAAAAAATGTTAGGCCAATGCATTCTCTTATATATGCGAGGCGACCTATGGTCGACTCGCATATATAAGAGAATGCATTGGCACAGGGTATATGGGTTGATACAAAAATCGGACCTGGCACTCAAAGGGTTAAAGTGATGTGAAGCACTCCTCTGAGGTGTTCCCGGAGGAAATAACAAATAATCATATCAAAATAAGTTATTTTCATAAATTTTATATCCAAGCACTCAGAAAACAGCATCATTGTTATAAAAATGAATTACATACAGTGCCTATTAGCACAATCATAATATTTATGCCAATATAGCGTCCCGATATAACGTAATAAATATTTACATTTATGCATAGTTCAACAGTTGTGTTCTCTGAAATGGTGCAGTCCATGTGGGTTGGAATTTTCGACTGCCTTTAGTTATTGCTACATTCTTCCATTGGGGATAGTATTTGGATACTAACTGACTGTTTTTATTCAATGAAATAAGTGCACAATATGTCTTTAACTTTCTGTCTGACTGTTGTCTGCTAATTTATCATGATCACCCCTCCACTGAATAATAGACCATTCCAATGTATACTTTTATAACTGAATGGAAGAAACCATTTAGTATATAAAGGGTCAAACATAGAGCCTATGAGGCCCAATATGTGACAAAACTTAGGGGGCCCCTACTCGCAGTATAGTACCACTGTGTAATAACCATCCATTCAAATGTCGCACATATAATATCCATGTAAATCGATTTTCATCATTCGACTTGTCTCCTGCGACCATTGTACTAAACATTTATTTGGATAAGCTATTATGTTTATGTAAACTGATTGGTGTTTTAGTTTGGCAAGCCTTTTGTGACCATTGCAATACAAGCCATAAATGCAGATGTAGCACTATGTCTTGCTATGAAGATACTTTCATGTATATACCATTGGATAGATACAGCACTAAAGTCTTTGTATAAAACTGGCTGGTGTAGTTTGACATGACCATTGTGTATACCAAGCATTCATTTAGATCAGCCACAATATTTATGTAAATTGATTTACGTTGTTTGACCTTGGGGGCTTTCACATAATTGCCTCTGTTGACATATCTATATTGTTTCACAGGTTCCATGATCATTGATTATTAAACCATCCATATAGCACTATTTATGTGTAAACTGATTGGTGTAGTTTGGCATGACCATTGTGTATAAACATCCACCCACTTAAATGTGGCACAATCTCCATGTAAACGGATTCCCGTAGTCTGACCTGACTTCAGTGACCATTGTGTACCAAGCATTCATCTAGCTGAGGCACATGATGTTTATGTTAACTGGTTTATGTTGTTTGGTGGCGTCTTGCGTGACCATTGTGTACGAAGCATTCATTTAGATATGGCACTGTATGTCCATGTAAAGTGATCCTTGCACCATCAGCGTATGCATTGATCATCGGGATTCCCGCGATTCAATATCAAATGCTCGCATATAGACCTATTGATTTAACATAGAGCGTCGGGATAGCTCTCACAACTGAACTTTATCAACACCAATTCGTGCATGATAATGTTTCGTTATTGCGTTTTATTTCTGTCAGTTATTAGCTCTTATTGGCTCACCCGAGTTTCCTCTGTCTTCAGCATAAATTCGAATTGGTCTCTATATATACAGTATAATGCCCTAAGTAATCGACTCCATAACCACAGCTGAATTATGGGTAACTTTTCAGGATTTAGTCGGAAATATGGCTTGTTGCCATTCATCAGAAAGCTCTCCCCGAGAGCTTTCCGATGAATGGCAACAAGCCATATTTCCGACTAAATCCTGAAAAGTTACCCATAATTCTGCTGTGGTTATTGAGTCGATTACTTAGGGCATTGCTGTAACACATTTTACGCATTCCCAACATTCGTAAGAGGCCTTCATTTTAAAGGCTCATATAAGTTTTGGAGAATTATTATTTAGTGAGAAAAGCTTAATAGTAATAAGGATACAAGGCTTTTCCATGATGGACTGATTCATTTGTGTAACACAGAATTTATCAAAGTAGTAAGCTTCAGATAAAAAGTACCCTTTTAAATAGAAATAGATTAATATCATATCTTCTTGTTATTTATTCCATAATACTTATCTGATTTCTCGCTATTTGAAGAGAGCAATCATGTGAAAAGCACAGGTTTGTTGACTGTGTTTTACATTTTAAATTGGTTTATATTTCTTTGAAAATTATCAAACTTTCATTTCAACTTTGAAGAGTTATAATATTCCCGCGATTCAATCTCAAATGTGAGTATATCAACCTATTGATTTAACATAGAGCATATTCACAAGCCAGCAACATTTGTCTATAAATAACCCAATTTTAACCATTCAAAACAATCATTACAGACCAATTCCTTTTAGTAAAATAAAATGTATTTGTGCTTGAAGGCATGGATGTCCTTTGCTATCTACTATATATTTTGAAACTTCTGTCTGTCTGTCTGTCTGTGTGTTATAGACTCGAAAACTGCTCGACCAATCCGACTCAAATTTGGTATGTAGGCCTACTTTGATCTGGGGAACAACATTTCTAGGGAACAACATTTCACGTGCGACCGTGTTCTTGACCTTGACCTCACTCATATACGCTTATATAGGCATGTTTCTGGACAAATCGAACAATAGTTTTCTTCTTTCTCCTAATATTTTTCGGCGATCACAAAGAAATCCCTAAATAGCCCGGACGAAGTCGGGCACATCAGCTAGTAGGTTATAATTTAGAAATAACAGTTACCAATTTATGAAAATTCCCCAAGAATAAACTATAGTATAGTATAATGATAGTGTGAATGCGATATTATCCACAAAACTCACTTTGTGTGAGCCGAGTGTTTGTTTATATACAGCATGTAAATAATGAGCGATAAGCAAAAAACTGAACACCCTGGCGATTTTTTAGGAGAGTTAATCACGGTGACCCATTCAACAGCGAAATAGGTGAAGATTAGCAAGCGCTATATATATCGGTACATGTATGTTGTAAACAACTTGGTGGCATTTCTAACCAAAGTTAACTTTAATAGTGGCGTTTAAATTCTTAGGTGTTGAGTGTTTTGCTTATCGCATACTCTTTACATACTGCTTGTTTACATAACATTGCATTTGTTTACATAACACAGAGTACTAACGTGACAATACTAGCATGCAGTTTACTTAATTTTTTTGATAGTATAAGAACAAAGTTTGTCTCTAATGAATATATCCTTTCTGTTTTTGGCGGTTTTAACCCTTTACCCAACAAACCGGCCAAAACCGGCCAAATAAAGCTTCAACAGCCTAAAATATCTTCGGTCTGTCTCAATAGAACCATACAAATATGGATATCATTGGAACCGGCTCCTTGACCACATTGTGATAGTTACAGTTATGCCCTGTGCCAATGCATTCTCTTATATATGCGAGTCGACCATAGGTCGCCTCACATATATAAGAGAATGCATTGGCCTAAAAAAAATCTTTTTTAAACACTTTTTACCATTTTTTCTTACATTCTTTAACAATTTTATAATTTTTAATGTGTTAAGCCAATGCATTCTCTTATATATGCGAGGCGACCTATGGTCGACTCGCATATATAAGAGAATGCATTGGCACAGGGCCCTTCTGTTGGGTAAAGGGTTAATGGATGTGACTATTATAACAGCAATACCCGTGCCAATACTTACGGTATCTTTAACCCTTCCATGACTGGAGCTTCCTGAAACTTTGCTAAAACCCTGGCCAATGCATTCTCTTATATATGCGAGTCTCCCATATAGAGCCTTGATAATTTAAGAGAATACATTGGCCTAATAATATTTACCTTGACCGTGTAAGCCAGTGCATTCTCTTATATTTGTGAGGCTCCCAATGGGAAACTCGCATATATAAGAGAATGCTCTGGCACAGAATCAAAATATTTAATGCTGCACCAGCACAGCTCCCGTATTTAAAGGGTTAATTAATAGCTCTAGATAAATGTGGTCACAGATAATCTGGAGACTTTTTTAGTAAGACACAGGCCATCATCCTATACCCCTTCCCCTAGCTTAACAGTTTCTGAGCAACACTGCATAAATAAATGCTTTGGAACTGGGTAACCTCTTAGCATCAGATGTATTGTATGATCACTGAGATGTTTAGTGTCATTTATTTGACATGGGTTGTTTAGAAATTATAAAAACCCATTGCTGTTTCCCTGTTTTCACTATTAATTATATCTCCCAATTGATTACAAGCCTGAGCTTAGTGTGCCTTTCATTTGCAGTATGAGGACAGCAGAGGGTGAATATAGTGACGCTATCCTGCATAGTGGGCTAGCATCACTAAATTCACCCTCTGGGGACCTCATTCTGATTTGGCCTCATCTTCTCTGGAAAGTTTCTTTATCAAATTTCTATAGAAACTTCTTCACATAGATTCCATTTCTTTTTAGTTTAGTTTCTCGATATCCCCAAATTGGCAGACAACACATTGCATATATTCACCATTATATTACAATATTCACCATTTGGGAACTTCAATCTGAGTCTATATGTCTCCCATAGCAGATGAGGCCATGCAGAATGAGGTCCCCATAGGTTGAATTTGGTGATGCTAGCCCACTGCGTGGGATAGCACTACTAAATTCACCCTCTGGGCACCTCATTCTGCAAATGACAGGCACACTATTAAAACTCAGGCTTGGTTGATTAGTGACTGTAGAGGCCCCCTGAACTGGTGGTCCACTCCATAAGAAGCTTAGTGCATAAAGTTGGCCAAAGATGACGAGGCTGGTTAGATTCCCAAGGCGAGCTTTTGCAATCCAAGGAAAGGGAGGTTATAATGTGATTTATGTACAGTAATGCTCCAAGTAATCGACTCCTTAACCACAGCAGAATTATGGGTAACTTTTCAGGATTTAGTCGGAAATATGGCTTGTTGCCATTCATCGGAAAGCTCTGTCGGAAATATGGCTTGTTGCCATTCATCGGAAAGCTCTCCTAAATCCTGAAAAGTTACCCATAATTCTGCTGTGATTAAGGAGTTGATTACTTAGAGCATTACTGTATCTGCGCAATTTAGTTTGCCTGTTATTTACATGAGGTCAGTCGTTTATACATTTCACAATAAAAATCACCCTTTGTGTAGTATTTTTGTGCACCAGTACAACTCACAACATCCTGATATTGTCATATAAACCCTAATAAATGGAACCAAACCAATAAAACTGATGACGTGATATGGTTTGTCTGCTGAAATGATGATAAACCAAACCAAGCTATCTTGCTCCCCGTCAAGTGTGAGTTTAGTGTGCCTGTAATTTGCAGAATGAGGTTCGCAGAGGGTTAATTTAGTGATGCTGTCCCACACAGTGGGCTAGCATCACCAATTCACCCTCTGGGGACCTCATTCTGCTTGGCCTTATCTGCTATGGGAGACATATACTCAGATTGAAGTTCCCAAATGGTGAATATTGTGATGTACACCCATTGGGAACCTCGCTTATGCAATGTGTCATCTACCAATTTGGGGATATAGAAACTAAACTAAAAAAAGAAATAGAATCTATGTGAAGAAGTTTCTATAGAAATTGATATAAATAAAGAAACTTTCCAGAGAAGATGGGGCCTAAGCAGAATGAGGTCCCCAGAGGGGATAGGGTCACTAAATTCACCCTCTGGGGACATCATTCTGCAATTGACAGGCACACTAAACTCAGACTTGAATGGCTGGATTATGGCATCCATCAATGGCTGGATTTAGTTATTCTCCCTTTAATGTTATTTATCGACAATGTTTTTGTCTTCATTATTTCCTCATTAATATCAATGATGTCTCTGGACAGTAAATAAGTGTCTGGTATTCTGTGAGTTTACGTTATATCAGATAAGAGACCGAGTTTGCATGTATCTGCTCCTCTGCTGGTCCGTCTGAAATGTTTGTTGTCCGGATGTTAACTTGAATTGTAAACAATAGAATTTGATGAAACTTGGTATGTGCATGGCCTTCAGGTCAAGTTCGAATTTGTGTTCGGTCCAACCATTTCTGATTGAGTTATGCCCCTTTTTCACTTAGAATTTGCAGCTTATTTTAACTCGATAGGTGGCTTTCATATATGAGAAGGTCCCAATCAAGTTCAAATTTGGATCCGATCCGACCATTTCTGGCAGAGTTATGCCCCTTTTTGTCCCCCGACGTTTCCGTCGGAGGACTATATAAATGACCCTCGTCCGTCCGTCCGTGCGTCTGTGTGTCCGTGCGTCCGTGCGTCCGAGATTGGGTACCTTCTTGGTGTAATCAACTCCTCCTACAGTTTTAAACATAGAGATTTGAAACTCTGGGATATTGTTCCTAACATGTTGGTGATTTGCAACATCTATATAGCTAATCAAAAATATAATTTTTTCCATATTTTTGGGGGGGTTTTCGACTTAGAAAATTTGGAACATTTTTGCCTTTTGGATGAGATTGGGTACCTTCATGGTGTAATCAACTCCTCCTACAGTTTTAAATGTACAGATTTGAAACTCTGGGATATTGTTCCTAACATGTTGGTGATTTGCAACATCTATATAGCTAATCAAAAATATAATTTTTTCCATATTTTTGGGGGGGTTTTCGACTTAGAAAATTTGGAACATTTTTGCCTTTTGGATGAGATTGGGTACCTTCATGGTGTAATCAACTCCTCCTACAGTTTTAAATGTACAGATTTGAAACTCTGGGATATTGTTCCTAACATGTTGGTGATTTGCAACATCTATATAGCTAATAAAAAATATTATTTTTTCCATATTTTCGGGGGGGTTTTCGACTTAGAAAATTTGGAACATTTTTGCCTTTTGGATGAGATTGGGTACCTTCATGGTGTAATCAACTCCTCCTACAGTTTTAAATGTAGAGATTTGAAACTCTGGGATATTGTTCCTAACATGTTGGTGATTTGCAACATCTATATAGCTAATATTTTTTTTATGGAGTTATTAACCCTTTTCGACTTAGAAAATTTCAACATTTTTTTTTAATTTCTTTAACAAAGCGGCATTGACTTGCCATGTTGTCGGGGGACACTGTGGTCTGCCTACCTTTTATTTTACTTAGAATTTGCAGATTATTTTGTTGTCTGGATGATAACTCAAGCTATGATTATCCGATAGCTTTCAAATTTAGTATGTGGGTTAATCACATGAAAATACAGATCAAGTTCGAAAATGAGTTTGGTCCCTTTTTCGACTTAGAATTTGCCAATTACCGTATTATTCTGGTATTTAATCAAATACAGTAATACCCTAAACAATCGACTCCTTAACCACAGCAAAATTATGGGTAAATTTTCAAGATTTAATCGGAAATATGGCTTGTTGCCATTCATCGGAAAGTTCTAACTGAGAGCTTTCCGATGAATGGCAGCAAGCCATATTTCCGACTAAATCCTGTAAAATTACCCATAATTCTGTTGTGGTTAAGGAGTCGATTATTTAGGGCATTACTGTATGTTAACAACATAGACAGTTAATTGGAAGCAAAGTTTGATTCAATGATATATACTAGTAATGTTCCTGAGAATCAAATTTTTCATTTCCAAAAAAACCACCAGTCAAATAAAGCCACCTTGTTTATGTGATGTGTGGCCTATACACCTTTTATTTCAAGTTTGATGCATTTTGGGTAAATAAGGCTGAATAAGGAAGTTTTGTGGGTGAATCTGAGAATCTCTCTCACTTGATGGACACTCCTAGGCCACAGCTGTTATGTATCTTGGTGGAATTTAAATATATTTGGTCTTATTTCATGCCCACAATAATCGATAACACTGACTCTATATAGAAATAACAAGGGGACTCAAACATAAAGTGGGCCTTTAAGTAGGCAAACTAACGATTGGATTTGCATGCACTCTCCTCGAGTCCTGAGTTTATAATCAGTATAGTCCAATATGTTCGGCTAAAATGTTTGATAAACATTGATGTTATTGACCAGCCTGATACATCATGTCCGTATATTACTTAAGATGATTGCATGCCAGAAGCAGAGCTGGAGGAGCAGCAGTTAGTCATAATCTTCAGTCATTAACCAATCCACTTCTGAGTAGATTCTCCATTCACTTCTAGGCGTATCTGTTGGAATGGGGAGAAACACTATGGATTCCAATTTGTTCAATCGAAGAGTAGTAAAAAGCCTTTTCCTAAAAGTAATATACAGTAATGCCCTAAATAATCGATTCACTGAGAGCTTTCCGATGAATGGCAACAATATTTCCAACTAAATCCTGAAAAATTACCCATAATTCTGCTGTGGTTAAGGAGTTGATTATTTAGGGCATTACTGTATATGAGTAAATTACAGGCAGAGAAACATTATGGATTCCAATCTGTTTAATCGAAGAGTAGTAAAAAGCCTATTCCTAAAAGTAATATAATTGTTTATGCCAATACAATATGTTTACTAAAACCAAGTTACTATAATACCAATGAGGGAGTATATTCATGGTTAAAATGAGTCTTGGCAGCTGTATTATGTATACCACCTCACCTCTCTATAAACTCTATGAAGACAGATATTGTAACTGTCTAATCTACATTACAACTTTAACCAGGGTAGTTATAATTTTAAAATGTAAACAAAGATATCATACCTACCAATTTTTGAGGTCACTGCCAACATATTATACTTAAACAGTTTTATGCTATTATCCAATAGCTGTTCTGATGTGAATTAACCCAAAGATGTCCCAAATGCTTGAAACCATTAAAATGTTTCGATTATAGCATTCCATAAATCAATTAAGAATTATACAGTGTTTATAAATACCTGAGCAAAACAGTTACCTCACCAATAAATTCACAATGAGGTTTCTTGTATGTTAAACAATGTAAATCCATTAGCATGGCCTACAGGCCATACTGTTGATCTGATCATTATGAAATTTGTCATGGCTGTTGACATTGACATGTAGATGGGATCCAGTCATTTTGGGATCATTAGGCAAAAAAAACATGGCTGCAGTACTGGCCATCTTGGATTTCAAAATTATTTATGGTTTTACATACTCTGTCATTCCATATACACTAGCTGAATCCCAAACTTAATATATCACTTCATGATGACATCTAGTCTTACTTAGACTTTTCATCTTTCTGCATTCCTAAGCACTGCTTTGACTGTAACACATGAAATTATCCCCTCTCCAGGTACAGTGTCATTGACATTTTCTTTATGGTTTTGCTGAAACTTGACTCCATTTTTTTTACTAATTTGGTGTTAAACCAGATTGGGCATCTTTACAATCTTTTCATTAATTGTGGTGCAATCTAGCCTTTGTAGTGTATTAGGCTGAATTGGTCACTCCCACCAGTTTTTTTGTGGTAAAGGTACCCAGGTTCTGAAAATTGTGATACAAGTACCCAGGTTGGGTAAAATCGTGATAAAGGTACTCAGGTTCATTGAATCTCAGATTAAACGAGATTTAAATGTCTCTGCTGGAAATCCGTTTGGTTTTAAGAAGTTGCTTTCAGTTTTAAATTATTTGAACTGCTCTAAATTGAAAGAATGTATAGTCCCGATGAAGTATATCAACTAATGTATCCTTTGAGATGTTGTCCTGCAGTGTAACACAAAAATACCCCGTTGACCACAGATGAGCCTGGGTACCTTTATCACGATTTTTACAAACCTGGATACCTTTATCACAAAAAAACTGGTGAGAGTGACCAATTCAGCTACAGTAATGCCCTAAATAATTGACTCCTTAACCACCGCAGAATTATGGATAACTTTTCAGAATTTAGTCAGAAATATGGCTTTTTGCCATTCATCAGAAAGCTCTCAGTGAGAGCTTTCCGATGAATGGCAACAAGCCATATTTCCAACTAAATCCTGAAAAGTTACCCATAATTCTGCTGTGGTTAAGGAGTCGATTATTTAGGGCATTACCCTATAGTAAGGACTAATGTATGACCTTGTAAATATGCAGAAAGCAGCAGCTGAATGTATTAAATAAAAAAAATGACAGGACATTGCTCATTCTGGTGGTAATTGGCTGCGGGTTAGGAGGATCATGCAGTGCTCGGAGTAATCTGTATTTGAATTCCAGCATGATGAAACTGGGATTGAGAGAGAGAGCAGATCCATATCAGTTGAATTGGACCATAGGCCCCGTGATCACAGATCAGGGTTATTTCTCTCCCAGGGGACCGGCCAGTCTGGTTCATATGGTGTCACGACTTGATATATGGGGCTGCAACAGAAAAGTTAATCTTCTAGTTTAGTTTTATGCATTGGCTTTACTGTTACAGAGTTGGTTCAGAGATTTTGGGATGTGGAAAATTCTTGATGTGAAGTTCAAGATAATTTTAGCTGAATCTGACCAGGGGGTAGCCCGCAAATTAACAAACAATGTGAAGTGTAAACTTCATGATAGTCCGATCAGAGGTACCCTCACAACACAAAGATATGGAAACTTTGCGAATTTAGGGTGTGATCAAATCCACCTTTGAGTTGCCACTCGTTTCTCTGTGGGTATACATACCACTGTGGGTGTCTCAGTGACTCCCCAAGTGTGTTATGCAGCGATGTTGCTAGGGTTTCTGTCATAAGGACTGCAAGTGAAAAGTTAATCTCATAGTTTTATGCATTGGCTCCACTGTTAGCTCAGTCAGATTTTAGGTACCCCAGCAAATCAGGGTTGGTGTCATGTGGAAACTTAACCGTTTATTTACTAAATACTCATTGATGAGTATAGTTCATTTAGGAAATGTTCAGATAATAATTAAGTTCAACAAACGACCATGCAGGATCATATATTGCATGACTGCATGGTACAATTTCCCTGCACCGTACATTTTGTAACAGTGTTACCAATGTTACAAGCTTTGAATTATGGTGCAATAATCTGTATTATTTGGGGATTTTAACATCCATGCCTTTCACCATTACTTATGAGAACATCTCATAAACCCCATCGCCACCCCAATTCAACATAGCTCTGACCCCCCCCCCAATGTTCCACCCACAACATTCCAGTTTCATTCAGTATCTATGCAAGATCATGCAGAGCTGCTCTGGACTAGTTGCTGTTTATTTTAGTTTATTCATCTCTATTAAACTACTGAATATAGTTGTGGATTGATTACATGTAACTAAGCAAATAGAAACTAATATAAGCAGCTACAGTAGTGCTCTAAATAATCGACTCCTTAACCACACAGCAGAATTATGGGTAACTTTTCAGGATTTAGTCGGCTAGATTTAGTATGGCTTGTTGCCATTCATCGGAAAGCTCTCAGTGAGAGCTTTCCGATGAATGGCAACAAGCCATATTTCCGACTAAATCCTGAAAAATTACCGATAATTCTGCTGTGGTTAAGGAGTCGATTATTTAGAGCATTACTGTAGTCCAAGGCAGCTTTGATTTTGCGCAGAACTCTTAAGTCACATCAACCATCTCATTCTGTATGAATAAGTTGATCGGAAGATCATGTAGTCTCTGTCTGCTCAAATACATACATACAAAATTCACACTCTGGGGACGTCATTCTGCATGGCCTCATCTGCTATGGGAGACATAGACTCAGATTTGAAGTTCCCAAATGGTGAATATTGTTATGTACGCCCATTGGGAACCTCAATTATGCAATGTGTCGTCTGCCAATATGGGGATATAGAGAAACTAAACTAAACAAGAAATAGAATCCATGTGAAGAAGTTTCTAAACTTCCAGAGAAAATGAGGCCTAAGCAGATTGAGATCCTCAGAGGGTAAATTTAGTGATGCTAGCCTGCTATATGGGATAGCGTCACTAAATTCACCCTCTAAGGACCTCATTCTGCAAATGACAGGCACACTACACATAGACTTGTATTCCTCATGCCAGAGGAATTCAGTTTACTAAGAAAAGAAATTAGCTGTACGAATAAACAATTCGTCTAGAGCAGTCGCCCATATCTTGAAACCAACTGTCCCACACAGTCCACACTAGAGTTTTCTTTCCCTGAAAATATTTTATTTTTCGAACATTAAAATCACCATTATTCATCCTTGCATATGTTATTCCATGTGTTGCACCATCCCAGATAGTTTCTAGATATATTATTGGTTAGGGAAATGGCGCAAGTATGAACATGGGGCGTGATCGATGCACATATTTCTGTCAGATTTGCATGACATTTTGGATCACTTAAAATTAGGTTAACACATTGACTGCTAACTATGAGTTATATTGTACTTTTTGCATGTAATTGATGGTTGTCGACAGTCAACGTGTTAAAGACTACATATTTATAATACTTGGGGAAGGTTCTATTTCTCAATTTTGCCTTAAGTCTTATATCGTATGCAAGATGATGATGTCATCTTGTAGATGGTGGTTCAAACAGCTAATTTGAAATATATCCTCATGCCATGGAAAACTATGAAATAAAAAATATGTGTAAATTTATATTCATAATTCTTTTATTTCAGGTATACTAATGTTGCTACATTTGAATGATAATCATTTGTTGACATACATTAATACAAAGGATTGTTGAACCCTTTCATGACTGGAGCATCCTGAAATATTTGCGAAAATTCTGTGCCAATGCATTCTCTTTATGTGAGTCTCCCATAGGGAGCTTTACATATATAAGAGAATACATTGGCCTAACAATTTTTACCTTGACTTTGTGAGCCAGTGCATTCTCTTATATATGCGAGGCTTCCTATGGCAGACTCTCATATATAACAGAATGTACTGGCACAGGATCTTTAATGCTGCACCAGCACAGCGCCCATCATGAAAGGGTTATAATACTTAATACAAATTGATGCTGGTTAAATTAATGCATTAATTGAGCCCATGTCTCTTCTTTTTACAGTTGTATGATAAAATCAACAGCAAATCACTCAGTCCTGCCAAACCTCCACCTTCAGATGCCACAGCAAGGGCAAAAGAGGTGAGTTTTATGAGAGAGGTGCTTATAAAGGGACCCAAGCCATTCACAGTAGGTATATGTATAACAATATATAAGTCTAAAATCATCGCCACTATTAAAGGCCCACTTAATTTTCGAGTCACCAATTATTTTTTTTATAGTGACTTGATATACGGTTTTAATAACAATCTATGCCATAAATATGATTAAAATGCTATAATTCATCAATATTTGAAACATCTGTGTCTCAGAAGATACCCACAGAGAAATAGAAGACTTCCCCCTCTGTCATCCAGAATGCAACTGAATTCAAACTTTGTCAATGGAAGGGGAAGAACTCTATCATTAATATATAGAGTTATTCCCCCTGCATTGAAAATAATACTGATTTTTACTTCAATCTTGATGACAAAATGCATTGGCAACTCAACAAGAACAACATGTCCACAGTTTATTTCACCGGATAAGTTGATAATACAATGTTTTGGAGCTTCCTTTGTCGAATGGTATATAATATGGCATATATTTTATATAATGTAATCTGGGGGTTCGAAAATTAAGTGGGCCTTTAAAGAAGAACTGGGAGAAAGATATCAACTTTTTTCTCATATTCTTTATTGATAACTCTCCAGTAATGAAATTTTGAGTGTTGAAACCATTGTTATGTAAACAAGACTGCTACAGGGATTTTTTTAACTAATATTACTAATGTGTAATAAGTTCAAGTATTGTAGTCTGAATATAATTTTCAGAATATGTTTTCAATGTTTTTATTGGTAATTCCACTGTAGCAGTATTGTTCACATAACAATGGTTTTGATATGCAAAATCTCGTCATTGGAGATTTATTTACCATGAAAATAAGAACAAAGTTGATCTATTTTTTACTTGTACAGTAAATACCCTAAGAATCGGAAAGTTGCCATATTTCCGACTAAATCCTGAAAAGTTACCCATAATTCTGCTGTGGTTATGGAGTCAATTACTTAGGGCATTACTGTACTTGTTACTGATAGTTATTTTACAAACTGCTGCTGAAAACACGATTATTCCGAACAAAACAAACCAATCGCTGAGACATATTGCATATACAGTAATGCCCGAATATATGACCCTTTAACCACAACAAAATTATGGGAAATTTTTCAGGATTTAGTTGGAAATATGGCTTGTTGCCATTCATCGGAAAGCTCTCACCGAGAGCTTTCGGATGAATTACAGCAATCCATATTTCCAACTAACTCCTGAAAAATTTCCCATAATTCTGCTGTGATTTAGGGATCAATTATTTACGACATTACTGTATACCGCGTTGCTAAATGATAAAATCCCTTCTTTGGAATTCTTTTTCAGACCTGCGTGTCTGCCACCAACTAGTGCAGACAAATACTAGCAATCATTCACTGTCTACCTAGCAACAAATTAGGGTTTTGTTTGGAATGAAAGGATGGGTTTATGTGGCCAACACTCAATCTGCTTGTACCCAAATTTAATTTTCATAAACTTTGGTGCAAAAGTGAATGTTCAAATTTATTGGATGGGGTAAGGTGCGACTATACTGCTTATCATATTTTGTCAAGAGACTAAATGAATGACCATTGGGAATATGACATTTCAGTGCAAGTGCCTACAGTAATGCCCTAAGTAATAGACTCCTTAACCACAGCAGAATTATGGGTAACTTTTCAGTATTTAGTCGGAAATATGGCTTGTTGCCATTTGTCGGAAAGCTCTCAGGGAGATCTTTACGATGAATGGCAATAAGCCATATTTCCGACTAAATCCTGAAAAGTTACCCATAATTCTGCTGTGGTTAAGGAGTCGATTACTTAGGGCATTACAGTATATCTCTCAGCTTGTCATCAATGTAATAAAATTTTGACTTTCTCATCCCGCTTGTTGTCTTTTGGGATTCCCTCCAGTGTCTGGAACTCGAGTTAATATGTACATATACTATGTGACTGTAAAGTTCTATACACTATTTAAATATATGACAAGACCAGTCAGATAGCGATTGCCCCGTCCTCTCTAGACATAAAACAGGCACTCTAGTGAAGCAACTGTCAATGAGCAGTTCAATTTAGATTCGGCAATACTCAACTACAAAATGTTTAGATCCTCCAGATACAATAGCCTTATTAAACCATCATAAGAATACATTAAACTACAGTAATGCTCTAAATAATCGACTCCTTAACCACAGAAGAATTATGGGTAACTTTTCAGGATTTAGTCGGAAATATGGCTTATTGCCATTCATCGGAAAGCTCTCAGTGAAAAGTTACCCATAATTCTGCTGTGGTTAAGGAGTTGATTATTTATGCACACTACTGATATTCTTTATTCATTAATTCAACGAATTTAATGTCGGGCTGATAAGACCATGAAATATATCAAAAATATGTTTGACACCTCTTACTATTTATTCGGTTAGGGTTGATATTTTCAATAAGTGACAGGCTGTTCGAGTTTAAAATGTTTTGGCAACATCCAGAATGCGTAATATACCCATAAACGATTTAATAAAGACAGATTGGTCCAAATTTCTTTGAAAATTGTATTTTTATTGAAATTTTGGGAATATTTTACAATTTTGGTTCTTTTTGGGAGAAATTGCGCATAATATTGTTCCTTTTTATCCCGAACATAATTATATGCTACATATTATCAATTATAGATAAAATATAGTTGACTGATAAACAGTGACTATGTTAACACTCTCCGACCAATATTCATATTTTTATTTCCCTGAAATTTGCATCCTCGGGGAAATTGCTGTGCATAAAATTCATATCTCGGATTTTTGGGAACTTTTAGTATGTTGTTCTAGAAATATCCACCTTCAAATTCTGCAAAAATTGCTTCAGTGGTATTTTTCCCCTTATTTTACCCTAATTAATGTTCCTGGATTAACAGCTAGCATACTGGTGTTGTTATAATCAGGAGGATTGCATCATCATGTATGTTGGTGCTTTTGATCCATACCGCAATAAAACATTGTGAAATGGGTTTGCTTCTTAAACAATAATAATTTTCAAAAAACTGAACCAATAAGACAGTGAATCCCATGTGTGCAAACAGACAGAATAAAAATAATACTAAGTATATGAAGTTATCATCCAGAAACCAAAACAATCTGCAAATTCTAATTCGACAAGGGCCATCATTGCAGTAAAAATGGTCCGACCCAAACAGGTGGATAACTGTAACCAAAGTTATCATCCGGTAACAAAAATAACTGGCAAATTCTAAGTTGACAAGGACCATAACACCTGTAAAAGTGGAAGGCCGGCACCCATATTAAACTTCAAATGTTTTGTCATGTGAGTAAACCATATACCAAATTTGAAACAATCCGATAACCAATACTAAAGTTATCTGCGGAAAACCAATATAATCAGAAAAATCTTAAGTCGACAAGGACCATAACTCTGGTAAAAATACGAACTTTACCCATATTTGAATTTAGCCTGTGCCCCTAACCAATAAGGTCACATAAAAAATATTATTTAATTTCAATAACCCTTTCTATAGTCCCCAAAAAAAATTGGGGGGGGGGGAACAACTATGAATTATGTACATGATCTAAAACTGTGAACAGTGGAGGAGCGCTATATAGAATCATATCTCCAGGCAGACCATGATAATAGTTCATAATTTTTGCACAAAGTCAAGTTTGAGCTATTTCCATGGGTTGGCATCCGTCCTTCCATTCATGCATCCATAATCAATTTCCTTTAGTACACCCTATATGTCACATCTCTCATCCAATCATCACCAAACTTCATACGGATCTTCGGGGTCGACTCTAGATGGGAGCCATCAATTTTTTCCAAAATATGTTAAAAAACATGGCAGCCATCTTGGATTTCAAATTTGAATTCATCTGTGCACCCTGCAGGGCACATTTTCATTCAATTGATCCCAAACTTCATATGGCTTTTCAGGTTTACCTCTGGAATTACATAAACATTTAAACTCTCCGCATTCCTTATCGCTCCATTGATCATAATGTATCACATTATCCCCTCTCCAAGTTGAGCTACAGTGTCATTGACACTTTCATATAATTTACTGTATGTCTCTCTATTATCACCAGACTTATGGTTCTTATTTCTTGAGAAGTGAGCTGATATTTTTTTTGGACATGACAGATTTAATTCTGGTAATTGAGTTGGTATACATTTCCTTCTATGCCCTTAACCTTTCATGATGGGAGCTGCGCTGGTGCAGCATTAAAGATCCTGTGGCAGTGCATTATCTTATATATGTGAGTCTCCCATAGGGAGCCTCGCACCTATAAGAGAATGCACCGGCTTACAAGGTAATGGTAATATTGTTAGGCCAATGTTTTCTCTTTTATATGCGAGGCTCTCTATATAAGAGAATGCATTGGCTCAGGGTTTTTGCAAAATTTCAGGAAGCTCCAGTCATTGAAGGGTTAACTACCATCAAATATAGGTCAAGATCGATTTTGAGTTTGTCATAGCCTATCCTTGAATTTGGCACCGAGGTGGTATTAAAGCCATCACCTATGGTAGGAAATCTTGTTAATAACTATCACATGCAACCTCTATTTGGCGATAATTGGGAACAAAATCTAATAAAACGTCACTGTTTGAAGGAATTTACATGAAAATGTGATCGTATATGGGTCATGTTTGCATATTTATCTGATCAATGTGAAGAGTTATTGGGGTGGGTTAGCACCTAATCATTCATGATGGTTTCAAATCAACGTAGAACGATATTATATTGGGTATTATTCTAATTTCCATTGCTAATTTGTAGATATTCCATTTTGATGTGAATTAGGTCAACATTGCCTATATTTACAGAAAACAATCTCCTTTATTTGGGCTATCACAGCCTTGCCATAATGAAAATTACACTTGGCACTCAAAGGGTTAACACTCTTTAGATGTTGCCATGAATTGGGAACTTTTTAAAGTTCTGATGGGGAACTTTATACCATTGAAAAAATAGAACAGGTAACATATTTGTTAGTAAATTACTGTTCCTTAGTAATGTATTTCACAATAGGGGAAGGACGATTTGGTTTAGTTTAGGAAACTTTGTGAGCCAATTTCGTGATTAACATTGAATAAATTACTCAGGGAAATTTCATGATTGTATTTAAAGTGATGCAGAGCGAAAATCGGCTTATAAAAGTTGCATAAATCATTCAATCTCGAGTTTGGACCTTCACATACTGTGGAATACATTAAGGAACAGGCATTATAAACCCTTCCTTGACTGGATCTTCCTGAAATTTTCCTGAAACCCTTTGCCAATGCATTCTCTTGTATATGCAAATCTGAGCCCCGCATATATAAGATAATGCATTGGCCTAACAATATTTACATTGACCTTGTAAGCCAGTTCATTCTATTATATATACGAGGCTCCCTATGGGAGACTCCCATATATAAGAGAATACACTGGCATGGGATCTTTTTTGCTGCATTGGCGTTGCTTCGGTCGTGAAAGGGTTAGTAAAGAAAGGACTAAAATAGGTCTGAGCCCTGGTGCTAGTATTAAATACCTACAAAGTACCTAGAATTCATTTTGGTGTTGATCTATCTGGACCTTGCACTATAACGAGAGTCTGGACCTATATTTTACTGCTTTCCTTCTAGACAGGAAGTCTATGGAGAACCGTTATCACTGTATATCACATGTTTTAAAATTGCATCCCGTTCAATAAAAAAGTCCGATTAGAAATGTTGACTCAACCATGATACGAAGTTTCGCCTATAGATCAAGATACTTTGAGAAATAATGAGATTTCTCCAAGTTAGTCAAGCAAAGTTATCTGTGAATAGTTCATTGATTTCCAATGGTGGAGCGTTGCCGGCAAATTTCATAATGATACTGTTGTCATGTAATCGGTGGAAACTGCGTCAATGGTCAATGTTCTGATTACCACCATTATACTTTAAATTAGTCACAGGTTTTGCTTCTATTTCAAATTGATATCCTTCGCAGGCAATCATTTGTTGGGCTTGTGAAAGCCGTGGTTTTAACAGTTGACGTAACTTCTAAATTACATGGTATCTCATTCGGAACATTTGTACCATGAGGCGTTCCAAGCTCAATATTTTGATCGATGACTTAAAATTATTTTCTCCGGTTTAAATCAGGCTATTAAAGTTTCCTTCAACTTTGTGCACCATGTAGCGACGTCGGTCGGGATTGATGGTTGTAGGGACGAGGTTCCTTCTCATACCTCTTCTTTAACCCTATCTATACTGAATAGATTCTTTCATTCAGTTATAATAAATATACATTGGAATGCTCTATTGTTCATCTGAAAGGATGTTAAGAATATATGAGCAGACAAAAAGATTAAACAAGTTCAGAAGAATACATATTCATTGGTGGGAAATGTTCAGATATTAAGTTCAACAAATGGCCTTTATATGGATGTTTGTTGAACTTATTATCTGAACATTTCCTAAGGGAACTACACATCAATGAGTATTTAGTAAAGAAAGGGTTAATATACTTCATTTGAATAGTTGCATTCTTTTCCATATGCAGCATGCAATGACCGGCCCAGAAAGCAGTTTGGGTGATATATCTATCTTAAGTTGTACTTACTACTTCTCCCTATTTCGGTCCCAGGGATAAGTTACTTATACTATGTCCATACAGTATTAAAGTGAGAGCTTTCCGATGAAGGGCAACAAGCCACATTTCCAACTAAATCCTGAAAAATTACCCATAATTCTGCTGTGGTTAAGGAGTTGATTATTTAGGGCATTACTGCTTCTCTCTCATGTACTAGACATATGTCCAAACAGCATATTTAAAGTTTATTTTCTGATTATAATTGTGTAATTACTCATTTTAATGGTTTTTAGCTCACCTGAGACGAAGTCTCCGGTGGAGCTATAGTCATCACTCCTCGTCCGTCCGAACGTCCGTCCGTCTGTCCGTCCGTCCGTCCGTCAACAATCATCTTCTTCTCCAGTATCATAAGGCCAAATGAGTACATATTTGGTGTGGATGTTCCCTGCTTGACTCAGACTCAGATTTGTTAAAATAAGGTCACTGAGTCAAATAGTTTCGAAGCTAGGGCCATAACTCTTTCCCGCCATAGTAATTCTTAAAACAACTTCTTTTCAAGAACAATCAGGCCTATTTAGCTTATATTTGGTATGGAACGTCCTTGAATGACTGGGGGTCAGATTTGTTCAAATGGGGTCACTGGGTCAAATAGGGGCAGAATCAGGGACATAACTCTATTCTCCCTAGTAATTATTAGAATGACTTCTTCTCCAGAATCATCAGGCCGATTTAGCTAATATTTTGTATGGTGGGTCCTTGTGTGACTGGGGATCAGATTTGTTCAAATGGGGTCAGTGTGTCAAATAGGGGCCGTGTCAGGAACATAACTTAAAAAAATCACAATTAAAAATGAACCAATACAACAATATTTTTTTCATTTTAACCCCTGATTTTTTGTATTTTTTTTAGACACAAAACACCCCATTCCACCCCTTTCCCTCCTCACCCCTCTACACCCCTGTCCCCACTACCACCCCCCCCCCCCCCCCCAATCTGCGCCGCCCTGCACCCACTGCAGTCAAGAAAAAATTAATTAGAAAAACTGACACCTTGTAACATCCATAAAGTATGGTATTAGCCCCAGACAGAAAGAGTTAATAACAGTCATCAATTCAGATGTTATCTAGCTGGCTGACAGCTAGGTGTAAACAGTCATGCTCTGTGTGTATCATTAACATATCATATCAAAACAAAATGCTGTATGTCTGACATTTGCAGAATGAGGTCCCCAGAGGGTGAATTTAGTGATGCTACTCTGCACAGTAGGCTAGCATCACCAAATACACTCGCCAGGGACCTCATTCTACTTAGGCCTCATCTTCAGGGAAGTATACAGGTCTTAAATTGACATTTCTACTTACTTTTTCCCTTCTGTTCATTTTCTATATTCCCTAATTTGCTGTCAGAAGATAAAATTGATAATTGAAGTGCCCAATGGGTGCACATCACCAATTAACTGGACAACTTCAATCTGTTCCTATGTCTCCCATATCAGTTGAGGCCTAAGCATAATGAGGTCCACAGAGGGTGAATTTGGTGATGCTAGCCCACCTTACAGGATAGCAGCACTAAATTCACCCTTTAGTGATCTCATTCTGCAAAAGTCAGATACTATATTCAGGCTTGGCTGTTCCACTATTATATTCTTAACCACCACCTATCCAGTTGTACTCATTATACCCTGATTTGCAAAGAAAACTTGGGGGGGGGGGGGTATATTGGATTGAATTTGTCTGTCAGTATGTCCTCCCGTCCATCCCTCTGTTGGGATGTTTCCATCCGTCCATCAATTTTGTTCTTCTCCACATACATATTAAAGACCGAAATGGTTCATATATTTTGACTCACATTCAGATTTGTTCAAATGAGTTCATCAGGTCATATAGGTGAGAAGCCAGGGCCATAACTCTTTCCCTCCATAGTAATTCTTCAGAAACCATCAGGCCTATTTAGCTTTTGGTATGGAGGGTCCTTTGGTGAGTGGGGTTCAGATTTGTACACGTGAGGTCATTTTTAGGAAACTTTTGAGGAAAATCAGTTTCTTCAACTCTTAAAATCTACCGTTTGAAATTTCTAGATGAATAGATCTCATAGATGGGGATTCACATTTGTTCAAATAAGGGCAGAGATAAGAGATTTAACTCTCAACCACCCACCCTACCTGTGTGTATGCTGTTTGTTACTGGTATAATAATATATAGATTCCTATTGATTTCTAAGCTGCCTGGGTGGAGGCAATGAGGCTGTAGATTTGATTTTTCAACCAGTAACAGTCCACATTTTCCTACTTCGGGTTAAACTGTTCGACCGAAATCGCCACAAATGTTAACAGGTCTATTTTGCTGATATTTAGTATGAAGGGTTCTTTGGTGTCTGGTATTGAAATTTATTCAGATGTGGTCACCAGGTTAAATAGGGTGGGACCAGGGACATAACTGTATGTCTCTATAGTCATTCTTAAATTGTCTTCTCAAGAGAGGTTGGACTATTTAGCTTACATATAGTATGGATGATCCTTTAGTGACTGATATTCAGATTTGTTAACATCAGGTCAACCTGTTAAGAAATGACGGGGGCTATGGGGAGTTCATTAAAACATCTTCCTTGGAACTACCTAACTGATTAATCTGACATACATGTATGGTGTTTTGGGTCCATGGATAAATGGGCTTCAAACATGTCTAAATGGTTTTATAAAAAGGGGCTTGTGAGATTGGAAATTTCCAAAAATTGAGAAAGTTTGAGATGTCGGTTGTGAAATTCCAACCCAAGACTTGGGAGTCTGGAGCCCGGTTGGGAGGGGACTTGATGAGCTGGAGGAGGGGGGTGATCAGTAGTGAACAGTGGGCAATTTCATGGTGGATATTCACCTTGAAATTACCCACTGTACACTACTGAAGCCTCTCTAGCCACATATCGTGTTTAGATCTACTTTTTTCAAAGTGCTTATGAAAAGTTCTGACTATTGTGGTCTCCAGAGTCCCAGTCTCATCAGTCTTTGCAGTCTGGTGAGCGACCCCACAGTCTTTGACTGTCTTGTATAAGAAGGCATTTGTTTTGCATAAAAATAATTGGATGTTGAGGTGTAAACTGAAGTTCAGCCATTATGCCTTCTCCGTCTCCCTGATTACAGCTACAATAATGCCCAAAGTATATGACCCTTTAATCACAGCAGAATTATGGGAAATTTTTCAGGATTTAGTCGGAAATATGGCTTAATTGTTACCATTCATCAGAAATTTCTCATAGAGCTTTCCGATGAATGGCAACAAGCCATATTTCTGACTAAATCCTGAAAAATTACCCATAATTCTGCTGTGGTTAAGGAGTCGATTATTTAGGGCATTACTCTATGTTGTTCTAAATATCAAAAGTATTCCTGTATAATTTTTCGAAGAAAATGAGTAAATTCATTGTCCTATATTCTGAAGTTCTATTGGAAGCTTCATTTTTGTGAGTCTCTTCCCCAAATTCTATTACAAACTTTCTGAGCACAGCATGATGTAAGTCTGTTGTTATCTATGGAGCTATCATCCATCTCAATACTGACAGAATATTGTCTTCTCCGAGGGCCATAGCTTCCATGTTCCTAAAGTACATAAGTGCTACATGCTTTTATGCTGGGAGCATTTCATCAGAACTTATGTGATCTTTCTATGACATTTGGTCATGGAATTGGACTGTTCATTGCTTTTTCCGTCTAGACACGTTGATGCGTTATGATAATAACGATCTAGTATTTGATTGGTGCGAAAATTTATCATTTCTAATTAGAGGCCGGGATCCCTGGGATAGTTTAGGCATCTATTCGGATGTTAAATATCAGTCCAAAAAATCAATTCTCACGATAAAGTGCTATTTCTTATGTATAAACCTACAATCCTCATATGTATACAGATGGAATAAATGAACTTGGCTCTTCCTGGAGACACATGACATAAATATGTTGCTGAAGGTGACGTAACGTGAATTTAGGAAAAACAAATGTTGATATGAAAAACTCAGAATAATATCACTTTTGTTTGTTTTTGGGGTATGTAATAAATATAGAACCGCACTCGTATTGGTCTTGATTAGAGATTACCGCACTTGAGCAGATTATTGAAAGATACCCCTTGAACCTTCGACCGACTCTCAAATAACAAAGTGTGGAAAGGACTAGCCTAGAGGTTTCAATTTCTGAGAAGTCACTTCTCCCTGTTTGTTTATCAGGCCAATATAAATAGAGGATCTCACATGAGTTTCTATTTTATACGGAATTTATCACCCGAGTTCACTAAATTCAATTTGAGCCGAGGTTTACCGAGGCTCAAATAGAATTTAGAGGACGAGGTTGATAAATTACGTATAAAATAGGACGAGTGTGAGATACCTTTTATCACATGATCAAATAAACCCGAAGCAACGCGAAATATTCATCGAAAACAACAATCATAAACTACAGCGATCGCAAGTTATTTGAAGAACGCCGTGACGTCATCGCATGCGCTGATATTATTAAACGTGTCTATTAATACCGATAATTATGAAACTGCTTTTATGGCCAAATTATGTGATAAAAAAAATTCCTAGATTTACAGTAATGCCCTAAGTAATCGACTCCTTAACCACAGCAGAATTATGGGTAACTTTTCAGGATTTAGTCAGAAATATGGCTTGTTGCAACAAGCCATATTTCCGACTAAATCCTGAAAAGTTACCCATAATTATGCTGTTGTTAAGGAGTCGATTACTTAAGGCATTACTGTACATCCCCTCCCGACCCTATTTTAGTCCCCTCCTCAATTGTTTTTATTTGGATATCTTTTTACATGTAAACTTTTTTCTATGCCTCAAATTACATTTCAATGACCCACTATTCAGTCTATTTTGATCAAATTGGACAATCTAGATCACTTTGTATCATATTAGATAGGATACTGTTTCAATATCTAGAACTTGCCATGACCATTTATGTTGGGAAGAATAAAATTTAAAAAATAAATTTTTTTCGCCCTCCTGCCCAATTTCTCTGAAAAAGTTGGATGTAAATCTAGCAATTAATTTATATTGGCCTAAGGGAGAAGTGGACTATTATCAGGGAGAGGTACCAATGACTGAAGTTTAATTTACACCACAGCGTCACCCCTCTATGATCCAATAAGTATTATTCTACTCAAGAGCCCATTTATAAAACAATTATAATGAGTAAGAACACCATTATAATGAGTAAATATGCTCTAAATTTGATGTTTGGACATATGAATAATTGAGCTTTCCGATGAATGGCAACAAGCCATATTTCCGACTAAATCCTGAAAAGTTACCTATAATTCTGCTGTGGTTAAGGAGTCGATTATTTAGAGCATTACTGTATATGAGAGCGAAGTCACTTTTCCCTGGGACAAAAATAGGGAGAAGTCTCACATTTTAGGGAGAAGATCTACGTCTCCCAAGTCACCCTCTCATCTGGTCCCTGCAGTGTGGCTCTATATATTTATTACTCACAGGTTTGCAAATATAAAAGATTGTTTTCCTCATTCCTTAAATAACCCTTTGATGACGAGAGCCAGTGTATTATCTGATAAATGCGAGTTTCCCATAGGGAGACTCGCATATATAATAGAATGAACTGGCTTTATACAAGGTCAAGGTAAATATTGTTATGCCAATGTTCTCTCTAATCTCATATATGCGAGGCTCCCTATGGGATCGAGACTCACATATATCAGAGAATGCATTGGCACAGGGTGTTCGCAAAATTTCAGGAAGCTCCAGTCAAGGAAGGGTTAATGTAATAACGAGGGAGCCACATATTAGTACAGTCTGTTTACTTCTCCGCAATAATGTCTGCGTTAGTTCGAATCCGCCCTGAGTTGCAAAATTCAGTTTGCTTGAAGCCTTGAGTCCATTTAATTTTACATCATGGGGGCCCCAATTGTTTCAACCACTTTGTAGACTCTTTATATTCCAATGAAACTCTGTTGAGGGTTTTTTATATTTTTGCTATTTTCATCCCAAAATCAATATGAACCATGAATAAATATGCAGTGCTTTATTTAGACTCCAATCTCCCTTAATTAGCATTCCATTTCCATATTTTAATATGCAAATGGCAGTATAGGGCTGTAATGATACACTTGGTCACGATACAATGCGAATAACGATACATGATCAACGATACCATGCATATCATGATACATTAAATTAGTGTTCTCAAATGATTTATCCCCTTAATTATCAGAACCAACATGTTTATAAACAGGAAATAGAGTTCATTTTTAACTAAAATGCAGTTTAATAGTTAGCCAGATGAGTCCAATACACATACAGTAATGCTCTAAGTAATCGACCCCCCACAGCAGAATTATGGGTAACTTTTCAGGATTTAGTCGGAAATATGGCTTGTTGCCATTCATTAGAAAGCTCTCGGGGAGAGCTTTCCGATGAATGCAACAAGCCATATTTCCGACTAAATCCTGAAAAGTTACCCATAATTCTGCTGTGGTTAAGGGGTCGATTACTTAGAGCATTACTGTAATTGACATGAAAACTTCAGAGAACATTGCATGTTTTGCTCTTTTTACACATGCATATCTTCAGAAATTACTTGATTTCCTGATATACATGATACGATATGATATACATATCGTTTGAAAGTGTATTGTGATACAGTGAATTCATTATGAATCGTTACAGCCCAAAATGACAGAAAGTATGCATTTAATAGGTGATCACTCGTTATAAATGGACCTGAAAGAAAAACCTCAAAATTTACATTTCCCTCTATCAGGCTCTAATATTAGCCCTTTCTATAAAATACTCATTCATGAATACTGTAATGCCCTAAATAATCGGCTCCTTAACCACAGCTGAATTATGGGTAACTTTTCAGGATTTCGTCGGAAATATGGCTTGCATATTGCAATTCATCGGAAAGCTCTCACTGAGAGCTTTCCGATGAATTGCAATATGCAAGCCATATTTTCGACAAAATCCTGAAAAATTACCCATAATTCTGCTGTGGTTAACCCTTTCAGTGCGTAACCGATTTTTGTATCAACCCATATTTCCTTGATAATTTTTCAAATTTATTGATTATAATAATGTGATACATTGATGGAAAGAGCACTAAGAGAAATATGGGTTGATACAAAAATCGGACTTGGCACTGAAAGGGTTAAGGAGTCGATTATTTAGGGCATTTCTGTAATTCCCTAAAGAAATATTCAGATAATAAGTTCAACAAACAGCCATCATTTGTTGAACTTAATATCTTAACTTTTCCCTCCAATAAATATGAATCCATCTGCAATTTTATTATCTGTCGTCTGCTTATTTTTCCTGAAAACCCATCCATATGAATAATAAATAGACCATTCCAATGTATACATTTATAACTGAGTGGGAGAATCCATTTATTAAAGAAAGGGTTAAAGTTGGTGTAATTAAACTCCATCTGAGGTTCATTCTCCACTTTTGATCACCTGAATTCACATGTGATTCGAATATAAACCGTCACAAGAGAGATAACCCAACCCTGGAGCGGAATCAATGAACCACTGTTGTCGCTGACTTCATCAGAGATCATCCCAAACTGAATCAATCAAAGAGCAGTAACTCTACTCTTATAGTCTTATCAGAGAAATGTGCTGCATTAAACAGTTGGAGGAATGGCTTCATTTATATGTTTATCATTGGTCAATTTCTTCTTGTCCATTCATTTAATCTGCAAAAAAAAAAGGACAAAACTTTTATTTATTCCATAATTCCATTTTGAGCTGATGTTTTAAAGGGACCTCAGGCTTTTTCAGTGACTAAATGTGCAAAACTTTAATAAGCCAGTAAAAACATCACCATCAAGAAGAAATGAAGAATTTTATTCTTATGTTAATTAATGAAAGTTCTGCAATAATTAAATTTTGCACGTTGAAACCAAAATGGTTACAAAAACTGTCACAGTGATTTGTCATCAAAGAACGCTAATTGCACAATAAGTTCAAATATTTTATTATCAGAATATTTTTCAAGGCTTTGACTTTCTCCTATGTTTATACATGTATGTCAAGTTTTGATGAAACTTTGGTATCTTATTGGATTAATTCAATTGAATAATGCTTTACTCGTTTTACTAAGGCAACACTAATTTTAATGTCTGGTTTACGAACATCGCTTACAACTTTTTTCACAAAGTTGCCATGAAGTTGCACAACAACAACAAAATTAATAGTATGCTTAAATCTGAAGAAAAAAAAACTCAAACATGTAGACATTATATTTATTTATCTATTTATCACCAACTCTTTTAATAAATGTAAAGCAGCCATTCCCACTATGCTATTTGTATGCACTGATAACTTTATCTGTAACTTGGAACAAAAACCGAGGTAATACGAAAATTAACCTACATGAAAGTGTCGGAAAACCTTAAATAAGATGTATTTCACAAATCATGTAAAATTTCATGTGATTTGCTATTTTCTGAGTATTGGTTGATTGAAAACTTTTTTATTTTTTTTTTATTCCCTCCTGCATCTTATTTCTGGTCAGATGTTCGTAAACCAGACTTTAAAATTGGTGTCGCCTAATGAAAAATGGAACAAAGTCAATCTATTTTTAAATATACTTGTTTTACAGACTTTTATAAAAAAATTCTTATTTCACACGAACCCACCTTGAAGGCCTTAATAGGTCCCTTCAGACTTCCATTTACAGTAATGCCTTAAAGGCCCATTTAATTTTTGAACCACCAGATCACAATATATACAACATATTCCATATTATATACCATTTGAAAGAGGAAGCTCCGAAACATTGTATTATCAACTGATCGGCTCGAATAAACTGGGAACATTGTTTTTGTCAAGGTACTGAGGTGTGTTCTGTGATTAATTTTGATCCAGACTACTATAAAGTCTATTATTCTCAATGGAAGGGGGATAACTCTATCTATTAATAGTTTGAATTTTGATGCATTCTGGGTTGACAAGGGGGGAAGTCTTGAAATGAATCTGATAATCTCTCTCACTTGGTGGACACTCCAAGGCCACAGCTGTTCCGTATTCTGGTGGAATATATATATTTTTGGTTCCTCTTCCAAATGGTATATAATATGGGATATGTTGTGTATAATGTTATCTGGTCATTCAAAAATTAAGTGGGCCTTTAAATAATCGACTCCTTAACCACAGCAGAATTATGGGTAACTTTTCAGGATTTATGGCAACAAGCCATATTTCCGACTAAATCCTGAAAAATTATCCATAATTCTGCTATGGTTAATGAGTCGATTATTTAGGGCATTACTGTATGTTGAACTTACTATCTGCACATTGCCTCCAAATCACTGAACAGGAATCTAATACCTTTTTCACTTATATTATCAAAACACAGCTCCAAATGAATAATATTCAATTCCAATGTATACTGTTATAACTGAATTGGAGGGTTTAATAAATTGATTTTGATTTTGATTTCAGGTGGAGACCGTATTAAAAGATCCCCCAGAACACTATGCAGCAAAATGTGAAGAACTCAAACACCTTCTCAGAAAACCTTACTTTGTTGTGAGTATCTTCATCAGGCCAGACGTTAGCAGAATGAGGTCCCCATAAAGTGAATTTAGTGATGCTACCCCACACATCAGGCTAGCATCACTACATTCACCTTCTGGGGACCTCATTTGCTTTGGTCTCATCTTCTCTGGAAAATATCTTTATTATAAAATTAACATGTTTTTAAGTTTCTTTAAAAAAATCTTTTTCTTTTTTAGTTTAGTTTCTCAATTCAATTCAATTCTTTATTCTCATCACCTTATACATACAGGTATGGAGAAAATAATTAACAATATGTACGTTATAATTTACAATAGCATGAGGACTCCCGGTGAACAATTTCCATTACTGTATATGTACTATAATACCAAATACAATCAGTATATAAACCAACAAGAGTTTGTAGGTGTGTATAACTAATTTAACATAATTATGTATATATATCTTCTTGTATACAGTGATCATGAGTCATGCGCCCTATATTCATATATACATACGTACACACACATGCTCATACACACATTTATATATAATATATATTATATATATATACTTGCACAAAATTTATTTCAATTTCAATTGTTATATATGTGTAACGTGGTGTATTATATGTATACGTCCAAACTACAATGTTGTGAGTTCAGAACCTTCTGTTTGAGCATCAAACACCTATTAATAGTAATAATAATAGCAATATATCCCCAAATTCAACAAACCAGATACAGCGCCATGTTATTAACCCTTTCAGTGCCAAGTCCGATTTTTGTATCAACCCATATTTCCTTGATCATTTTTCAAATTTATTGATTATAATAATGTGATACATTGATGGAAAGAGCTCTTCGTATAAATATTGTCTACTATACGAGATGAAAGGGTTAACTATTCGACCATTTGGTTTGAGATATTATCTCTGAATCCTAGGCCATAATTTCTGCTTTTTATCAGTGGATTCTTTAGATATTTTAAGTCTTTGATATTATATTTGCTTATGGATATAAAAATATGCTGGAAAAAACTTTGGGACATTCAGGCTGGAAATTTGGAAATACTGTAATCCCCTATATAATCGACACCTTAATCACAGCAGAATTATGGGTAATTTTTCAGGATTTAGTCGGAAATATGGCTTGTTACCATTCATCGGAAAGCTCTCAGTTAGAGCTTTCCGATGAATGGCAACAAACCATATTTCCGACATCAGTGAGAGCTTTCCGATGAATGGCAACAAACCATATTTCCGATACTAAATCCTGAAAAATTACCCATAATTCGGCAGTGGTTAAGGTGTCGATTATTTAGGGCATTACTGTATTGTTGTACTTAACCCTTTCATGACTGGAGCTTACTGAAATTTTGCGAAAACCCTTTGGCAAAGCATTCTCTTATATATGCGAGTCTCCCGTAGGGAGCCTTGCAAATTTAAGAGAATACATTGGTCTGTCGATATTTACCTTCACCTTGTAAGCCAATGCATTCTCTTATATATGTGAGGCTCGCTATGGGAGACTCACATATATAGAGAATGCACTGGTACAGGATCTTTAATACTGTACCAGCGCAGATCCCATCATGAAAGGGTTTAACCATTAGAATTGGACCCCAATTTCGACACCAGGAAAATCTTTAGTCTAAAGCTATGTGATTTGTAGTGTGGCATGACATCAATGAGGTTACTAGGCTTCTGCAAACGATGATTGAGTTTGTATATTCCAGGCATGCACCTCCATGGTTTGGTTTGAGATATTATCTTTCCGATTCCGAGTCCTTAATTTCCTCATTCTTATCAAATTGAATTTTCTGCAGTCTTTGCTGAGCTTATTTGTAGCAGATTGAGAAATGGAATTGGCTGAATCCTTCAATTTAGTTTCTTGCAAATTGAATTGCAATTTCACCGGAGGTAACATTAAGTCACTATTTTTGCCATGCTTTTACTCCTGTTCATTCTCTGAAATATCAAAATGCAGATGCTGTGACTTGAAAAAAAACTACAATACCGAAGTTTAACTTAAGCCTATCAACATGTTCATTACTTTCAGGTTCTTTGGATCAAACTTGACTGATTAATATAGCATATACAGACTTTATGTACTTTTCACACTCTTAAAAAGCTTACCATTATTTATAAAAATTATGGCCTCAAAAACAATTATAAAACACAAAGCATTAGCAAGTGTGGCTTCATTACCGGTATACCCCCCTTTTAAAAAAAAAAAGGTGGCACACTGTTTTGCACTTGTCCATCCATGCGTTTAGCCATGCGTCCGTCCATTCGATGTCTGTTCATATCATAACTTGAACAGTAGTACTCGGATCTCAATGTAATTTGGTATGTATGTTCACTACCATGAGAACATTCAATGGCGTGTTCAATTGTTTTGTTCGGGTTTTCCATTCTAGAGTTATTTATCTTTGTTTATCTGGAAATATTGGCTTTTTGGTCAGTCCGATGTCTGTTCAGGCCATAACTTGAACAGTAATGCTCGGATCTCAATGAAAATTTTTGTATGGATGTTCACCACTATGAGGACATTCAATGGCGTGTTCATCATCATTTTGTTTATGTTTTTCATTCTATAGTTATTCATCTTTGTTTATATGAAAATGCTGATTTTTGGATCCTTATGTCTGAGTATATGAATAGGTTATAGATATGCCCACACTAGGCGGTATGCCACAAGGGGGTATGCACCAGACGACAGTCCATCTCTTGTTGTTACTGGTAAAACATAAAGAACCAAGTTGTCATTTCTGCTCAGAAACATGAAATCAAGTATTAAAAGTTGTGCTCACAGTGTTCACTGTTAACCCTTTCAGTGCCAAGTACGATTTTTGTATCAACCCATATTTCCTTGATCATTTTTCAAATGTATTGATTATAATAATGTGATACATTGATGGAAAGAGCTCTTAGGTTTTTGTATCAACCCATATTTCCTCTTTAGATACAAAAATTGGACTTGGCACTGAAAGGGTTAAACATAAATTGTGTAAAATGATCTATCTTGAATGTGCCCCAGAATATAATTTGTTTAATTTTGACATTTCAATAGGATGTCTAGTTTTCTCAAATTGTCCTAATGATTTTCAAATGCAGTGCCTATAAAATGTTACTATGAGCAATTAATCTTGGATTCGACTGCCCAAAATCTATCAGATTCTAGTAGTATATGAACTCATTATAGGAAATATTCCTACCTTATTCTACTGCTGGTTGGGTTATTATCACAAGGCATCAATCACGATGAAAAACCTAAAAAAATGTCACACAAAAATGGTATTGAATTTCATTAGGTATGTGTGAACTTCAAAGAAGTTGTAATTTATAGTGAGAGTAATAGTGTAATTCTAATCAACCAGCAAAGACAATAATTAGACACAGGGCAATACACTTCACCATGACAGAAGAAACATGTCATTAGCCCGGATAACATGTCTTGTTTATGTTCCCCTCCCAGGAAATGTAATTCGTGATTACTAGAAATTTGCCTGAGATGTCCGATATGACCTACTTTTCATGTTCCGTGCATTCCAAGTCTCTAATTTGCATCTTTTGCTTTCCAAACAAGCCTGAATTTAGTGTGTCTGACATTTGCAGAATGATGTCCCCAGAAAGTGAATTTAGTGATGCTATTAGTGTGCTAGCATCACGAAATTCACCCTCTGGGGACCTAATGACCTAATTCTGCTTAGACCTCAACTAGGATCAGATTGATGTTCCCCAGTTGAAATTGGTAATGTTCACCCATTAGTCACCTCGATTATGCAATTTATCATTTGCAAATAAGGGGATATAGAAACCGAACAGAAGGGAAAAAGTAACTAAAAATAATGTTAATTTGAGACTGTATATGTAAATACTACCAAAATGATGCCTAAGCAGAATGAGGTCCCCTGAGGGTGAATTTAGTGATGCTAGCCCGCCATGTGGGATAGCGTCACTAAATTCACCCTCTGGGGACCTCATTCTGCAAATGTCTGACACTAAATTCAGGCTTGTTTTGCTTTCCAAATACGGTCAACACCATCAATCATGATTAGGTGACATCGCTCAATCTCGGCTAATTAATTTGTGCCTATAAAGCCTTCTTTTATTTTCACAAAGATCCTTCTTCTTGTCATACACTGAGCTAATAAGACAAGACATGTTGGATAGAAATCAGTTATCTCCAAGCAGAATATTCAGTGCAACAGTGTTAGAATCCCAGGTAGGATATACAGTAATGCTCTAAGTAATCGACTCCTTAACCACAGCAGAATTATGGGTAACTTTTCAGGATTTAGTCGGAAATATGGCTTTCCGATGAATGGCAACAAGCCATATTTCTGACTAAATCCTGAAAAGTTACCCATAATTCTGCTGTGGTTAAGGAGTCGATTACTTAGAGCATTACTGTACTGTAGGAACTCAGTGAGTGATTCAGGGTGAAATATCGCCTGCATTCTTCTGACAGGAATATCACTATTAATGTGACTATTGCTGAACGGTAATAAGTATAGGAATATTCATGTACATGTATTTCTCTCTTCAGTAAGTATAATGAATACTATTGGCAAATAACTGTACATGGCAAAGCCAATTTTTATGTGTACCCATACCATAGTGTCGATTAGGGCCCTGCGAATCGATTTGATTCGATGCGATTCAAATGTTTGTCTGTTTCGATTTGATTCAAAATCCGCTACCATGATTCGGATTTTGTCGAATCTGTGGTGACAGGTGCATTTCCATGCTTTCTACAGACCACAGTGCTCTTACCAGAAAAGAAAATTATCTAATAATGTAGTAAATGACTTAAATGTACCATTATATCTGATTGCAAGACATGTAATGTTATCGCCAACTAATCTATAACTAATTGACCCAATCTGTAAAAATGACATAAGTGTACAACAAAATTGTCATACAAGGCTGTGTGCTAGTGTCGTTTCAGAAATCATGGGAATTTCATAAAACACATGTATGCCAGATTTTAGATCTTTGTTTGATTTGCGTAAATGCGAGTCTGAATATAAGTCCTGAGTATTTTTGGAAACACTGTCCAGTAAAGTCTGTCAGTTCAAGCAACAGACAACACAATCATCGCAAGTGTAGCGAAAAATACTGCGCTATTCAACAAAATGGAACAGGCATCACACGGTACGCTTGTCCATATTTACGTCATCATTGGTTCTCTCATGCATGTACATATATTCTCGAAATAAGTGTCCCTCTCGACCACGCTTGAGTAACATTACGACTGCGTTGAAAAATGACCATCAAATCGGTTTTAGTGTTAACTCAATGCGGTCGTAATGTTACTCCAACACAGTTGTAATTTTGAATGTGGTCGAGGTTTTTAAACCGTCAACACAATATAACATGGCGGGTGTAACCGACAATGCAACAAAACGTGGTCGAGATAACTGCCAACGAAACATAACATGGTGTAGGTGGTCGTATACAAAATGGAACTAGTTTTATAAATGGGCTATTATGTTGCATAATAATACTTATTGGATCACAGAACTGTGATTTTGGAATGTAAAGTGAACTTCAGCCATTGTTTCTTCTCTCTGATAGCAGTCCACTTCTCTATAATAACCGAACAGGGAGAAGTCACTTATCCCAATTTAAATTCTCTATGATCCTCCCTGAAGTCTAGATAATAATTTAGGCAAGGTTGAAGTCAAAACAACTTGTTAACTGTTCTTTGGAGGGAGACATTATGTAAGCAATGACTTTCAGATAATCCCAGACCCCTGGGGAAGTTAACGCATTAACTCCCGGAGCCCATTTAAATTATTGTTAAAACGATTAGTCGACAAACCAACATCGACGCAAAACATATTCGGGACTCAGTTTCAATGGAACTTTTTACAATCTGTTTAAACCTGTTATGTTGATCTCTTGCTTTCAACATCTGTGAACATAATCATTACATGAGTTCGTTCATCAATTTAATCAATTATGAAGATTTTTATCACATGATTTGATGAATAACCCAAAATTTTTCCACTGAATCATTGTCTTTTGAACAGCGCTTGTAATGGGCAAAAGTGTGACAAGGAGAATATGTAAATAAGGATATATGGGTATCGCTATATAATTCTCGGCCGCAGGTACTGACTATTCGACTCCAGAATCCCAGAGTCATTTCAACACTAATTCAATTGCATGCAAAAAGTACGAAATAACTCGTAGTTGGCTGCAAACATGTTAATCAGTGGACAGCAATAAGCATAGTCAATCACATAACTTACTGATGCCAAGATACCAAAGTAAGGTTGTGTTAAAATGACTGTGTCACACTATTTGAATGCAGACTGCATTTCATAAAAAAAACAGTGAGCACATTTGTTTTTAAGTTACTCAGCCTTGCTTATCTTGTATCTATTCTTGTATCTATATCTATTTCTGTGAACTTAGATGACTTAAACCTTTCTATACTGAATGGATTCTGCCAGTTAGTTATAAAAGTTTACATTGGAATGGTCTATTTTTCATTTAGATGGGTGTTCAGGTAATAAAAGCAGACGTTAGACAGAAATATAGATACCCGGTAATACAAGAGCAGAATGGTTCATATTCATTGATGGGAAATATTCAGATGATAAGTTCAACAAATGACCTATGATAAAATTACCTATATGGTCGTTATGATGAACTTATTATCCAAACATTGCCTAAGGGAACTACTCGTCAATGAGCATTCAGTATAGAAAGGGTTAAATGTACCTTTTTGCAATCTTAAGAAATGAATTTCACTGTTTAATTACACTGATGTTCACAATGACAATACTTGATCCTATATTCTCTATTGTTCAAGAAATTCCTATTATAGGGCCCGAGACCAGTTCCCTTTGGAAATGTTCAGATAATAAATTTAACTGCCATTTCCCACCAATGAGTATGAATCATTCCGCTCTTGTATTATCTTTTTGTATGTCTGTCATCTGATTTTATTACTTGAAAAACAACCCATCCAAATGAATAATAGACTGTTCCAATGAAAACTTTTATAACTGAATGGGAGAATCCATTCAGTATAGAAAGAGCTAGCCAGTTAGCCGGAGGTTTTCATGGTGAGATAGATTTCTGTAGACATTATCACTGTTTCCAAAGTACTATTACTAGAAGTGAATGTGATGAAATTGAGAATATTTAATCCTCAATTCCAGAATGTTCGGATGCTCCACTAATATAAGTGAGAAATATCCAATATATTTCCATAATAAGTCATTTGTTTGGATGTTCAAATTATTACTTGATGCCTACAAATTAATTAATAGGAATCATGTAACTACTCGTCAGTGAGCATCCAGTTATTATTCTGTAGACAGCATAGCAATACAATCACCATGGCAACCTGATCAGAGTTGTAATAGTAACCCATTTCAAAAGAAAAACAATCCTGAATGTTAGCTCTAACAGCAGATTCCAGATAAATTGTGCATTTTTCTCGAAGGACCACATATACGGCAAAAGAAAGCTCGATTGAAATACAAATAGAAAAGGCAATTACAGACCAATAAATCGCGGAGATGTCAATAGCTGCATCAACGATCACGAAAATAACGTTGATGTCGGAAATTGTACGCAGAACGGTGAATTGATAAGTGACAGAATTCATTGGTATCAGAGAATTCTTAATGGGAACTGTCAATCAAACGGCAGGGAATTATGGGAAATTTGCAGTCCTCAGAATATTCTACATTCTTGTGCATGGCTTGAGGTCATTACCATAATGGCAAGAAAAATTTGTCCACTTGCATGCCTACACACAGATTTTCTAGGCTTTTTTAGAAAGACTCATCAATGAGTATTTAGTATAGAGAAGGCTAAACTACCACAAATATTTACTGACCCATACCTTACTTTGCCAACTGGCCCTCTAATTCAAACCAGTGTTTGACAGGCATAAATTGGTAGATTCTTTTGATATATTGATCCTGTTCACATTCCTGGATCTAATTTGACCATCAAATATGTCTGTCTTTTGCAAGATAATTTGAATGGCCAGACTGCCGCTGAAGAGTACCAAAAAATATTTTTAGAATATTAAAGCCTGCATAAATTGATTATCAAGGCGATATTTCTTGAAGTTGTCTGGCCTACGATTGTTCAGACTCTGCCCTCAGTTTAGACTGTATCTTTGAGCTTGACCCCTGTATGTGAACCTACCAAATTTGATGTATTTCAGACTATTGGGAGGATAAATTGTTAATATCAGGGTACGTGCTTTGCCTGCAAAAGAGAATGTCCATCACATCTGTAGCCTTTGTATTCCATTTCCTGAATAGCTAGACTGAATGGTGGAACATCGTCTGTATACAGACTGATCACTTTAATATTTATACGGAATGAAATTCAATTTTGGGATGAAATCCATCAAGTCAATGTAACAATATTGATCTGAGTGTATCAAGAAATGCTTCAGGCTTTTCTTGTCTTGGTGGTGCTTTCGTCGTTGTACTGAGAATTGTGTTATTGCCCCCCCCCCCCCCCACACACACACAAACAGCTGGTTTGTTGTATGTGTGTCCACTCTAAATGGCTTTCATATATCTTCAGTAAAAATTAAGAAAATAATGTTTGTAAAAAAAAGAAAATAATAATAGATATGTTAAAGTGAGTAATCATCAGAATATTTTTTTACACCTGCCCGACAATTGTTGAAACTAAATAGGCCATCGGTTTGAACTGTGTCTGAACTTGGTCCCTGTATGCTAGCATACAGACTGATCACTTATTCCACGGAATGGAATTAAATTTTGTGATGAAATCCATCAAGTCATTGTAACGGTATTGATTCAAGTGTATCTTTGAAATGCTTATGGTCATTATCCTCTGGGTGATTTTGTCCATGTTGCACCAATTCCCTATGGGGGGAATCACATTTTTGGTCATGCTATAATGAATAACAGTGCATGTCTGTCAGTCAGTCCGTCTGTCCATCCATGTTGCAACGTAGGCAAGATAACTTTTAACTAACGAAATTGATTTTGACTGGATTTGAATCAAGGCTTCTATTCATGAATCTCTTGGATGAGCTCGAAAAGCAGTCCTTACCAGAATTTTTTTTTTCCAGGAATTAATATGCCTCCTGGATTGTTTGCTGAATGTCTTTCTCTTCATAAGCTCAAACTCCCAACAAATGTAATCCGAATTTGACCACATTTGGTTTACGCAACCACACATTTTCTCATGCCAAAGCTCGACCATCAGCATCAATCTACGGTGCGTAATTTTATTTTATTGTATTGTAAGTAATACAAGCTCTTGCTCCGTCTTTGCCAAATGTCATAATTTTTAAGCCATTCCTCATACATCAAATGACGTTGACATCACATGAATTAATGACATTAGGCTCGATCGACTATGAAACCAGAACGTTAAATATGATAAGATGATATCATGAAGAAAACTTTGGATAAACAACACTCAGGTTATGATGGTCGAGTATATAATAAATACAGAATGGTGAATTCTTGAGTTTATGTAACACTCGGGGTGATTTCATCCATGTAGTACTGCACGATTTCCCTTCTCAGGATTGCATTAGAGAGGTTTCACTTCTGACTTGCTGCCAGCAAGGTAAATGACAGCGTATCATAGTGACAATCGATACAAGTGAATGCACAAACAAATAAAGTAATGCCCTAAATAATCGACTCCTTAACAACCACAGCAGAATTATGGGTAACTTTTCAGGATTTAGTCAGAAATATGGCTTGTTGCCATTCATCGGAAAGCTCTCAGTGAAAAGTTATCCATAATTCTGCTGTGGTTAAGGAGTCGATTATTTAGGGCATTACTGTAGTGCTGCTCGAATTCCCTTCTCAGGATTGCATTAGAGAGGTTTCACTTCTGACTTGCTGCCTGCAAGGTAAATGACAGCATGTCATAGTGACAATCGATACAAGTGAATGCACAAACAAATACAGTAATGCCCTAAATAATCGACTCCTTAACCACAGCAGAATTATGGGTAACTTTTCAGGATTTAGTCGGAAATATGGCTTGTTGCCATTCATCGGAAAGCTCTCAGTGAAAAGTTACCCATAATTCTGCTGTGGTTAAGGAGTCGATTATTTAGGGCATTACTGCAGTTCTGCAAGAATTCCAATCTCAGAATTGCATTAGAGAGGCTCCACTTGTGACTTGCTGCCTGCATTATAAATAACAGCATATCATGTTGACAGTCAACACAAGTGAATGCACAAACAAATATTTACAACTAGGGAACATCTTGCTAAACCGATTTGTAACAACAATATTACAGTATAATAGTGATTTTGGTTGCAGAAGTGATAACTCTTAAGAAGTTTTGAAGTTTACAGAACTTATGGCAATCGGTTGAGTTGAAACTGGTTATAAATTGAAGGCTCGATCCTCATACAGTAATGCCCTAAGTAATCGACTCTTTAACCACAGCAGAATTATGGGTAACTTTTCAAGAATTAGTCGGAAATATGACTTGTTGCCATTCATCGGAAAGCTCTTGGTGAGAGCTTTCCGATGAATGGCAACAAGCCATATTTCCGACTATATCCTGAAAAGTTACCCACAATTCTGCTGTGGTTAAAGAGTCGATTACTTAGGGCATTATTGTAGTTGATTCTCTTATATCAAACTCTGACCTATTTCGAAATCAGAATGAACCACGTATATGCATGATTTTGATGTCTTCCGAAAATTGCAGTTTAATCTGTTTTAATTCCTACAAGCTACAATGCCTACCAAAATTTATGTGAGTGTATAGATAACTCTAATCTGTGGATCATCGTTATATTAAGGGAGACTATTGATTTACATCAGCAAAATCCAATTACCTTACTCTGAAGCTAAACCTAGTTAATAAACATGGCCATTTTTTTTTCAGGAGAAAAAAATGATTTTCTCCTTAAAGGTCGGGTTTTGTAGCATTGAGTTGACACTGGCTTCTCTATGGTAGGTTAATTGGCTCTGGGATTTCCGATAACGAGACTGGTCTACTATTGTAGCTGCCTGCCGATCCGTAATAATAGGGTCTATCATGCTACATCTATCGTCTATGAGGCTGCGTGAGACATCTTTCCCGTAAGCCTTAAATGCCAGACCGTGATGGAACGCTGTAGGTGTATCTGTCACACTAATTCTGCCGCGTTGATAATATGCATAATTGGCTCATACCGTTCCTATCCTCTGAGGAATTCGGTATTGAGATAATATATTTTGTGGGTCTAAGTAATGTCGTCAGTTTCCAATACCATTGTGTCAGTTCCCATTTCGCTGCCGCATTGGGAGGCATTTGACCTCACACACAGATTCAGATATCTCATACTAATGAAGTTCCCCAATGTTGTCTCCTTGGGAGAGGGGGACATACTTATGCTTCAGTCAGTCAGATGTATAGCATATTTAATAACCCTGTCCAGTGATGAAACAATTTTGTGTTACACAGAGACCAGCTTAGAGAATTCAAATTGGGAGAATTAAGTCACTTCTCCCTATTAGATTATATGGGAGGGAATATGTCATAAGGTTGAAGATCAATTTACTCCCTAGCATGACATCAATAAGTACCAGTATTATGCAATACAAGGGCCCATTTATAATACCATTGTAGAGTAAGTAGACTTCAAATATGCTGTATGGAAATATGCATACTTGTATACGAGAGATAAGTCACTTCCCCTTATGACAACAATTGGGAGAAGTGACACAATTTAGGGAGAAGATCTCGCCCTCTAGACTGGTCCCTGGTCTTAGACACAGCGAGTAGGAGATTTTATATTTCTAGGCATGTTTGTCAATTGGTTTCCGAGGGTCAATGGTTTCTCTATGTGCGGTGGCATGAATTCTCACTGAAAATAACCTTCAGCGCTTTTTTTTTGTCAATAAAACTGATAATGTAACTGAAAATATGGCCTAACAGTTGAAACAATGGGATCTAAAACTTAAACCTGCCCTAACGCCTCATCCTATAATCCCTGCTGCGGGCAGTAAACCCTGGTGCAGTCGTCAGTAAATTGCACATCGGGCTATAACAGAGTTTTCCATACCAGGATTAGTCTAATTAGATAAAAGTAGTCAATTTAGAAGTTATACCAACCAATGGAAGAAGTATATGATAGGCAATGCCTATTTATGCTGTGCCAAGAGTTCAGAAAAAATTCGATATCAGTTCTCAGAAAAACACAATCTTAGTTGAACGCACTTGGAATTTCGGGGTTAATTTCAGTTTCATTCAGGAAAGCTTTCATTACAGTCACTTCTCGAGAATTTTTTTGAAAACGTGGAGCAGGCAAAATGGGACACTCTACCCGTCACCACGTGTTTTGATACTAAAAAAAACAAATCCATATCCAGTAACTCGAATAAAGATATCTTTCCAAACATATAATACTGTAAATAGATCAAGCAAAAACGTAATGCGGGCAGGAGTAACCTCTGACGCAGGCAAAAATTGTGCCACCATAGAATGTCAGCTTCTCACATTTCATTTACGTAATGCATTTTGGAGACATTTAGTCTCGATCGTCTTTGTTTCCGAAGAATGTATAAATGCATGCATAAAGTTAAACTAAGTCATAAACAGAAAATCGTTCGAAAATGAAAACCGACAGTCCTGCAAAATGGCGTAAATGTGAATCTGATGTTGAAAGTCCTGCAAAACGGAGTAGATATGATTTTAAATACAGAGAATAGTGGTCAGTTGGTTTATCGTGGTTGACTCGCAGTGATCGCGGAGAATATTTTGCTTACTGTAGTGTAAACTAGTGTTTGCAACAGTCATTTCAACATAGCGCATGGTGGAAAAAACGATATCACAAGACACAGAACTTCGACTCAACACATGGGGCTCAGTATTAAAAGTCGTTAAATCTTCGAATGCAATGACCAGTTTCCTCACGAAAGATACGACTACGTCAACTATTGACCAAAAGGTACTGAAGGCAGAGATTTTGTTCACTAACTTCATAGCGGAACACAATCTACCGTTCGCGATAGCCGATCACTTCACGAAGCTTATTCCCATTCAAGAAATTAGGCGAAATAATCAAATAACTGTGCCTAACAGCAACGCAGATTCCGAACAAATATTTTCAATTGTGAGAAAGATTCAACAGAGTTGCAGGGCAGACTTAAAAAATGATACCACTTGTGCCCTGATAGCCACGAAGTTGAATCAAAATGGGGATTGTTTCCAATTGAACATTTCTGAAGACATGAGTAAATTGGCAAAGGGTGCAACACTGTCATATACAAAAGAACATAAATAAGTGAATGCCGAGCCTGTATGATTAAAATGTGCTAAATGTATTGTTTGTTTAAAATCTTTATTTTATGTAATATATATATACAAATTTTTTTGTTTGAATAAATTGATGAATTAAAGCTTCTTCTTTTCATTTTACATCTGAAAAAAAAAATCTCCCTGATAGGACCCACAATCTCCTTGATACAGAACCCATATCTCCCTGATAGGACCCACAATCTCCTTGATACAGAACCCATATCTCCCTGATCAAAATTTTCTAGGTTAATAATAACAGGTCTGAATGTCACATGCAATTGTCAATATTTTCCTACTTAAATGCAGCAAATGGTAATGTTAAATGTAGATTTAGTTTCCTAAACTATCTATACCAATGGAACTTTGACAACGTTGTCCAAATTTATCACCACCTACTCGTCTTGGAGCTGAAAAAAAAACTTATTCGCACACTTCATCGATCATTTCGTCACTTTTATGGAGCTGTAATCGCCGAACTGTTAACATTTTGTTGAAGCTGGGTTCATTATGACCTCATGGATCCAGAGTTGTGTCCGAAGAAACACAATTAATAAAAACAATTTCATCAAAACAAACCTACCTGTACTCTACACTCGTGCCCGCAGCGCGGGTATTATATGATGACCAGCATGCTCTGATTCATTACAAATTTCAGTCATATCTTATTAATTTTGATGGAAATTTAAACTGCTGCAATGACGGTAAACCCCAATTGGTCATCTATTTAGTCTGTTGGTATCAGTGCTCCTGTGCCTCTGAAAATATATTTTAATAATTAGACCAATTTTTTGTGGGGATTAGATTATTCCATTTAATTTGTTCATTGTGACGCCTGACAGTTATTCAGACTATATAAGCATTCCTCCGTCAAATCTTGTCTTTCTATCAATGGGAGTATTCATTGCAGAGAGAATCTGTTAGTTGCCATGGTTACATCAAGTTACCTATTGATTAAGATTTTGTGAGGGATTTTTCATGAAATGTCTAGAAAATATAGGACGTCTGCAAGATACAGACACACTTTCATAACCATCGTTATTTATGGGTTTCTTTTTTTCTTCAGGGATGTCTTATCCCATTTGTTAGCGAATAGATTCTCCTATTATAAAAGCATACATTGGAATTTTCTGCTATTTATTCGGAGGGATGTATTGATATTAAAACAAGTGAAGAATTCAACAAATAATCGATACCCATTTTTAAAGGCAAATTGTACCTGATATCTGCAGTAATGCCCTAAATAATCGACTCCTTAACCACAGCTGAATTATGGGTAATTTTTCAGGATTTAGTCGAAAATATGGCTTGTTGCCATTCATCGGAAAGTTCTCACTGAGAGCTTTCCGATGAATGGCAACAAGCCATATTTCTGACTAAATCCTGAAAAATTATCCATAATTCTGCTGTGGTTAAGGAGTTGATTATTTAGGGCATCCTGTACACCTGATATGAATGCCATTATGGGAGACCAAATTCACATTTATTAATAATTGCGCTTCAGCGCTATCCAATTGCGCTTCAGCTGAAGCGCAATTATTGTTACAAGCTTACACCCCTGAATAGATCATTTTCTATTGGATTTATTCATTAATTAACTGGGGGTGCCCATATATGGGAAAATAATTGCGCTTCAGTGCAATTAATTTTCTATTGGATTTATTCATTAATTAACTGGGGGGTTTAGCCATATATGGAAAATTAATTGCGCTTCAGCGCAATTAATTTTGGATTGCGCTTCAGCGCAATTGAATTGCACTGGAGCACAATTATTAATAAATGTGAATTTGGCCTCCCATATGCCATCAACATTGGATTGGCCATAAACTATGAAATTCTAGTTGCGGATTTTACTCAAAACTGGCTCCATGAAGGGTAGGTGTTTTCAAATACTGTTCAAATAAATAGAGTATATGTTACTTGAGTATTCCCATTGTACTGCTCCAAGTACCTTTGTCATTATGACATACATTAACACTTTTGCTGTCCAAAGTCCATTCCATTTCTATACTAAATACTAATTGATGAGTACTTATCCCTTTAATAGGAAATGTTCAGATAATAAGTTTAGCAAATAACCACGAACATTTCCTTCACATAAATATGACTCTGTCTGTATCAGGTGTTATCACAAGGATGCCACAAGCTTGGGAACATGGGGGTGGGTGGTATGTCGAATTACAACAGGTTTCGTCAATTTTTTCTTTCCAAAGTTACAGCCATTCTTGGACTTGTTAAAATGTTGTCATTCTCAATGGCAGAATTCACTATAAATGTCTAATGTGTGGTATAATGCCATGAGCCTATATGAATAACCAAATTGTATTTTTGTTACATGACCAATCATAATACAGCATTATAGATGCCAAGTGATCTTTTTTGGTGATGGAAAGGGTGAGGGAACCATGGAGGCAGAGCGTCAAGCAGGGACCAGCCTAGAGATTTCAAATTGGGAGAAGTCACTTCTCCATGTTTGGTTATAAGGGAGAAGTGGGCATTAGCAGGGAGAGGTACCAATGGCTGAAGTTCAAGTTACACCCCAGTGCCACCCCTCTATGATCCAATAAGTATTATTCTACACCAGAGCCCATTTAGAAAACCATTATAATGTGTAAGAACACCATTATAATGAGTAAATATACTTTAAATATGATGTTTGGACATATGAATACTTGTATATGAGAGAGGTCACTTCTCCCTTGGACAAAAATAGGGAGAAGTGGCACATTTTAGGGAGAAGCTGTCTCCCAAGTCACCCTCTCGGCTGGTTCCTGGCATCAAGAACAAATTCAATGCACAATGATCTCACAGCTACCATATGGAACAATCTCAGGACTTCCACATGTTGGATCCCTGGATACAGCATGGTCCCTCGATATGACATGGTCCCTGGATACAGATTAGTGCCTTGCGACATAATAATCCGATAACTCCCCGCTAGGCCTGTGGATTTTGTATGTCATCAGGTGTTATTACAAGGATGCCCATTGATTCCTCTCTAATTGTTTCTTCACATTCCTATTGATTGCCGTTTTTGACGACTTAATATCTTAGAGCTTTTATACAATGCCCTCTAACAAAAATCAGCTTGTCCATTATGGAATTTATAAAAGCCTATATTAGGCCATAGTAACTGTATTGCTAAATTTTCATCCACTTTTTTTTCTCCAAAAAAGATGAAAATCTAGCAACTATTTTATTGTGGCCTCAGGGCTCTGCGAAGCTTTTATTTGATTCTCGAATTGGGCGGGTAAATTTAGGTCGCTACAATAGCAAACTATTCTGATATCAGGCAGAGAAAGGTCTGCTCTCACTATAGGTCTATTAGAATAACGCCTGAACTTTTAGTCTAACTCACTGTTTTTGTATTTTTCTCACCCGATCACGTAAATGTTGGGAGTCATTAGAAATATTGAAATATTTTACAAATGCGAACAATCTATATTAATCAGAGATACCTGTTTGTTCGTCTAGGCATTCTTGAAATGTACTTTCAGACTTTAATACAATGTTCATGATTTTCAAAACATAAACTTTACCAACTGTTATAACTTGAAGATGAGAAGATATTTTTGCGACTGAAACTTCTATTTGGGCTTATATGTTGTAGCACCCTCCATCACCCATTGGACGCTCTTGTAATTAATTGCATACCCTAGTTTTCCCAAGTACACTTAGCAATGCTGTTGAATTGATCTTTGGCCCATGGTTTTGGGCACTAAATTTACCAGGTTTACAAAATTGGTATTATGTTACCCAGGTATGCTGGTACTTGTATTTTGATACCCAGGTTTGCCTCATATGTAGACCCTATATATTCTATTTGATTTGATCTCTAATCTCACCCCTGATTCAACTGTAAACCTCTGGTTCACAGGGCCCTATAGTCTATATAGTGTCAAAACTTTGCTCTAGGGATTATATGGCATAGTACCAATATTTACCAGATTTGGTGTATTCTAATATACAAGTAAACAAGGTTTGAAATAATGTAAGAGCATATAAATAAGAACAAAGGGTATTCCTGTGGCTATAAATAAATACAACTGGTCACAAGTATAACCAGCAACTGAAATTCTAATGAAATAAACTATTTTGTGTTGTGTATGGTAATCAGGTTTACGGTTCATGTAAGTTTTCATTTATTTTCATGAGTTTCACAAATTCTGCTTTTTCATGACTCCCAAACAAAGTGTTGATATGATACATCAAGAGATCTTTCTTGGCAATTCGCGGAATATACATCCCAAATTTTGTGATAGTTTTACTGTCATAATGAAAATTGCCACCCATGATATGATGACCGTGATCTATAATTTATCATCTAGAGACTATGGTATTAATTATGTGCATGTTTTAGTCTTTATTCGGTAACAATGTTGCATAGAGGCATACATATGACAGGTACACAGTAAACATAAAATAATACACAGAAAGTGAGAAAATTATTCTATAAAATATTGGTCATTTGTCGATTTAAGCTTCTAAGAAAATTTCACTGTTTTTACCTACTCAATTTCAAAATGACCGACATAATGCACGTTGATTTAGATCATTTTATCGGCACCATTTAGAAAATTATAATCGGCCTGCACTCGCTGCGAACTAGTGAAAATCTACATAAATATGCCTCGTTACTCTGATAACTATACACTTCAAGTAGTGCGCACATTGATGGCATGTCAAATCGTGTCAATGTTATTGATTCTGCTGCGCACACAAAAAAATTTATTGAAGAAAACCTCATTCAGAGCTATTGGAATAATTAAAAACAACTAAAGCGAAGTGAGATCGGACCTTTTTTCTGCCTGATATCAGAATTGTTTGCTATTGTAGCGACTTGATCAATATTGTGATCATGTATCAGTTGCAGATATTCAGAAGTATAAACAAATCGTATAATCAATTCTAGATATTTCATTCCTGTCCCCTCAGTTGTAAAGCCCCTGAGAAACACATGGGTTATGGAGATGTGTGTTATGAGTTTTGATTGATTGAATTCAATCTGCAACAATAGCAGACATTTAGGAAGATCATTTTATCTAAATACATATACCAGGGCCAGTAACCTATGTCCTGATGTAATCTCTAAACTGCTCCTTCGGATTTCTCGTATGTGGGCATCTATATGGCTCACCTAAAGGCTCGCCGAATGGATGCCACACACTCGCAAAAATATATGCTTTATTCAGCTACAAAATGCCGATATTCTCTATTTAACCATTGTAAATATGCAATCAACATCGTTTTCGATGCATCTGTCGGCATATAGAAGTGTCTGATGCCGAATTACATACTGTATACTTTCGCGAAATTATACTAAGTATATAGTTCAGCATCAGACACTTCTATATGCCGACAGATGTATCGAAAACGACTTTGATTGCTTATAATTACGACAATCCGCATATTAGTTGGTGATTAAACTAGTTTTTTTTTAGAAACTATATTAAAAAACTAAAATAGTAAAAAAAAGTTATACTTGTGTCTGGACTTCAGCTTCTGGGAATTGGGTCGAGAATAAATTGGGCGACCAGCCGGAAGTTCGAGATGAACACACACAATTCGATCTCTGTTTCCAAATTTCCAACTATACAAAAGCAGGGCACCACACCATAAACTATTAAACTGTACTTAATTGCTGGTGTAAATTTCACTTATTTAAAACGATTATAGAACATCTATTGTCATAAAGATAATCCGATTCGATAGCAATTCCGAAGCGGTATTCCCAAAAATCCCCACCAAATTTGCGGTCTCCGGTGACAAACTCGAAAAATAAACAATCGCTACAAAGGTGCATTCTATGCTCTCGTGACCACTGCCATGTCATATTAGTATTGGCACAAAGCTGGATAAATGCTAATACTAATGGTGGAATAGTTATGTAAAACATTCCTTTATCCCCAACTAAATTATCGCATTTTATAGTTTCACTGATCTGTCTAATTCGTTAATTTTATTTTCACGGTATAGTAACTATGGACGCTTTTAGGAAATGGCGTCAGGATGTGGGGCGACTGTTGGTGCATGTCGCCCAATTTCTTAAGTATCACTGCGCGTTGTGATGCGGGAAACAACATTTCCCTCGGCTGATAGAGATTGTCGCTACCAAGCATATCTAAGGGCATTGACCAATCAAATGCACGTATTTAAGCAAAAGTAGTTGTAATTATTTAGTAATAAAACCTTTAAATATACTTTAAAAATGCTGTAGGGACATATGCATTCTGGTATATGAGAGAGAAGTCGCTTCTCCTTGGAACAAAAATAGGGAGAAATGGCACATTTTAGGGAGAAGAAGTCTTCCAATTTCCAAGTTGCATTCTAGGCTGTTCGGCGGTGACACACCTCTCACCTTAGTGTTTTATTTTTGGTGTAGATCGGTTTAGAAAATATTTCATTTTCAGAATCAGTTATAACTTCTCATCTAAACATGTCTAGATATTATATGCGTTGTGGAGACTCTGAACATGAAGATTAGATATAAACTATCAATATCAGAATTTACATTGGAATAAATCTTATTTAAGTCTCTCTATAATAAATACTCCGTGATGAGCAGTTCCCTTAGGAAATGTTCAGATAATGAGTTTAACAAACAACATTGTTGAACTTATTATCTGAACATTCCCACCAATTAATATGAATCATTCTGCCCTTGTATTATCTGTTTTTCTGGCTGGCGTGTGCTTTTATTACTTGAACACCCCTCTAAATGAATAATAGACCATTCCAATATACACTTTTGTAACTGATCAGGAGAATCCATTCAGTGTAGAAAGGGTTAAGTCTCATCTTGTGATGCAACATTTTTTATTTTATAGTAAACATCATTCTTGCTTATGTCTTTGGTGTAGATGAATAAATCACTAAAACGCATTTTTATCGTCTACCATTCTTCAATAGCATACTCCGACCTTTAATTCCTATAATGCCACTAGATCAGACTTTGTATTATTTTTAAGTTTTGTAGACGCCAAGAATCGAATCACCATGATCCCACAAAGGTATAGGTTTAGTCAGGAAAGTATGTAAAGTATCAATAAGTATATCCTTTTATGTGTGCACTGAATCCATGGTTATATTGGTCAAAAGGATATTAACCCTTTACCCAACAGAAGGGATGTTTTTACCCTGTGCCAATGCATTCTCTTATATATGCGAGTCGACCATAGGTCGCCTCGCATATATAAGAGAATGCATTGGCTTAACACATTACAAATTATAAAATTGTTAAAGAATGTAAGAAAAAATGGTAAAAAGTGTTAAAAAAAGATTTTTTTTAGGCCAATGCATTCTCTTATATATGCGAGGCGACCTATGGTCGACTCGCATATATAAGAGAATGCATTGGCACAGGGTATAACTGTAACCATCACAATGTGGTCAATGAGCCGGTTCCAATGATATCCATATTTGTATGGTTTTATTGAGACAGACCCAAGATAATTTAGGCTGTTGCAGCTTTATTTGGCCGGTTTTGGCCGGTTTGTTGGGTAAAGGGTTAACCCTTTCATCTGCTCTGGTGCAGCACTAAAGACCCTGTGCCAGTGCATTCTCTTATATATGTGAGTGTCCCATTGGGAACCTCACATATATAAGAGAATATGCAGTCTGGCTTACAAGTTCAAGATAAATATTGTTAGGCCAATGCATTCTTTTATATATGCAAGGCACCCTGAATATATAAGAGAATGCATTGGCACAGGGTTTTCGCAAACATTCAGGAAGCTCCAGTCATGAAAGAGTTAAAGATTTAAATCAGAATGTCATATGTAATAGCCGATCTCTGATAATAAAGACTGTTAAATTATTCTAAACTGTATCAGGAGTTTGTGCTATAAAAGATAAATAAATTTACTAATTACACACATGTTGCTACAGAAATGCCCTAAATAATTGACTCCTTAACCACAGCAGAATTACGGGTAACTTTTCAGGAATTAGTCGGAATTATGGCTCTCAGTGAGAGCTTTCCGATGAATGGCAACAAGCCATATTTCCGACTAAATCCTGAAAAGTTACCCATATTTCTGCTGTGGTTAAGGTGTCAATTATTTAGGGCATTACTGTATATGTTGATTGATTAGGTTACTTTGGCCTGCTTGTTGATGTCACCTGCTCGAATCCTGGCAATGGCGGGCAATATAAACAAGCCTGCAAATAGTGTGACTGTCATTTGCAGAATGAGGTCCCCAGAGGGTGAATTTAGTTATGCTATCCTGCACAGCTATCTTAAGCATCACCAAATTCACCCTCTGGTGGCCTTATTCTGCTAATAGGCCTCATCTTCTGGGAAGTATCTATGGTCTCAAATTTACATTGTTTTTAGCTAATTTTTCCCTTCTTGGAAGTTTCTATATCCCCTTTGCAGAAGATAAAATGCATAATCGAGGTGACTAATGTGTGAACTTCAACTGGGGAACTTCAATCTGATCCTAGGTCTCCCTAGGCCTAAGCAGGATGAGGCCCCCAGCATAAATCCAATTATCACAGTGTTATGATGAATGGGAATCAACATGAATCTACTTATCACAGGGTTATGATGAATGGGAATCAACATGAATCTACTTATCATAGGGTAGCACGAATGCTCTTATCATAGGGTTAAGGTCTTTCCAAGGAGATTTCCATTATCCACACTTCAAATTGAATTTGGTATTTCAGTCTGATTTCGTTCCAAACATTGATTGGTTTTTTGTGGTCTGGCACCCAGGCTAATCGCTTGATGTGACAAAGTACCGCCGAATTTGCATAACTCCCTTCGACTTTATCTTCTGGTCGCCCAATGTATTAGCCATCAATTTATCTATTGGTGCGTGTACAGAATAAAGTAACCGATCAAATCGAATTCCGCGAACGGAGTTAGTCCTTAACAGAGACGAAATATCATGCTATCAACACCCCATCAGATATGAGCGAGGTATTGTCTCTGTCAGGGAAAGGTTTGACCTGATGTGATTGCAGACGGTCCGGAAATCACTGTTTTCGTGTTCTTGATGTATTCACCAACACAGTGATTATCACGATAACAAATCTCTGCATCAGCTATTGGATGCGGTATTAATATTTGTCTAGTCTTACCAGAAAAGATCAAGGTCAACGATATGATATCGGCATAAATTGTACAATATCCTGTGTTAAACACACATTTCTCATTTCAAGCTTGTCACATTTGAGTATAGATAGTATTTAAAATACTCGAAGTTGTTCTTTTCAACCGTTATTGTCGATATTTTGCTGAAAATTAAAAACATATTTTGTGAATTTCTATTTGCGGTGATTTTGTTAAAGATCCTCTCTGTCACTGTGCTCAAACTATTCACTGATTTCAATATTACAGCATGTTTGGGTGTTTTGGGGAGATAAAATTTTTTCTAAATTATCATTGATGAATTTTTAGCTCAACTTTACTTTGTAAAGTTTGAGCTATTGCCATGGCTTTGTCGTCCGTCATCCATGTGTGCGTGATCCATCAACAATTTCCTTTAGCATGGGCTACAGGTCGTACCTTTGGTCGGATCATTATGAAATTTGTCATGGATGTTGACATTGACATGTAGATGAGACGAGTCATCTTGGGGTCATTCGGCAAAAAAACATGGCCACCAGCGGCCATCTTGGATTCCAAAATTCAATCCATTAGCACGGGCTACAGGTCGTACTGTTCGTCTGATCATCATGAAATTTGTCATGGATGTTAATATTGATATGTAGATGGGAACGAGTCATTTTGGGATCGTTCGGCCAAAAAACATGGCCGCCAGCAGCCATCTTGGATTTTACTCTTTACATGACTAAATCCTTTGGCACAGGCGACAGGTCGTAGCTTTGGTCGGATCATCATGAAATTTGTCATGGATGTTAACAATGACATGTAGATGGGAACAAGTCATTTTGGGGTCATTCGGCCAAAAAACATGGCCACCAGCAGCCATTTTGGATTTTACTCTTTGCATGACTAAATCCTTTGGCACGGGCTACTGGTCCTACCTTTGATCGTATCATTATGACATTTGTCACGGCTGTTGACATTGACATGTAGATGGGAACGAGTCATTTTGGGGTCATTCGGCTAAAAAACATGGCCGTCAGTGGCCATCTTGGATTTCAAAATTCAATCTATTAGCACAGACTACAGGTCGTGTCTATTCGTCTGATCATCATGAAATTTGTCATGGATGTTAATATTGACATGTAGATGGGAACAAGTAATTTTGGTGTTGTTCGGCCAAAAAACATGTCCACCAGCAGCCATCTTGGATTTTACTCTTTGCATGACTAAATCCTTTGACACGGGCTACAGGTCGTAGCTTTGGTCGGATCATCATGAAATTTGTCATGGATGTGTTAACAATGACATGTAGATGGGAACAAGTCATTTTGGGGTCATTCGGCCAAAAACATGGCTGCCAGCAGCCATCTTGGATTTTACTCTTTTGGGAACGAGTCTTTTTGGGGTCATTCGGCAAAAAAACATGGCTGCCAGTGGCCATCTTGGATTATACTCTTTGCATAACTATAGGCCTTTCAACTTTCCACATTCCTAATCACTCCATTGACTGTAACACATGAAATTATTCCATTTCCAAGTTGAGCTACATTGTCATTGACACTTTCATTGTTGCTTCAATTGAATTCAAATTCACACAACACCATGTTCATTCCAAACCGCTAAATTACTAGCTTCTAATATATCCTTTCATACCGTCATATTCTCTTGGCATAGCTCAAATATTTGTGAAAAATATGTTTTTAATTTGTCATAGGGATGTAATCTCATACATCAGAATATTTCATCTCACCCTTAAATGGCGGCCTCTGATTGGTCAAGAACTATGCACTAATGTGGTGTATATAGTATTGTGTTAAATTTAGCAAACTACTCTACCAAAGTAGCATGAAAAAATCCAAGAATAGAGGCAAAATCTCGAAAACACATATACTTATATATGTGTCCACCAATTTACTAAGGCGTGTTCAAATAAAATTAAAACATAACTGTGAAAAATGTTTTCACAGGAATGACATCAACTTGTTAAGTTTGAATTCACCTTGTAATACAGTTTCAGGTTTTCGTGCATTCAAAACAAAACCTAAATACTGTGTGTTTCATTTGTTCAAACTTGATTTCAACACATTCATGTGATGATTATATTTTCTCTTAATCTGTTTATCGGTATTTGATAACCATACAGTACGGTATTTGTTCTCAGTAAAATGAGTTGTACGTTATTTCTTTTAACATGCATTACTGGAGCTTCCTGAAATTTTACTAAAACCCTGGGCCAATGCATTCTCTTATATATATGAGTCTCCCACAGGGAGGCTCTTTATATAACAGAATACATTGGCCTAACAATATTTACCTTGACCTTGTACACCAGTTCATTCTCTTATATATGCAAGGCCGCTATTGGAGATTCGCTTATAAAAGATAATACACTGCATGGCACAGGATCTTTAACACACCAGCGCAGCTCCCATCATGAAAGGGTTAAAACATAATACTTTTGCCTCGTGTGTTCTCCGAAAATAGTTTACATATTTAAAATATCCCTTCACAAATACCAAGCACGATGTTAAAGGAATATGTTTTGATTAGCGGCCTGCGATGCATCGAATCGAAATACGTTTTTCGATTCATCCCTCTGAATCGAATCGAATTGTTTTCGATTTTGAGTACCAGTTTTTCGATCCAATTATCTCAAAGAATCTTAAGTATACTGCACGTTTCTAGTAGCGGGCCTAGATCGATCGTTTTACCGATAATCCAAAGCATTTAGCACATCAAATTCTCAAAAAATCCCGTGATACAATTGAATAAACTCCGATGTTGTGCCCATTCAAAATTCATGGACCATCATACTGCAATTCAGTGCACGTCGGGGATATCATCTCAGAATAGCGATAACGCAACGCGGAATCCGCTAAAATGGGCGGAAGCTGAAAATTAATTATAAATGGATCCGTTTTTCATTTGCGGTGTACTAGTAAATACGCGACATGGCGGATATAGACATGTGTATGCTTCATTCCATCTTCTTCTTTCTATACACGCACGTAATGGCATGTCCATTTAATAGCTTAACTTCATAATATGTAGCGCACATGAGAATATATTGACCGTAATTTAGTCCGTAAATTGCCCAGTGGTTCTACAGTTATAAGCAGTATGTATTTTAGATCAGCTTAGCCGTGACGTCAGTTCTATTTACTTCTGCTAGTGCGGAAACCTGGGAAATTAGGGAATAACTTTCACTATATATAGCGTATAGCCATATAGCGCATAGCCATAGTTTTAGTTTGCATGCACCGGAAGATGAATTTCAATCAACATTAGTTATTATGACAATTTATATCTTCATTTGAATCATCAAATATCTGATGAGAAATCATGAGTTAATTGTGACTTGTTAATAACTAAACATGTACTTAGTATATTTATTTTAGTCTACTGATATCAGGGTGGACCGTGGGTGACTGGGCGAGTAAGACAAACACTGCAATATGACTGCCTCTCACATGCATTTTATCAATATACCAAATATATCATTGCTAATGCAATGCTCTGATAATGAGTGATAATCATTAATCCGGAATTCAAATTCATTGACGATTGCGCGAAGAACAGATACAAGTGACTGGTAGTGTAAAATTGAATAGCGCATCTGCGCGTGCATATTTGAAATCGAAGTTTTCTCTCACATACAAGACAAACTTCTTCTTGGCGAGATTGGACTCACCGTTTGTGCGCGAATCCGATAGTTTAAGTTATCTAAATTATTCGCATAGCATCTCTGATGACAAATTATGTCTGTATGTCGTCAAGAACAGACATCGGGACATTCACATATAAGTTATGCGGACCTCGTTAACAATATTTACCTTGATTTTTCGCCCAATGTCCAATCTAATGGTTTACGTTTGCTGAATCGAATCGAATCGCGATTATGTATCCAAATCGAATCGAATTAATAATGCCCGAATCGCAGGGCCCTAGTTTTGATCATTTATTCCCTCGAGAGATCAGCAGAATCTAGTCAAACTTGGATGTTTTAAAACAATTAACACACAAAACACTTTAGCCAATCAGAATGAACTGTTTTTAGCTCACCTGAGACGAAGTCTCCGGTGGAGCTATAGTCATCACTCCTCGTCCGTCGTCCGTCCGTCTGACCGTCCGTCCGTCCGTCCGTCCGTCCGTCAACAATCATCTTCTCGTCCCGAACCGTAAGACTTTATAACGTGTTCATATTTGGTGTGGATGTTCCCTAGGTGAATCACATTCAGATTTGTTCAAATGAGGTCACTGGGTCAAATAGTTGCGAAACAAGGGCCATAACTCTATTCCTCCATAGTAATTCTTACAACAACTTCTTGTCCATAACCATTGGGCCAATTTAGCTAATATTTGGTATGGAGAGTCCTTGGGTGACTGGTGTTCAGATTTGTTCAAATGAGGTCACCCGGTCAATTAGTTGAGAAACCAGGGCCATAACTCATAGTGATTCTTACAATGACTTCTTCTAAAAAAATATTTGGCCGATTTAGCTTATATTTGGTACAGATATACCTTGGGTGACTGGGGTTCAGATTTGTTCAAATGGGGTCACTGGGTCAAATAGGGGCAGAGCCAGGGACATAACTTTAAAAACAAAAAATTTAATTTTTGCATTTTGACCTTTAATTTTTGTTTAGGACACATCACAGCCTCATATTTCTTACCTAGATTTTTCTTAGCATGTTCTTCATCTGTATGGATTTTGGTATTGTTTATTTAACCCCTTCCACTCTTGTTTTGATATAGAATTCATCCAAGACAGGATTACTCAAACATTTTTCATCTGATCAACACCAAATTTGGTATATGAATTTTTGACGCTTATATACAGATCAAGTTAAAATATGGGTTTGATCCGATATATTTTAACAGAGTTATGGCCCTTTATAATTCACACCCCTTTGCTATGCACTATTAATTTTAAGAGGACACTCTAGCCTGTATTATTGAAAAAGCCAATTTATCATAGTGTGGTCACCCGATCCTCTTGCTGAATACTGCTTGCTTCAGACCAGTTTATCATCTGTCATTACAAGACATGACATTAGCTAAACAACTACCAGAGTCTACAAGGAATAGTCCATTGTTCATTTCTCCAAGCCTGGACATAGTGTGTCTGACATTTGCAGAATGAAGTCCCCAGATGGTGAATTTAGTGTTGCTACCCCATACAACAGGCTAGCATCACCAAATACACCTCAATTACCTTATTCTGCTTAGGCCTCATCTTCTGGGACAATTTGTTTTAAAACTTTTTTTAAAATTTGAAAAAAAGTGACACCATTATATATAACATCTGCAGAGTTATGAAACTTTACTCTTTAATGAAATTATGGAAACATTCCACCCTCCCCCACCCACCCCCTCCCATATGGCCCAGGGCCAACCCTGCCATCAACCAACATCCCTTCCAAGCCATATCACCTCTCAATTTAATACAAAATTTGCCATATATGTTAATTATATAAACTGGCCAGATGACATGTATTATTCTAATCTAAACATATCTGTAGCAATTTAATGACTGACATTCAATGATACTGTGAATGGCTTTGATTTCTTCAAGTCTGGAAATAGTGTGTCTGACATTTACATAGTGAGGTCCCCAGATGGTGAATTTAGTGTTGCTATTCCATACAGCATGCTAGCATCACCAAATACACCTGCCAGGGACCTAATTCTGCTTAGTCCTCATCTTCTTGGAAGTATCCTAAGTATCAAATTGACAGTTTGATTTAGTCACTTTTTCCACCTGTTCAGTTTCAATGTCCCCCTAATTTGCAGAAGATAAAATGCATAATTGAGGTGCTCAATGGGTGTGTATCACCAACTTCAACTGTTGGACTTCAATCTGTTCCTTGGTTTTATTGGCCATTGAGGCCTAATCAGATTGAGGATGAATTTGGTGATGCTAGCCTGCCTTACAGAATATTGTCATTAAATCCACATTTTTGGGGACCTAATTCTGCAAATGTCAGACATACTAAATTCAGGTTTGGCCATTTCATATTATTGTTTTAATCACCACTTATCCAGATGAAATCATACGACTAATATTCAAAGAAAAATGGGGGGGGGGGGGGGTATATATTGGATTAAATTTGTCTTCTATCTGGCATTTGCAGAATGAGGTCCCCAGAGGGTGAATTTAGTTATGCTACCCTGCACAGCAGTCTAGCATCACCAAATACACCAGCCAGGGTCCTCATTCTGCTTAGGCCTCATCTTCTGGGAAGTATATAGGCACTTAAATTGACATTTTTACTTACTTTAGCCCTTCTGTTTAGTTTCTATATCCCCTAATTTGTGAATATAAAATGCATAATTGAGGTGCCCAATGGGTGCACATCACCAACTTTAACTGGAGAACTTCAATCTAATGCTATGTCTCCCATAGCAGTTGAGGCATACACAGAATGAGGTCCCCAGAGGGTGAATTTGGTGATGCTAGCCCGCATTGCAGGATTGTGTCATTAAATTCACCCTTTGGGGACCTCATTCTGCAAATGTCAGACACTATGTTCACGCTTGTCTGTTAGAATATTATGTTCTTAACCACCAGTATCCAGTTGAACTCATTATACCCTGATTTTGGAAAGAAAACTTGGGGGGTATATTGGATTGAATTTGTCAGTCTCTATGTCAGACTGTTCTCCCATCCATCCATCTGTCATTATGTCTCTATCCGTCCATCAATTGTTTTCTTCTCCAGATACATATTAAAGACCAAATGGGTTTATATATTTAGATGTGGATGTTCCCCAGGTGACTCACATTCAGATTTGTTCAAATGAGTTCATCAGGTCAAATATGTGAGAAGTCAGGGCCATAACTCTTTCCTTCCATAGTAATTCTTAAAACAATTTCTTCTCAAGAACCATCTGGACTATTTAGATTATGTTTGGTATGGATGGTCCTTCGGTGACTGGGTTTAGATTTTTTCAGATTTGGGGTCATTTTAGGAAAATCAGTTCAGTTCAACTCTTAAAATCTAATGTCTGAAATTACCAAATGAATGGATCTCATAGATGGGGATTCACGTTTGTTCAAATAGGGGCGGAGATAAGAGATTTAATTATCAAACAGCCACCCTACCTGTGCTCCGGCGGAGCTATAGTCATCACTCCTCGTCCGTCTATCGTCTGTCCGTCCATCCGTCCGACAACAATTATTTGAACATCTTCTCCTCTGGAACCATAATACCAAATGGGTTCATATTTGGTGTGGATGTTCCCTAGGTGATTCTCATTCAGATTTGTTCAAATGCGGTCACTGGGTCAAATAGTTGCGAAGCCAGGGCCATAACTCTTTCCCACCATAGTAATTCTTTTAAACATCTTCAGAACAATAAGACCGAATGGTTTCATATTTGGTGTGAATGTTCCCTAGGTGACTCACATTCAGATTTGTTCAAATGAGTTTACTTGAAATAGTTGCGAAGCCAGGGCCATAACTCTTTCCCTCCATAGTATTCTTAAAGTGACTTCTTCTCAAATACCATCAGGCTATATGGGTTCATATTTGGTATGAAGGATCCTTGGGTGACTGGGGTTCAGATTTGTTCAAATCAGGTCACTGGGTCAAATGTGGGCGGGGCCAGGGACATAACTCCAAATTTGTTGTTTTAGATTTAACTCTTTAGATATCTACTTCTTTTAAAGTGATTATGAAAACTTCTGACTGTTGTGGTCTCCAGAGTCCCAGTCTTATCAGTCTTTGCAGTCTGGTGAGCGACCCCACAGTCATTGACTGTCTTGTATATTTATAATAGTGCCAGGCAGAATTCTGCACAGATAGAAATCTAAAATAGCGGATGTTCCATAGCGGTCTATAATAACGAAACCCTAAAGCTGAGTGTCATCGAGGTTTATAGTCTGGGGACCAGTCAAATCTGCCTGTTCATAATCTGAGGCTTAAATCACATCATCTTCATTCTCATTATTATACCACCATAATGATGTTATGGGGTGTGTTGGAATCTGCTTGTCGTCTGTACGACTGCCTGTGGACTCAATTTTGTCCGAGCTTGTATTCCTACATTTTTCAGATAATTTTGAAGTTGGCAGAGATATTTAGTACCATGGGAATCTGCAACTGAGATTCATCCAATTCTTTTTCGTAACATGCTTAATTATACCCCCACTTTCGAAGAAAATGGGGGGTATACTGGATTGACTGCGTCCGTCACGCTTTCTCCCTCCGTTTGTCCGTCTGTCCGTCCATCTGACCTCATAACTCGAACAACTATGAACCGATTTCAATAATGTTTTGTATGCAATCTCTTTAGGACTGCCTCTCCGCATGATGTTAATTGTGGTTCTATCCGACTTTTTTTTTTAAAGTTACGCCTCATTTTCGACTTATTTTGACTTAGAAAATTCTGTCCGACTTAATAACTTTAACAAATATGAACCGATTTCAATAAATTTTGGTATACATGCTGCTCATAATACCCTCTCTACATGATGCGGCTAGGGATTGGCTCAGACTGTTTTTCGTAATATTACACTTCATTTTCGACTTATTTTGACTTAGAAAATTCTGTCCGACTTAATAACTTTAACAAATATTAACCAATTTGAATAATTTTTCTGTACAAGCTTCTTGTGACACCATATCGATATTATTAGTCCGAATTTTTCTTTAACTCTTTCACCCCTGAATATACATATAATGATGTCCCAGAACCCTGGATTATCAGCTTGCCTAAGTAAAATGATGTGTCCCTGGTGTATTGCTGCAATACTACCTTTTGAGTGATGTCAGGTATGGCAAACTGCGTGTTTTATGATTGTTAACAAGTGACCTTCACTTTGTGTTATATATCAGTTGGGGCGTCACATCTAAATAATATATCAGGCGTGTGCAGATGAGAACCGAGCAGGGACATTGAACCCCAATATATGCTATAGTCGCATGTATCACCTGTATCTGGGATATCAACTTCGCATATCAATGTTTTCCCACAAATACATACATATTTGTGTCATTCTTTGCAAGTGTGGTGTATAAACGTGGTTGTGATGACCCTCTGCGTGGTTTCAAATGTCTACCACTTGGTTCATTGAATATAATTGCTTTATCAAAGACAAGAGCAGACCAGTACTAACCTAGCTAGTATGCCCAAAACCCAATTTGACCGAAACAGACATATACTACCACATTTAGCAATTTTAGACCCACAGGGATTTACTTGTCAGTAAGTTGAAGAATTATGAGTAACATTCCAAATAAAACAACTCTCAATGTCCTGATCGGATTCCCAAAATGGTTATGAATATCGATGTGATGTTTATAATATGCACGTGCAGCTATTATTATTAAAGTCGCGCCGTTGTGCGTCACGGTGATGTCCGTCGATGTTGCGTCGAAAATAGGAGACATTAGACGGATACCACAAATAAAACATTGTTAGAAAGGTCAACATTATCTTCTTTATTTCATAAACGTAATACTAATAATGTTATCGGTATGTTTTTGTGATAAACAATAAACCAAAATCGAAATGTGACTCAAAACATCACACCTATCGGCAGTATTGCGTCATCAATTTTTAGGAAACCCCAAAATAGTAATCGTGACGTCATACAGGTGCTGTCTATATTTAGGCCCGGAAATCCTCTTAATGGCGTACATGTTAGGTATTCGTGCGCACCAATAAATTAGTAGTGATACCGAATATGTAGTGATACAGGATATACAAGTCGCTAACCAATAAAATCATTTGTATGTCTCTGGAAATATTGCATTATTCCCGACAATTGCGCTCTGCCCGCTATTAAAAGCGGGCTGCCGGGGTGAACGTAAATTACATCGTGCCCGCTTTAGCTGGCTACCGGGTTGAAAGAGTTAAAGTTAAAAATCTTTTTTGTTGGGTTTACAGATAATGCGGGTTGAATTTGCCATGGTGGGGGTATGCTAGCACTCGAGTGCACACCTCTTGTTTTGTCCTAGCTAGCTTGTTTTTTTTTTTTTAAACAAATATGTTAATATGGCTACACTTACAGTAGCTTTCCGATGAATGGCAACAAGCCATATTTCCGACTAAATCCTGAAAAGTTACCCATAATTCTGTTGTGGTTAAGGAGTCAATTATTTAGGGCATTACTCTATGTTACCCAATTGCACCGCTGGGGTTATCCTTAGTCCCATTGGGACAGTCCCATCTCTAGTTGTTCTTGCTGTTGTCAACACACTAATAGAAGTGACATTGCTTGATTTGACAGAATCAAAAGTTTGAGTCTTTGAACTGAATTCAAATCCTCAATGAGATTGCATCGTACCATCTCTGATTTAGCATCCCTGTGAATACGATGGCGGATCAAATGTTCATACTCACTCAAACGCGTGATTAGCTCGATCAGATGTGCAGGACTCCGTCACTAATAATCACCTAATCAGGCGACGAAAGCTCTCGCTGGAAAATTTGCTTTGTAAGCAGAGAATTGACGCTGTGAATTGAGTTTTCTTCTTCATTCTCGTGACATCACTCACACCAGGTTGTTAATTTGTTGCTCCCGAGACCTGTCATTCTTCTGCTTCTCTTCAATGTGGTTTAAATTGAGCATTCCGTGTTAGGTTTTCGGATCGCGAAGAAAAAGCAGATCTGTAATCAATGACTACACATTGATTGGCATGGCCACTAATGGATTGTTTATATGTTCCACGCTAGACAGCAAATTGGAAAACAAAAGACTCAATTTTTCCTGCAATTTTCTGAATATCAGGATTGGCATTACATACAGAATGCACACATCGTAGCTGAAAGTAAAAAAAATTCACCGCGAGTGGAATTGTGGTTTTAACCATGAGCGTTTTGGCGAGTTGTTAAAACCTCAATACCATGACTATTTTTACCAGTCAGGAGATCATATGATATTTCACACAAAATTACAACACAATAAATGCACATATATCTGCTAGAGTTGTACTTCTACTTTGCATACAGGTGTCACATGTTTACCCATGTGACTGACAGACAAACTGATGACAGAGGGTCTGTTTGTTCGCGCATGCGCAGAGGTCTATTTATCGCTGGAAAAGGGGAAGTATTTCGTTAGAAATTTTGCGATCAAAGCGCAAATTAACTAGAATTGTGCGTCTACTTTACACGAATGAGTCACATGTTCATACCTATGACTTTAGCATCGAAATTGATGACAGGGTGTCTGTTTCATCGTGCATGCAGAGGTGCATTTTGAGAAACGCCTTGTACCTGAGGCAAGGGATAAGAATTTTTTTATGAATATTGAGCGACCAAAGGGAGCTGCAATATAATCTCCATGTATATTGAATGTGGAATAGAATGTCTCGTTGAAATACCTTGTGACATATTTCACCACACAATAGTACAAAATAGGTATACGCACACAGTAGCATAGGCAATTATGTTATAATTTTAGTATAATCATGGATCCGCTGTGATTTTGTTTGAAAACTTCTGACGTTTAGTTTTTCTAAACTACATTGTTTGAAAAATAATTATAATGTAAATAGCTAATCTGTCCTGCCTTTTCCTAACTTGAGAAATAAAGTTTTTTTTGGGTTTCCAAATGATAAGGTCATTTATGTTTTAACTCATTTCACTTGAACAAATTGAAATTATTTATTGAATAACAACTCAGAATTATAGCAAAAGTTGTTAATCCTTCCATGACTGGAGCTTCCTGAAATTTTGTGAAAACCCTGTGCCAATTATGCATTCTCTTATATATGCTAGTCTCCCATAGGGAGCCTCGCATATATTAGAGAATACATTGGCCTAACAATAGTTACCTTGCATTTCTCATTCGAGGGAGCCTCACATATAAACAAGAATACTGTGACTTACAAGGTCAAGGTAAATATTGTTAGGCCAATGTATTCTCTAATATATATGTCAGGCTGCATATGGGAGACTCTCATATATAAGAGAATGCATTACTTGGCACAGGGTTTTTGCAAAAGTTCAGGAAGCTCCAGTCATGGAAGGGTTAAGACCTTATTGGACTAATAATTATAATGCTAAAGCACATGAGCTTCATGCAAACTTTTCAGTGACATTTATGGATCAGTTTTCTATGAAGACATACAACTTTTGCCTTTGCCATGGGATCGAGCAATATCTGTAATTCTGTAAATATCGATGTCTTTCTCTCGAAAGATATGTCAAATATATGATATTTATGATATAATTCAAGAGTAGCTGTCTGTGTCTGTAAAACCGTTATGGGAATTGCTGTCATCAGACAAGCCTTGAATAGTGTGCCTGTCATTTGCATAAATGAGGTCCCCAGTGGGTGAATATAGTGATGTCACCCCACCCAACAGGCTTTCATCACTAAATTCACCCTCTGTGTACCTCATTCTGCTTAGGCCTCATCTACTGGGAAGTATCTATAGTCTCAAATAAATATTGTTTTAGTTTAATACTGTTTCCCCATCTATTCAGCTTCTATATCCACAAATTTGCAGTAGATAAAATAAATAATTGAGGTGACTATTATGGGTGAACATCACAGACTTCAACTGGGGAACTTCAGTCTGATCCTAGGTCTCCCATAGCAGTTGAGGACTCCTCAGAATTAGGTTCCCATAGGTTGAATTTGGTGATGCTAGCCCACCGTGCGGGATAGCATAACTAAATTCACCCTCTGGGGACCTCATTCTGCATATGACAGGCACACTATCTGAAGGCTTGTCATCAGATGATATCAGGTTTCGGGGCTCTGGCGATCATACATGGAATCAATATTACTGGTCATATTGGCACATCAACAAGTTTTCTAATTACATTTGGCAGCAATCTGGTTAATTTGCATGATAGTTATTGTCATCAGATACACTCGAGGGGTAGATGTCGTTAGCCAAATCATAAATTTGATTTCTCATAAACTCTTCTAACTTACAGCCGTCAAGCTAAAATTCCCACTCAATATCTCGTGAATTTTCTGATATTGATTTATTGTGATGGGTGCTCGCGTCGTGAACGATAGATTTTGACTGAAGTCAGCAGTGGTTTACGGCACTCGTAGATGGCATAGAATAGAAGCGTAGAAGCTTTAGGCTATCCCTTCGTCGATTATCTCTGTGAGTGCTAATATTTGCCTTGTGTTTTCGTGTATTGACCATTGGTTTATGCTGCTGTCACAGAAATCATTAGCCTCGCTGCTAGCATATGTATCAGGGGAATATTTTCTCGGCAACACCTAGTGTCTGATTTTCTAAGCAATATTGGATTTTATTTTCAAGTTCTTCTCAGGTATGTAGAACTTTAATATTATGCAAACAAAATGGTAATTATAATGAAAATGAGTTTATGATTCGAGTCATAAACTCATTTTCATTAGAATTACCATGTTGTTTGCATCGTTTAAAAAGCACATGAGTGTATTTTTCACTAATCCTTTGCTCAATTTCATTCATTTGTTGCATATATTCTATTGAGTATGACAGGAGATGCATGGTCCCATAAATTGGCCTGATTTAGTGTACAGTCCCCCTTTAAATGATGCATATGTATAGCATTGCCGGTTTTAGGGATCCAAGTCATTCATAGTGGGTAAATGTCCAAAAATATATAAGTCTGTAAATTCACCACTAAGAAGAAAATGGAGAGATAGATCAACTTTGTTCTTATATATTCATGATATTGATAGTTCTCCATTAAAGATGTTTCCTGTGTTGAAACCATTGCTATTTCGAAAAAAGAAAAGAAAAAAATTACAGTAAATTTATGAACAAACATCGCTTATCATGTACTAAGTTCAAATATTTTAGTCTTGAGTATAATTTTCAGAATATTTTTATGTTACAGTAATGCTATAAATAATCGACTTCTTAACCACAGCAGAATTATGGGTAACTTTTCAGGATTTAGTTGGAAATATGACTTGTTGCCATTCATCACTGAGAGCTTTCTGATTCTGCTGTGGTTAAGGAGTCGATTACTTTATAGGGCATTACTGTATTTCACATGAACCCACTTCGAAGGCCTTTAGTCCCTTTAATTAATTTTGAATCCTGGCTGTTTATTAACCCTTTCTTCACTAAATTCTCATTGACGAGTAGTTATCCCTTATGAAATGTTCAGATAATAAGTTCAACAAACGACCATTGTTGAACTTATTATTGGAACATTTCCCTCCAATAAATAGGACTCCCTTTGTACTTGTATTATCTGTTGTCTGCTTATGTTTCCTGAATACCCCTCCAGATGAATAATAGACCATTCCAATGTATACTTTTATAACTGAGTGGGAGAATCCATCCATTTAGTATATAAAGAGTTAACTATATTATTCACCTTTGACAGCTGTTATTGTGTTCATTTCTGAATAAATATGAAATCTTTCTTTTGTCCTACTAAAGAACACTGTGGTCAACTTGTGTCATTATAGTCATTCTCTTATATAGGGAGCCTCGTATATATAAGAGAATACATTGGCCTAACAATGTTTACCTTGAACTTGTAAACCAGTGTATTCTCTTATATATGTGAGGCTTCCTTTTTGAGACCAGTGTATATAAGAGAATGCACTGGCACAGGATATTAAACGGTGCACTAGCTCAGCTCCTGTCATGAAACGGTTATAAAGTGATATCCAGATGGGTGGCTGTAGCATTTTGTCCTCATATCTGTTGTAACATGCAATGTGATTGGCTATAAGAGCATGCCTAAACCACCCTCCTCAGTCACCTTGAACAGCAGAGTTTAATCCTTTCTATACTAGTACTGAATGGATTCTCCCAATCAGTGGTAAAAGTGTCGAAACTGTCTTATTATTCATTTGGAGGGGTGTTCAGGTAATAAAAGCAGACGACATACAGAAAAACAGATAATACAAGGTGCAAAATGATTCATATTTATTGAATGGAAATGTTCAGATAATAAGTTTGGCGTTTGTTGAACATATTATCTGAATATTTCCTATGGGAACGACTCGTCAATATGAGTATTTAGTATAGAAAGAGTAAAGAGAATGTGCATAAAACATCATGGGTAATATAAAAGTATGGGAAACATCTCAGGTATTAATGACCTCCTTTGCATTATCAGTTTCAATCATTCGTGACATAGATGTCATCTGGCGTCTGATTAATATCCAATTATATATGTATTATACTAGTATGTCGACAATTGAATCCATCTTTTTATGTGAATATCTTAGGAAAACCAACCAGACTTGAGGTTATTATAGGTCCATTGTTGTGACAAAATCATTATTCCCAGAAACATCATGGAGATCTGATACCCGGATATATCTGTTTATACCCCTTGGCTCCATATCAGGGTTCAAAATCTACATCCTCATTTCAAATATCCATGTACCCACAATGGTGCCAGAAATAACTATTAGTATCGCTAAAGTTCTCAATTTCTTGTCATACCTTTTAAGCTGAAGTTATGGCTGGATGCAGGCCTCAAAATATAGTGCTGGACATTTAAAGAATGAGGTCCACAGATTATGGATTGTGAGAAACTAAACTGAAAAAGAAACTAAAAAACTTACATTGATAAGATACTTTCAAGAGAAGATTAGGCCTAAGCAGAATGAGGTCCCCAGAGGCTTGCTGTGTGGGGTAGCATCAGTAAATTCACCCTCTAAGGTGACCTCATTCTGCATTTGTCCAGCACCATACTTTGAGGCCAGGCTGGATGGCTTTCAGAGCTTCATTGTTTATATTGGCTGGCAATTCTGTTTATTTCATACCCATTAACCCTGAGAGCTTTCCGATGAATGGCAACAAGCCATATTTCCTATACTGGAAAGTATCTCCCCGAGAACTTTCCAATGAATGGCAACAAGCGATATTTCCTACTAAATCCTGAAAAATTACCCATAATTCTGCTGTGGTTAAGGGGTCGATTACTTATGGCATGACATTGCAACAGGCGACATAATTCTTATTTTTGTGATGCCAAAATTGTTGAAAAACAATTAATTTCATCGAAAAAACTTATAATTAACAGTTTCATTTGTGATTGGGGTATGTAATAAATATAGATCCACACAGTTTTGGGATGGGTAAGTGATTATTGCACTCATGCATTTGTGTGAAGGAAGTGTATCCTTCCGCGAAACACTATACCCTGTGCGATAATCACTTCCCCCCCCCCCCCCCCAACCCAAAACTGTGCAGCTCTATCTATTTATCACACACCCACTTAATTTGAGCCAATTATTGAATTCCAAACTCAATAGCATAAGGGCTACCCCTAACATGCTTATTTAATTATGTGGAGTGTGAATATAACCTAAAATAAGGCAACAGAATTATTAAATGGCAGCTCTAAGCTGCCATTGCAACGATATCAAAAGTGCAGACTTCATAGCGCTATGTGTATGGTCATGTCACACCGTAGATTTAAGTCTCAAGGCTATATTTACGGCCTCGTGGATGGAGACACTTCGATGTTCAAATAACAAAGTTGAACAGTTCCAAAGTGGACTACTCATCTGTGAGTATTTAGTTATAGTTATCAAAGGATTAAATTTATGCAAAGAAAACTTTCTGTTCTGGCGATCATATATTTCTCTTGCGATCGAGGGACCTAATTTGAAAAAATGTGATGTTCTTTCCTTGCTGAAATAATCGTGTTATTGGCAGCCTGTGTCACTCTGTTGCAGCGACTACCCTGTTATTTGTGAGGCTGATTGGGCCAAGTTTCTCCATGATTTCTTTCTCATCAAAAGACTGTCTCCCAGTGAATTGCTTTTACCCAATTAGCTGACGATAGTCTGAACCCTAATGTACTCAACCAGGGACGCAGCTAGAGGCCGGTCTCCATTTGGGTGTCAAGCTTGGAATTTCCAAGTGCTTCCCAACCCAATCAAGCCTTAGTATAGTGTGCCTGTCATTTGCAGAATGAGGTCCCCAGAGGGTGAATTTAGTGATGCTATCCCGCACAGAGGGCTAGCATCACCAAATTCACCCTCTGGGGACCTCATTATGCATGGCCTCATCTTCTATGGGAGACATAGACTCAGATTGAAGTTTCCAAATGGTGAATATTGTGATGTGCACCCATTGGGAACCTCGATTATGCAATGTGTCGTCGGCCAATTTGGGGATATAGAGATACTAAACTAAAAAAGAAATAGAATCTATGTGAAGTTTCTATAGAAATTTTATAATAAAGAAACTTTCCAGAGAAGATGAGGCCTGAGCAGAGTCCCCAGAGGATGAATTAGTGATGCTAGCCCACTATGCGGAATAGTCTCACTAAATTCACCTCGGGGACCTCTTTCTGCAAATGACAGGCACACTAAACTCAGGCTTGAACCCAGTGACCATTTCAATCCAACTATTTGACAGAAAGTAGGAAATATTTTACTTTTGGTTTAACCCTTTCATTTCGTGAGCCACGCTGGTGCAACATTAAAGATCCCATGCCAGTGCATTCTCTTAATATATATACGAGTTTCCCCATAGGGAGCCTCGCATATATAAGAGAATGCACTGGCAGGTCAAGGTAAATTTTGTTAGGCCAATATATTCTCTTCGCATATATAAGAGAATGCATTTGCACAGGGTACCCGTTTTTTTCCAAATTTCAGGTACAGTAATGCCCTAAAGAATTGACTCCTTAACAACAGCAGAATTGTGGGTAACTTTTCAGGATTTAGTCGGAAATATGGCTTGTCGTTGTTAAAGAGTCAATCATTTAGGGTATTACTGTAGCTCCAGTCATGGAAGGGTTAAAAACACAAAATTTCACAACTTGTGCTTGGTCTGAAATTAGTGTTGGGAGGTTATAGAATTTACGTTTCGGTTTCGGTTTTAGTATGCAATCGCTTAACATATAGCAATTAGTCCAACACAACTGAACAAAACAGGCACTACCAGTTACAGAGGGTCATAATAATTTGGGGAACAGCTTGCTGTGTTGCTAAATCATGAACTTTAATGAGAATGTGAGATAAAAGTCATATTGAACATCAAGTTTAAGCAAACACAAAATAGTTGTGCCCGACTGCCAAAAAACATGGCCGCTGGCAGCCATCTTGGATTTTACTCTTTGCATGACTAAATCCTTTGGCGCAGGCTACATGTGCAGGTCGTAGTTTTGATCAGAACTTCATGAAATTTGTCATGGATGTTAACAATGACATGTAGATGGGAACGAGTGATTTTGGGGTTGTTCGGCCAAAAAACATGGCCGCCATCAGCCATCATGGATTTTACTCTTTGCATGACTAAATCCTTTGGCGCGGGCTACAGGTCGTACCTATGATCTGATCTTTATGAATTTTGTCATGAATGTTGACATTGACATGTAGATGGGAACGAGTCATTTTGGGGTCATTCGGCCAAAAAACATGGCCGCTGGTGGCCATTTTGGATTTCAAAATTCAATCCATTGGCGCGGGCTACAGGTCGTGCTGTTCGTCTGATCATCATGAAATTTGTCATGGATGTTAATATTGACATGTCGTTTGGCTAAAAAACATGTCCGCCAGCAGCCATATTGGATTTTACTCTTTGCATGAATAAATCCTTTGGTGCGGGCTACAGGTCGTAGCTTTGGTCGGAACTTCATGAAATTTGTCATGTATGTTAACAATGACATGTAGATGGGAAACGAGTCATTTTGGGGTCGTTCAGCCGAAAAACATGGCCGCCAGTAGCCATCTTGGATTTTACTCTTTGCATGACTAAATCCATTGGCACAGGCTACATGTCATACCTTTGATCAGATCATTATGAGATTTGTAAAGGCTGTAGATGGGAACAAGTCATTTTGGGGTAATTCGGGAAAAAAAACATGGCTGCCGGTGGCCATTTTATAATTTACTCTTTGCATCAATAAATCCTTTGGCACACCATAATCACCACAACCCTGATCCGATCATTATGAAACCTGTTATGAATGTTGATATTGACATGTACATCTAGTCTTACTTAGACATTTCAATTAGCACTTTTCCTATTCCTCCATTTACTGTCGACCATTAAATTATTCCCCTACCTAAGTTGAGCTACAGTGTCATTGACACTTTCATATTGATACCAATATCGTTTAAAGACAAGGCCGTGTTAATCAATCAGTTACGATGTAGCATGTGCCCAGTTCCTCGACAATGATGACGTAATTACGCTTTTGATGTTCCCACTCAGTTTGTGGGTTAGAGATACCGTTACGCGCAAAAATAACTGCTGCGATCAACAAGACACAAATAAGTACACGTACATTTCACAGCAATTGGCCGGCTCAAATTCGTAATATTTCGTTGAACGTTATAGATAAAAGTTCAATTTATTGACCGATTAGCCGGGAGAATGAAGTTTCAGAAATTGCAGTTCTAACTACCGATTTTATTTCCGCACGGAACGAAATGTTTCGTCATGCACAAGTCATCAATTCAAATAAAGTGCACACTTATTCTAAGATAGTTGACAATAAAGGTGACAAAAGTCAACGACCTACTGCATGCAGTTTGTGTTGACTGTGTGGCCACTCATCGATCGATCGTAGGTTCTAGAACAAAAAGTTTCTGGACCATTTCCCACGTGGTATAACATTTCTTTTCGTTCGCATTCTCATTTTTGCAACGACATGCTTCCTCATTTCAGTTTCGTTTCGCAACCCAATTTATTTGACGCTTACGATATTATAACACATATCTGAGACGAAATGGACACATTCCGATATATAATTGATCAGAGAGGCCGATTATTTGACAACAGTATCAACTAACAAGTCGATTCAATTGAAAAATAAACATACAAAAAAAAAACGTAATGTCGGTTGGGGCAGAATCACGTCGGTCGGTATTTTTTAAAACCGAAACCGAGTTGTTTTCTCGGTTAACAGAACAACACTATCTGAAATTCCCAACTAATTTGTGTCAGGCATGAACCTTCCTCACTGTTGAAAATTTCTAAAATTGCCCAAAAGTTTGGGGAGGTATGAGAGATGCACCATGCCTTCCCCACCCTGTCACCACGTCCTCTCTGTATTCAACAATACAATCTCCCCAAGAGCTTTCCGATGAATGGCAACAAGCCATATTTCCGACTAAATCCTGAAAAGTTACCCATAATTCTGCTGTAGTTAAAGAGTCAATTACAGTACATGCATTCGCTTCGAATGCAGGACGTTGGTTGGTTGAAATCATGTCATATGATGTCGCTTTCAGACCCCAACTTGTTTTCATACTGTATGAATGCTAATTACTCTTTTAATCGCAACAAAATCAACATCCATTTATTAACCCTTTCATGACGGGAGCTATGCCGGTGCAGCATAAAGGTGATGTGAAATACTACAGTAGGGTGATCGAATAGAAATTGAGAATAATGTTGCTCGAAGTATTTTTTTTTTTTATGGTAATTAATCCAAAATGACAAGACGCACCGTTATTCTTATATATTAATTAAATGCAATGACTCTCAGTGGCGAAATCATTTGTGTTTGTTTATCGCCGATGGTTGCATCCCGAATCGAGATGTAAATATTTACAATTGCATGTAGTTCAGTGTTATTCTCTATGGAGTGGTATGGTCGATTTCTTCGAAATTTTCGGTGGTGTTAGTAAAATGCTACATTCCACAGGTTAGCATAGCACCTGAGTACTAACTTATAAGTTTCGTGCACCCGAAGAAGTGCATAATATGTCTTTAAAGTTCCTGTGCCAGTCCATTCTCTTATATAATTATGTGAGTCTCCCAATGTTTTCGCAAAATTTCAAGAAGCTCCAGTCATGAAAGGGTTATATATATTTTGCTGCACGATATCAGTTCTTGGCTTTAAAATATTGTAATTGTGTTAATCAGCCCTCAATGTAATTCAGCGGTATATATGGCCAGAGAAAACCCCATGATGTGTCAAATGTGCCAAAACATATTACCAAGAGTAAGGGTCTGTTTATATGAGACCGGGCTAGCCCTGCCAACTGAGAGCCCGGTTAACCGAGCTGAGAGCGCAAAGTGATTATGACAAAAAATACCCGACCAAATTGCCTGAAGAAAATTTGAATTATGGATTGTATTGCCAATGGTATCGTAACACCTTTATTCTGATCATGCTGTTGAATATGCGTGATGTGCATTTTTTATTCTTTATCTCAATTATAAAAGATAAAATTAATCCATAAAATCGCAAACCATATCCAAAGATTATCTCAAATTCTGTGGTCCATTCATTGATAACAGTATACACTTGGCCTCAGAAGAGAATTTGACTGTCAGCATAAAATTTTAATTAGCAAATAGTGGAGTCACACCCAGGCAGATGTCTATCTCATATTCATAGAATTTTATCAGTTGTGTGTCATTTTGAAACATTTAATACTCTGTCCAATTAGCAATGCTGATCACTTTAAGCCACAGCTTGAAGTGTTTACATGAGAAAAAAGCTGGCTCGGTGACTCGCAGGTGCCTAATAATAGTGTCAGCACGATTATTAATTTTGGAGAAATTTCCCAACGATCACTATTATTTGGCATTGAGACACAGAGTGAAATTTTCATCACTATTTTAATTTCAGACAAAATCCCCACCCAGCACTATTATTATGCCATCATGCTTATTAGGCATCTGAGAGTAAGTTAGCCAGCCAGCTCACCCATATAAAAACCGCCTTAGAGTGAAAATAGTGAAATATAATGTGTTGCAGCTATTTGAGCTCCTTTGGCTTTAAAAAAGTGTAACATGATTTACACATGCTTTAATTATGAGTTCCTATAGGTTTCTATGGCTTTAACCTAGTGAAATATAACATGTTGCTATGATACAATTTCCTATGGGTTTGAGATGGTGGAACATGATTTATTACTGCTATATGAGTTCATATGGCTTTGATAGTTTCCTGTTTCCTCCCAGTATGACAAATCAGCAGGGATTCCTTTGAGATATTTTTTACAATCTGAGCGGGGCATAATAACATACAGCCTGCAAATAGTGTGTCTGTCATTTGCACAATGAGGTCCCCAGAGGGTGAATTTATCCCGCACAGCTATCATCACCAAATTCACACTCTAGGGACCTCATTCTACTTTAGGACTCATCTTCTAGGAAATATATTTATCTCAAATTAACATTGTTTTAGTTACCTTTTCCCATCTGGAACGTTTCTATATATATCTCCTAATTTGCAGAAGATAAAATGCATAATCGAGGTGACTATAAAAGGGTGAACATCTTCAACTGGGGAAATTCAATCTGATCCTAGGTCTCCCATAGCAATTGAAGCCTAAGCAGAATGAGGTTCGCAGAGGGTGAATTTGGTAATGCGGGATAGCATCACTAATTTCACCTTCTGGGGACCTCACTCTGCAAATGACAGACACACAATGTGCAGGAATTCCAACATATCTGTGCATGGTTCCTGTTCTGTAGTCGAAGCTACAAAGAATCAAAAACAGATCAGAGTAACGATTAATCAATCAATTTAGTTCATTGAATCTCCCGGAACCAGACAGAGCACTATCGTGGAATCTTGAGAGCAAATCATTGTTATTCAGGTGCCTTATTCCGAGTCATAATTGCATTTCTATGATATGTACTTCAGTCCCATCATGTCATCTTTACTTGTCTCTGCACAAAGAACCAGACTTTGCATATCTATTGGGCGGTCTCTATACTCTCATGAATTTCCATTCTGCTTGTCTGGGCTTTGAGTTCGAGAGGGGATTCAATTCTATCGGTACTCCCACAATGACTTCAATTGCTCTCTCACCATCACATACTGACAACATTATTAGAACTTAATGTCGTATATCCTACGTCTTTTTGAGAGATAGTTCTGTAAATCAAATAACTATATTGGTATGAGCTCATTTTGCATTCACTGTGATCTGAGAGAACAAGCAATACATGTAATGCTCTAATTAATCGACTCGTTAACCACAGCAGAATGATGGGTAACTTTTCAGGATTTAGTCGGAAATATGGCTTGTTGCCATTCATCGGAAAGCTCTCGGGGAGAGCTTTCCGATGAATGGCAACAAGCCATATTTCCGACTAAATCCTGAAAAGTTACCCATAATTCTGCTGTGGTTAAGGAGTCGATTAATTAGAGTGTTACTGTAGCAGATATTTTTCCTCTTATTGGATGGGGGGCCCATCGGCTGGCTTGGTTAGGTGCATGACATATTAGGCCTGCATAAGCCTATTTCAATGGCAAACTTGACTCCAAGAATCAGGCATTTATGGCTCAAATTGAGTCTCGATTCGAATCAGGTAAAGGATTTCACATCGAATTGAATCGAATCATCACTTATTAAAATCGTAATAATAATTTTTTAGCAATTGGTTGTTGAAGACTACACATGTTTAATCCCTGATATTTTGTGAACTTATATGTACATTGGAATTCTCGTACCGATCGAACTCTTTAATCATGACCAGGATAGGTATTAGGTATGCAGCTGGCCGTTGTTCACATTTTGACATTTAATACCCTGGTCATATGCACTGACTCGTTCTGAAATGTAATTTTTGGTGCAAATTGTATGAATACATTACTTAGAATCTTATATTTTTGTCTCTGAACTTCTGAAGAATTATCAGAGACAAAAATATAAGGTTCTGAGTGATGTAATCGAACCTTCTCGTTTGTGGAAATTGATACATGTAGATTTGATTCTCGATGGACCTGCGACAATCTGAGTCATTAATTGTGACCACCAGATCGTATTCGTTATTCAAGTATTTCAAGCAAAAAATTATATTTCTATTGAATGTGATGAGATAGTAAGAGATATTTGCAGCCTTGACTCTTCACTGGCACGAAAGCAATCATAATGAGAAATTCATTTTTTTCATTCAAAAGAGAAAATTACTAAACACTGAAACAACCATCTGAAAGAGTCTGAGTGTTCACACTGAAGGCAGTCTGATGTCTGAATTAACGTGCAACCATATTACTATTTTATTTTAGATTCTTCAGACTTTTCCGAGATTGACTGGAACTCCAAAAGTGTCAAAATAATTTCAAATTTCCGCTATCTTAACTTTAGACTATGAAAGTTGGGAATAGGAAATGGATCTTGTAGTGTGACGACGGAACAAAAGTATTTTTCGCAAGCGCGATAACTCTATTACTATATTGGGTTAACCCGTGAAGTTTGCCACATGTTGGGGCAATATATGTGTATTTGCTTAATTCTGCTCAATTTTCACGAAATGAAATTAATAAATAAATGGTGTAACCAATATTCAAAATATTAACGAATCTCCCGACTTATTTCGAATCGAATCAAATCAGTTGGACGATTTTGAATTGATTCTGGAACCTTCATCAGAGTCTATTGGCAAACCTGGTTCAGATCCTGACAAGCATGTATTTTATATCCATGCAAAGTGGACATAACCTGATATGTGTATCTGGACAAGATTGTCCATGCTTTCTTGGGTTCAGTTTTTTATACATGCAATGGAGCGATATCCCAGTGAAATTTATCTCTGAGTAATATTTCCTCCACAAATAAAACTTGCAATGTCATGATATGGCCTACCAGCTGAAATGATGATAAACCGCAATAAAATGAAACAAATGTCTTACATAATGAATTCACATCACCTGGCCAATAGTGTAGACAAGAAAATTTGTCTTTTTGTCCCTGTATTAGTGAAATATATCTAAATATCTTATAGAGATCAGGGACCAGCCGAGAGAGCGACTTGGGAGACATCTTTTCCCTAAAATTTGCCATTTCTCCCTATTTTTGTCCCAAGGAGAAGTGACTTCTCTCTCATATACCAGAATGCATATGTCCCTACAGCATTTTTAAAGTATATTTACTAATCATAACGGTGTTCTTACTCACAATAGCGATTTTTTAAATGGGATCTAATTGTGTTGTATGATACTTATTGGATCATAAAAGTGTGATGTTGGGGAGTATATTGAACATCAGCCATTGTTCCAGTCCACTTCTCCCTAATAATTACCAAACAGGGAGAGGTGATTTCTACCAGTTTGAAACCTCTAGGCTTGTCCCTGATAGAGATTACTAAATTATTACATGGCTTCCTCTCCAATCACCACAACCCCCTCCCTTTTCCTTCTGTCATTTTCCTCCCATATGTCGACATGCAGTATATTCATTACAATGTCAGTCAAATCTTTACTCATAATCTCTAAACACAGCAACATAGGTTCGAGATTGTATCTAGCTCATTGAACATGCCGATTATACACAACTGTTCCACTCCACCTAAGCATAAAATCAGTAAATTCATGATAAGACCAGTAAGCTTGTCAGCCGTATTTAGTCATATTGGTTTATGTATGTCCCCAGTGAACAATGATTGCTGTTATATATTTGCCGGACTATCATGGCTACATATTAGGATTAATCTTGTGAAACTGTTAACTGCAGGTATGGATTGCATGATATATGAATAAGTCCAACATGTTTTGCATTGTTATGATACTCCACTTTTAAAGAGAATTGGGTGGGGTTTAGCCTGGATAAACTTTGTCTGTGACTGTTGGTCCATCTGCCCTTTATCTAAAGCCAACTTTTTTTTGTTTAGGAAATGTTTATTTTCTGTCGTAAAAGTATACATTGGAACAGTCTATTATTTATCTGGAGGGATGTTCAGGAAATATTAACAGACAACATGCAGACAATAGAAATTGCAGAAGTAATCATATTCATTGATGGGAAATGTTCAGATAATAAGTTCAACAAATGTTTGTTGAATTTATTATCGGAACATTTCCTAAGGGATAACAACATGTTATTTAAACAAATAATGACATGCTCACAACCGAACGTACTAAAAGCAATTGCCCATTTTGTCTACCACAGACTTGCCAAAAAGGGAAAATGACAACCTAGTGACCAACTGCTAGACAGAATACGCGACCAGACGAATGCAAATTCCCAATAAGTTGAATAAAACCAAACTCGATGCAAATACATATAACTACATTATTATGTGCGACATATTGTGTCAAGAAAAGAAATGACTGTATGAATGTCATGTCCTTTCACTACATTGTTATAAATTATGTTTCTTTATTATGTATGTTTTCATTTGACCATATTTGGTGTAAAAGTATAATAAATTGATTGATTGATTGATTATTAATGAGTACTTTAAAATAGGGTTAATATGATCTATTAATATGGAGGTTTGCTATCGAGATTTAGAGTATTCAGAAGATCGAGTGCCCATGTAGTTCTGTTGTTCACAGTCTCCTTTTCAGTGTTATATTTTTATATTTTTTTTTCTGCATCCCATATAATTTTCGATGAATGGCAACAAGCCATATTTCCTACTAAATCCTGAAAAGTTAACCATTATTCTGCTGTGGTTAAGGAGTCGATTATTTAGGGCAATACTGTATAACAGCCTTTGGTAAAGCCTCTTTTATTCCATTTCTGTTTGACATAATTCATGCATAAAGTATTATCAAATAGAGGTGAGCCCCTGCTGTTTGTAAGATGTATGGCGCATTATAAAAAATAAGCCATCTCACGATGACCAAGCTCAGGTTTGAATCCCAATATTAAAGTGAGGATTTACGATCCATGTGCAAGATTGATAACCTGATCGTGTTTTGGGCTACAGTAATGCCCGAAGTATATGACCCTTTAACCACAGCAGAATTATGGGAAATTTTTCAGGATTTAGTCGGAAATATGGCTTGTTGCCATTCATCGGAAAGCTTTTAGGGGTTGATTATTTAAGATATTACTGTAGTTCGTCAGATACTTTCTTGTGGTCGGTGTTTTCATGCAGTGGAATGATTTCCCAGGGAAATTAACCCTCCGCAGCGGAGTCCGCTCAGTATTTCCTCTGCCTGTGAAACTGACCAACCTTAGCCATTCGGGTTGGGAGGGCTGCAGCCCCTACCAAACTTTCTGAAAGCTGAAAATTTGGGCTATTTTGGGGGCAAATTGGAGATATTTTTAGTCAAATTCGGGCAATTTTCGGGCAAATTGAATGGTTTTCATGGGGGGGGGGGGGGGGGGGAGAATTATGACAAATTACATTATTTTTCACATTTCTGCATGAATTATACATATTAAAGGTCAATTTGAATAAAAAAAAATGTATATTAATGTGTATATACAAGGTATGTTCTACAAAAACTGTGTTACAAATTAACTATGAGTATATTATGTATAATTTAAATTCGTGCAAAATGTCTCAGCCACCCTAAAAATTTGGGTAACCGTACGGATATGTGATTTTTTTTTTCTTCTTCCGATACAATGCAACTCCCCGCAGAAGGCTTCTTTAGGAATATTATCGCATTTGTTCGCATAGGCGGATGAGGCTGTCGTTAACAGCCAATATTGGTGTATTTAAAACAAGGATATTGTGTATATTATTAGTGTTCATGAGCGAAGTTAAAATATCTGTTCTGTCATCCTCAGCTAGCCTGTTTTGTGCATCTCCTTCTGAAAGTCTTCCAGGGACTGCCACTGCCTCTTCAGATAGGGCGTTCCACATCCGTATGGCAGACAGAAAGAAGGAGTCTTTTATATGCATCTACTCTCACATGATGTTGTTTGTAGCAACACTATGATATGGCCTAATTGCTGAAAAGATGAACCAAATAGACCGAGACTTAGCTCACTCTATGCTGTCTTCAGTACAGTAATGCCCGAAGTATATGACCCTTTAACCACAACAGAATTATGGGAAATTTTTCAGGATTTAGTGGGAAATATGGCTTGTTGCCATTCACCGGAATGCTCTCACTGAGAGCTTTCCGATGAATGGCAGCAAGCCATGTTTCCCACTAAATCCTGAACAAATTTCCCATAATTCTGCTGTGGTTTAGGGGTCAATTATTTAGGACATTACTGAATATTTTGTGGTATAAATGTATCATCATAATCAGCCAGTACTTCAAAAAGTCTCTAATGATTGAGAAGGCTTCGGATTGTTGAGAAACTTATACCAGATTCACATAGAATTCATCTATTTGTACAGTAATGCCCAAAGTAATCGACTCCTTAAACATAGCAGAATTATGGGTAACTTTTCAGGATTTAGTCGGAAATATGGCTTGTTGCCATTCATCGGAAAGCTCTCCCCGAGAGCTTTCTGATGAATGGCAACAAGCCATATTTCCGACTAAATCCTGAAAAGTTACCCATAATTCTGCTGTGTTTAAGGAGTCGATTACTTAGGGCATTACTGTACTTGATTTGTTGAGATTGTATATCCCCCTCTAGAAGTTTTGTGTCAGACCTCTCGTTATTCACTCCGACATTTGGCATTGATCGTCTCGGGTTATTCTCTCCGTTATTGTTGTGTGCTGATTGTTTTACATTAAATCAGTCTTCCTGTCTGGAGAATTCTGCCCCCCAGATAAATTGTATGAAATAATTAGACAATAAGTAAATTGGAGGGAGAAGTAAGAATGTTTTAATAACGATGTAGACTCAGTGTTATAAAGTTTGCCGCAATGCAATCACGGTATGTAGTGGCCCAATCAAAACCATCAAGCCTTGAAGTAGTGTGTCTGTCATTTGAAGAATGAGGTCCCGAGAGGGTGAATTTAGTGACGCTACCTGCAAAGCGGGATAGCATCACTAAATTCACCTTTTGGTGACCTCATTCTGCTTTAGGCCTCATCTTCTGGGAAGTATCCATGTAGTCTCAAATTAACATTGTTTTTACTAGTAGTTATACTTTTCCTCTTCTGTTCAATTTCTATATCCCCTAATTTGCAGAAGATAAAATTCATGAACGAGGTGACTAATGGGTGAACATCACCAACTTCAACTGGGGAACTTCAATCTGATCCTAGGTCTCCCATAGCAGTTGAGGCCTAAGCAGAATGAGGTTCCCAGAGGGTTAATTTGGTGATGCTAGCCCACCATGGGTGATAGCGTCACTAAATTCACCCTCTGTGGACCTCATTTTGCAAATGACAGACACACTGTTTCAAAGCTTTGAAACCATATATTTTGGTTGAATCCTGTAATAGAACATGATCTATGGTTTGATGAATGACAGTGGGTATCTATCAGAGCTGTTAAGTTGCACGGACTCTCCGTGAAACTCCCGGATTGCCATATAGAAAACCTCTAAAATACTGAAGATCACCGATTTCTCCCACATATGGGAGACCTAGACTCAGGTGAAGATGGTGATGTGCACCCATTGGGCACCTCAATTATGCATTGTGTCATCTGCCAATTTGGGAATATTGAGAAAATGAACTAAAAAAGAAAAAGAAACTTTCCTAAAAGAAACTAAAAAACTTGCTGTTAATTTTATAATAATGATACGTTCTATACTGTATGTGGCTTTTAATCATTCCTTATTATCTTTTGATTAATCATGTTGGTTGATTTTTCAATAATAATTTCAACCGATAGGAGCTACATGTTTGCTTTACTATGAATATCATAATATGAGTAGCTTGTCATTTCCATTTGTGAAATTCCGTCTGAAACATTCGGTTACAAGATGATGGAGTAATTAATGTTCCAGACAGAATCATGTTATTCTCTATAAATTCATTTCTCTCAGATTGATGATTCGTCTCCCATGCCCTAAGTAATCGACCCCTTAACCACAGCAGAATTATGGGTAACTTTTCAGGATTTAGTCGGAAATATTATTTGTTGCCATTCATCGGAAAGCTCTCGGGGAGAGCTTTCCGATGAATGGCAACAAGCCATATTTCCGACTAAATCCTAAAAAGTTACCCATAATTCTGCTGTGGTTAAGGGGTCGATTACTTAGGGCATGGATTTTATTCTGCAGAGAGTCTGGGATTTCTTTCGACATTAAACAATTGTGATGTTCCTGTGGTCCATTTCTTTTATCTACGACCCAAATTAAGAAACGAGATTGCAGGATTTTCACAAAACACCTCGATATCCACGCTTCAATATCACTCAGAGGCATTTTCATCCATGGAGATTACTTCAGACGAGTATGATGAATAGATTTTTTAGACTCCATCTTTGAATACGAGAACGGGATTCTAAAGAATTTAAGAATAATTCATACGGGAGCCGCATTCCGGGACAGGGAAGGCAATTCATCATCCCCTGCGGCTGACGTTAGAACGAAGCCTTATTAATGTAATGGAAGTACACAACAAACTCAAATTTTCATTCGTCTAATTCGCCAACGTCTTCTTCAAATTTCATTTTAAAATAAGATTAACCCTCAACAGAAATTTAAGTGAGATGGGGATATTGCTTTTCTATTAAAATTATTACTGAATAATTTGAATTGAGGCTGTCTGTTTACAAAAAAGAGTTGTTGTCTTTGATGAGATTAATGCTAGCTCTTATGCATGGATCAAGCCTGAGGAATGCCGGCTGATACGGACCCCGGCTCTTACGGACCCCTGGCTTATACGGACCCTGGCTCTTACGGACCCCCGGCTTATACGGACCCTGGCTGATACAGACCTCAATTTTATTTATATTTTTATTTATTTAAATAAATTAAAGTACTGGCAACATACATACTAAAATAACAAAAATGTGAATATAATGAGGCACAACAAAAGTGTAACAACGTTCCACCAAACGATTTATTATTTATACTGGGGCATACAGCTTGGGGACTTCGTTCAACAACCTGCTGGTAGTAATCCTCATTGACGAGTAGTCTGTCCACAAGAACATCAACTTCCCGGTCGCCTATATATCGCCGACGCATCTTCCCTTCAGAAACCTGATTCAGATCACCACAGGAATTATAAATGAAATTACAAAAATGTCAATTTATAATCACATAGAAATAATACTGGAACATTCAGGTTCAATGCAGCCAATAACCTCACGAAAAGCCGACTGATATGTCCACATGAAGTACAGTTAGACATTGTGGAATTAAAAATGAATTATGCCAGTCAGGCACGTTTGGAGTTTGGGATAATACGCGGGAAGATTTGAAAGGGCCGTCGGCCCTCTTCTACAACCCACTTTTGGATGCTGTAATTCCACTGAAGAGCGTTTGTAGGGCTTGCTTTATGAACAGACAGTCAAGCTTCCCAAGTGTCGCTAACTTCTCACGGGTTCTTGATGGGACGAGATTCACGTGAAACGATTCTGGTAGATAAGAGATATGGGGACAATGCTTTGCTTCAAATCGAAGGAGAGTCATGTACCAACAACTCAATAACATATAGATTTTTAAATTTGTTACCATTTGGGCGTTCTTTGTGACAAAGATAACACAATCATTCTTGAATATTTCATGCAGACACTTATTTTCTTTGGATAGATAGGAAAAACAAAGACGCTACAATGACCAAATATATCAGGAACACTTAGCCAGATTTTGTATCGATACTGACAGCGTCTGGTTTTTTTTTCTTCTATTAGATGGATCAGCTTGGATGTTTATCATGTGTAAAGTAACACTGTTTAATATTGAATTACACATAAGAGCGTTATACCAAATCCCCCTATAGTGTCTTCATTTCTTTTCTTTTGAATTGAATATGCATGCGAACATTTAGGTACTACCAGCTGAATTCCAGTCGGGAAGCACACATTGATCGACACAACATTCAATTTGACAATAGAGCGTTACTTTACGTCCCATCCTAGTGTCTTCTGAATAATAACGCTTCCAGTACAGTATGTAAAAAAAAAAACGTGTGTCATGCTTGTTTTAACCCTTTACCCAACAAACCGGCCAAAACCGGCCAAATAAAGCTTCAACAGCCTAAAATATCTTCGGTCTGTCTCAATAGAACCATACAAATATGGGTATCATTGGAATCGGCTCCTTGACCACATTGTGATAGTTACAGTTATGCCCTGTGCCAATGCATTCTCTTATATATGCGAGTCGACCATAGGTCGCCTCGCATATATAAGAGAATGCATTGGCCTAAAAAAAATCTTTTTTTACCATTTTTTCTGTGTTAAGCCAATGCATTCTCTTATATATGCGAGGCGACCTATGGTCGACTCGCATATATAAGAGAATGCATTGGCACAGGGCCCTTCTGTTGGGTAAAGGGTTAAAAACAATGACAATGAGCTCCTTCGTGCGATACGTTATTGTGTATCAGACCACATGGTAAACCTTCGGAAGATACGTTATTGTGTATCAGACCACATGGTAAACCTTCGTGCCATACGTTATTGTGTATCAGACCACATGGTAAACCTTCGGAAGATACTTTATTGTGTATCAGACCACATGGTAAACCTTCGTGCGATACGTTATTGTGTATCAGACCACATGGTAAACCTTCGTGCGATACGTTATTGTGTATCAGACCACATGGTAAACCTTCGGAATAGCTACTTGGACCACATACCACATACTGAATAAATATGGAGTGACAACATACCTCTACCTTGACGCGATTGATGACTCCATCCTATGTGCCTTCCTCCTTGGAACTGAGGTCATGACGCCTCCCGGCGTGGTAATTCAAGACATGGACCACATTATTCTTGACTCATCCTCCTACCTGTTCACCAAGTGTCGTTGCATACTCGGAAAATCAAAACGATCTTAACGCATATTACACTTCCTTGTGTATACCAATAAGTTTTTGTGACAATCATGAAAATATGATAACCATTTTATAAATATTCTTCTCCACATTGGAGACATTCAATATATATATATATATATATATATGTCAGAGTTATGGAGGCACGGACTCAGTATGAGTGTTCATTGCTTCATATTTGCGTGAAAAAATTCTCATTTCTTATCGAAATAGCCATGTGTCGATCGGAATGGTACACTCGAGATGTTCCCCAAACCAAATCAAGCTTGAAAACCGGTCCCGATTTCATCCATGCCGGAGTTCGAACCCGCGCCAACCTCGTCTAGCCCAGACTGTGATGATCTATCCACGACCTAACCACCTCGGCTACGGGGACATCCTTAAAAGGAAGCCCTTTCACCGAGGAGTTAGGAAGCGTATCAGTCTGAACATGGGTTCGAACCCACTACCTTCGAAATTCTTGATCTGCCATTCTGGAAACATGTCAATGCACTTCCTCCGAAATTGCATCTGTGACCATACTGGCGTATGGTACTGGCGTATATAATATGTCAGAGTTATGGAGGCACGGACTCAGTATGAGTGTTCATTGCTTCATATTTGCGTGAACAAATTCTCATACCAGTTGTATTTTTACAAACATGTTTTCACAACAAATCAAACTCTGTCCATTCATGATACTGATCACCAATGACTGACCATTCATCACAGCGTGTCTGTTTATACAATGATATAAAGAGATCACACGCGCGTGTTTATACAATGATAGAATTACCGATCAGGCATGCACACGATATAATAAATGTTTTCTAAGTCATAACATCACCGAAATGATCACAGTTTTACCTTGTGATAAGACAATCATAAGTGTATGTTAAATTTGAATTAATAAATATACTTTAGAACTGGAAAGTAAAAATTCAAGCAAGAGTTTAAAAAAGTAAACCATAATCAAAATTGCATATTTTAATTGAGGTCCGTATGAGCCGGGGTCCATAAGAGCCAGGGTCCATATCAGCCGGTGGTCCGTATGAGCCAGGGTCCGTATGAGTCACCGTCCGCAAGAGCCAGGGTCTGTATCAGCCGCATACCAAGCCTTCGTATAGTGTGCCTGTCATTTGCAGAATGAGGTCCCAGCGGGCTAGTATAACTAAGTATACCCTCTGGGGACCGCATTCTCTTAGGCCTCATCTTCTATGGAAAGTTAGAAACTTTTCACATAGCTCCTATTTATTTATTATACCCCCTTTTAAAAAAAGGGGGGTATACTGTTTTGCACCTGTCCGTCCATCCGTCGTACCGTACGTCCGTCCGATGTCTGTTCATGTCATAACTTGAACAGTAGTGCTCGGATCTCAATGAAATTTTGTATGGCTGTTCATTACTATGAGGGCATTCAATAGAGGGTTACGTCGTTTTGTTCAGATTTTCCATTCTTGAGTTATTCATCTTTGTTTATCTTGAATGTTGGATTTTTGGTCTGGTCTGGTGTCTGTCATGTCATAACTTCAACAGTTGTGCTGGGATCTCAATGAAATTTAGTATGGATGTTCACTACTATGGGGGCATTCAACAGAGGGTTACATCGTTTTGTTCAGATGTTCCATTCTAGAGATATTCATCTATGTTTATCTTGAAATGTTGGATTTTTGGTCTTTCTGGTGTCTGTTCATGTCATAACTTCAACAGTTGTGCTGGGATCTCAATGAAATTTGGTATGGATGTTCACTACTATGAGGACATTAAAAGGGGGTTCCATTGTTTTGTTCGGATTTTCTGTTCTAGAGTTATACATCTTTGTTTATCTGGAAATGTTGGCTTTTTGGTCCGTCTGGTGTCTGTTCATGTCGTAACTTCAACAGTTGTGCTGGGATCTCAATGGAATTTGATATGGATTTTCACTACTATGAGGACATTCAATAGAGGGTTCCATTGTTCTGTTCCGCTTTTCCATTCTAGAGTTATTCATCTTTGTTTATCTGGAAATGTTGGTTGTTTGGGTCCATTCCGATGTCTGCATGTTCAACTCATAAACTTGAACAGTAATGCTCGGATCTCAATGAAATTTTGTATGGATGTTCACCACTATGAGGATATTTATTGGCACATTCAAATGTTTGTTTTGTTTTTATTGTTCTATTGTTACTCATCTTTGTTTATATGAAAAATGCTGGTGTTTGGGGTCCATCTGTCTGAGTATAGCCCTCATTTGTTATAGATATGCCCACACTAGGCGGTATACCATGAGGGGGTATGCACCGGACGACAGTCCATCTCTTGTTTTTTTTATAGTTTCTCTATATCCCAAATTGGCCGACAACACATTGCATAATCGAGGTTCCCAATGGGTGTACATCATGATATTCACCATTTGGAAACTTCAATCTGAGTCTATGTCTATGAAGTCTCCAGAGGGTGAATTTGGTGATGCCTAGCCCACTTTGCATGTTCTTCTTGGTAATAATTGGTTAGCAAAGTCAGTATGATTTTTCAAACTGTACCAACTGCAAAAATCTTTCCATAGCTTTAAACAAATCTTTCACTAACACAAGATCGTATCATCTTTTGGATGGGATGTTCCCCCGGTTACCCAGTCAGTCATAATCAATCCAGCTATGTGGAGCTCATTTGATTCCCAAATGGAGGGTGACCTGATTTATGCATATGGGCAAGTTTGTCAGTTGCTTAATTAACAGGTGTTGATGGTTTTTACCAAACTCCATGCAGGGTTTACCTCCCTTGATGACTCGGTAATAACCGCTGCAACCGGCGACATTTCACCCACATTTGGTGGACTTCCGCGAAATAAGATATATACTAAGCGAACAGAGCAACATGCTGCTCTTGTTAAGCATACAAAACATCGAACAAAATTTGTATAAATTTTGAACCTTAAGTTTGAAAAGTCCCGCTAAAACCGAAGAACTATATTTCAGAACGGTGTGATTCGGTTCTGCGATTATTTTATCAACACAAAAGTCAAAACGCACATGGACGACAATTTCACACAACACGCATGGCAAGTCAGACACAAGAGTTCTAATTTGCTCCAATTTTGACGAGTTGCTTGCGAAAATCATCAACAAAACTACCACTCTGATCCTCCATTCTGTCATTAAGTTTTTAGTGCGGGATTCGTTCTCAAAGCATAGGAAATTTGACTTTGGGGCGATCGGTTTTCGCCATTTTGTTCGGAAAACCCCACGCTAAATATAGAAACGGAAACTAGTACCCAGCCGGAGACAGAGTCAGAAAGGAAGTATGACTGGTGCGCTGTGGTAGAGAATTGGGTTTTTACTTCCAGTAATATTTGCTTGAACATGTGTGATCTTCCCTCTACCAATATAAACACTGACAATGTCATGACTTGACATGCATAGCTTCGGGAAAAAAAAACAATAATCCCTATTAATTAGTCAGTGAATATTCTTTGTTTTGACTGCATTGGGCAGAGCGGCCTGCTGGTGCCAACAATGGGTTACAATTAATCTACTGTCATCTTAACCATTATGAACTTTATTGAAATCTACCACCAGAGCGCACCAGTCATACTTCTTTTCTGAACCTGAAACCGGGTGGGTACCATTCTGGGTTTTCTGTATTTAGGCAGATTTTTACAGCAAAAAATGCCAAACTCGATTCCCCAAATTCGCTCACTATAATTTATCGAGAGAAGGTGCATTTAGAGCGGTAGGACTTGTTGACAATTTTTGCATACAGTAATGCCCGAAGTATACCGGTATGACCCTTTAACCACAGCAGAATTATGGGAAATTTTTCAGGATTTAGTCGGAAATATGTCTTGTTGCCATTCATCGGAAAGCTCTGCTGTGGTTTATGGGTCGATTATTTAGGACATTACTGTTCTACTCAGCAAAATAGCAGTACTCTCATGTTTAATTTTTTCCAATCGTATTGTTGCCCATCTGCGTTTTGACAATATTTTATTTGTGTTGATAAAATAACCAGATAACCAAAGCACTACATTACATGAAATAATTCTTTGTTTCCATTGGGACTTCCCTACAAGCCTTGAAATAGTGTGCCTGTCATTTGCAGAATGAGGTCCCCAGAGGGTGAATTTAGTGATGCTACCCCGCATAGCGGGCTAGCATCACCAAATTCACCCTCTGGGGACCTCATTCTGCTTACACCTCAGCAGAATGAGCTAATGACAGACACACTATTTCAAGGCTTGTGCATGTAGTTTGCTACCTTCAGTCAAATGTTGTACAGTAATGCCCTAAATAATCGACTCCTTAACCACGGCATAATATTGGGTAATTTTTCAGGATTTAGTCGGAAATATGGCTTGTTACCATTCATCGGAAAGCTCTCAGTGAGAGTTGTTACCATTCATCGGAAAGCTCTCAGTGAGAGTGAGAGCTTTCCGATGAATGGCAACAAGCCATATTTCCGACTAAATCCTGAAAAGTTACCCATAATTCTGCTGTGGTTAAGGAGTCGATTATTTAGTGAATTACTGTATATGTGCTCACATGTGCTTGTTAATTAGTAGGCATTGCTGACAACGGACGATTTATAAATCTACTGTCATCTTAATATCATAGCTTGTTCTCTAATTACAGGGCCTTCTACAAGCAAACGATGTGGTTGCGCACGAGGTTTACGGGGAGGACGCGGTGCGAGTGACGCCGCCGCCAGTGCAGACGTTTGTTAATGGAGACGTGCATGATCAGGAATCTTCCCCGAGTACTCCTGAGATGGAATCGCCTCCTCGAGTCCGCCTTGTACAGTTCCAGAAAAACACAGAGGAGCCTATGGTAGGTGTTAAATAGAATCTCCTTGTGTTCCCCTTGTACAGTTCCAGAAAAACACAGAGGAGCCTATGGTAGGTGTTAAATAGAATCTCCTCCTTGCGTTCCCCTTGTACAGTTCCATAAAAACAGAGGAGTCGTGGTGTTAAAGCACTCCGTGTTTGACATCGCTTGATGTCCGAATTCATACAGCTACATGTATGCTCTAAGTAACTGACCCCTTTAATTTGGTTGCAAGCCGGACAGGACCCTGGTAATACCACAAGTGAACTGCGGTCAAACTGTCTCACCGCAACAACTGGTAATTGACCTACTATACCAGAGGGTATTCTGACCAAAAAACATCTTTATTAATTAGCAACCAAATAATTGACGCCTACCGCGCATTTGTTTTGTAAGGTTATTTCGAGGTTGTCACCACAGGGCATGCAGGCATGATGTATTATTTCCCATTGTAATGCTATCTAGTTTACGAAGTTCAAATATGAGGGTTAAAGGTATTCAATCCCATTCGATGGTCCCCATATAATCAGATTCCAACAACAACAACATTTTTAGAAATGCCGCTTCAGTTATCAGAATCGATTAATTTCCCAAAAATAATGCTAACCATTGTCAAATATAGTATGAAATTGCCCGAAACATGTTATTTATCAACATGTTCGACGAAATTTGACCTTATTATTGACAGAAAGCCTCTTGATTTTAGAGTTATTAATCTTCCATTTTATCCTAGAACGTCGAGTCGTAGACTGTTTATTGGGCCACTAATAATTAACGATAGTGAAAAATAATAGATTTCAAAAATCGATATCTGATAACTCTGAGCTTTGATGGGTGGTTCCTCGACTTGAATTAAATATTTTTTACCCCCAAATCCAAATAAATAGTAATTGAGGAGTGCTTAATCAGATTTATAATGCATCTTCAAGTATCTACATCTGTAAATATTCAGGACCTCGATGTTGCTTCGTGTTTTCCCTGGTGCTCGACATCTGAGTTTTTTTTTATATTTTGAAATTTGACGGCCTGTTGGCCTGTTGGCCAAATAATTTGAAAAATTGTGGGTATTTTTGGATTTAAGTCTTGATTAGTTGCAAATCGTTAATGAGATGGAGGTGCGGCTACATCAACATCACAGTCGTCCGCATTATTACACCGTGGTAATACCACAGGTCAACTTTGTTAAAGGGGGGGGGGTGGGGTGGTCGAATAATTAGAGCATAGCTGTAAGTTGCCTACTGAATTGTCTTATTTGTCTGAATTAAGGAGAGGATCCGATGAAAATCCGATGAAACCATACCAAACTTGAGGTTATATGCCCATTGTTGTGGAGACAAACTCAATATCTCATACAACACCATTGGGTACATGGAGACTTGATTCCTTTATATCTCATATTCAACATCAAATGTTGCCAACGATAATTAACTTATAATGACCACATTGAAGCCATTGTTAATTTCAAAAACTTTTCTGCCAAACCTTTTGCCAATTGAAATTATTCTTTCCAAATGTGATTAGTTTTTTTTTGCATTTGGCAAATGGACGTGTGAACTCTGCAGCCCAAGTCCTTTGCATTATTGAACAAACATCCCATATTATGAACGTTAAATTTATCAATCGATCAAATAACATATAATTTCTCCACCTGAAATTACGTACATGAATTGCGGTTTTAAAAGCCTAAATTTGTGGAAAATTTCAATCCATTCTTGGCTGTTAAATGGCATTGATTTTACCATTGTTCACTCTGCCTAAGAATATAAACGAGATGGAATTGTGACGTGCTGATTGCTCTATATGTCTATATGATAATTGTGAAAATTGTTGCTGATTGATTCACTTCTCTGAATTGTAACCTCAAGGCGACCATTATTGCACAACATGTAGCTGTTGACATGTGGATCAGAAGGTTTCAGCTAGAGAGATGGCTTGCTGACCTTGGGACGGCCTATTAACCCAAATTATGGCTCAGTTTCAGAAAAATGACAATTTAATTTCCGACAACATTTCTAAGTTTGAGTACGATGACAATCACTGACAATAGTTCATCAGTCCATGTCTGGAAATCAGCGACCAGCAAGCTTGAGTTTAGTGTGCCTGTCATTTGCAGAATGAGGTCCCCAGAGGGTGAATTTAGTGATGCTATCCCGCATTCTGCTTAAGCCTCATCTTCTCTGGATAGTTTCTTTATTGTCAGATTTCTATAGAAACTTCTTTAGAAATTTTTTATTTCTTTTTTAGTTTAGTTTTTCTATATCCCCAAATTGGCAGATGACACATTGCATAATCGAGGTTCACAATGGGTGTACATAAAAATGTTCACCATGAATTTGGTGATGCTAGCCCACTGTGCAGGATAGCATCACTAAATTCACCCTCTGGGGACGTGATTCTGCAAATGACAGGCACACTAAACTCAGGCTTGGCAACCAGTCACTTAGACCTTTAATCAAAATTAGCCATCATAAATCAAGTGGAGACAATGATATGGCACTGTATGCTGGATAACTTTTAAAAACCACCCTGCAGTCCACTCCAGTGATGTTCTACAGCTAGATTGACACCAGGTCATGTGTTTACCTTTTTAAATAAATCCCCAAGTGTACAACAAGGGCTATCCCGCAGCAAAATTTTACCTTGAAAAACCCAGAACTACAGCAGCTAGTTAAATAAATTTCCCACTCACAAAATTCCATTCCTCCATTAATTCACCAGTTTAAATAATTCAGATATGATGTACAACTCAAATATTAAAGCAATATTTCATCTCTTAATAACATGTATCAAGTGAAGGCCATTCTTCAGTTACCTTCACCTGTAGCATTCCATGGTGTACTCTCTCCCCGACTCTGGAACACATTTAGCTCCCTGATTCCTAAAGTGGAAAGAATTGATGTAGCTGTTGATGTGTTGATCGGCAACAGTTACATTTCAGCAAGAAGGATTGCTGTTCTTTGGATGATCTATTTATCCAAATGATGGCCTAGTTTTAGTAAGATTACAATCGCTGACAACAATTTTTCTGTTAATGTCTGCAAATCAGCAGCCAGTCAGATGGACTTGCTCTCGAAAGTAAAGGTCGAATTGGCTTCCATTAGTTTCCATCATAGATCACATGGGCACAACGAGATACATGTAGCACTTTATGCTTGATGTGCTTTTAAGCCACTTACCTGTATATAGCCAAAGTTGAGAGAATTGATGGTGCCAAATATGTCTAATTCTGTTGCCTTAAAAATATGGAGATGGAATTGTGATGCACTAATTGCTCCGTGACCGTAGGTCGTAATGTCAGCCCTCATAATTGGCTACAGCAATCTAGTGTTGAAACGACCTGGGGATTCTGGAGCCGACTAGTCCATTCGACAAGTCAGTTCTCGCCCATTACTAGTGCTGTTTAAAGGACAAAAATTAAGTGGAAAAACATTGGTTTATTCATCAAATCAGATGATAAAAATCTTCATAATTGATTCAATTAACGAAAGAACTCATGTAATATTTATATTCACAGACGTTGAAAGCAAGAGATCAACACAATAGGCATAAAAAAATAATAAAACATCAGTTTAATAACGCGAATTCAGACATGCTATTAAACCGGAAGAATTTATTAATCGTGTGATTTCAATAAACCATGGAACTTGAGAATGTGGTGTCCCAGTTATCTCATGATTGGTGCATGACTTGTGTGCTACGTTCTCCACATGCTGACTATGTATATACTTTGCGTTTTTAACTCTGTCACGTCCATGGCAAGTGTTTGATAAACATACAATGTACCTATATTTCTAGTGTTTTAACTCTTATTATAGGAAGTATGTACCATATTCGGACTAGTCAATGCCAAATTACACAGTCGACATTGGGAGATATCGGCATCGATGTTGCTTTGTCGATTGATGTTGCTTAGTTGACTAATCGTTTCAACACTACAACAATCGGCAAGCAAACGGTTGCCATAACAGATTTCCGAAGCCAAACAATCTGACTTAAGAGAGCTGTATTGTTGAACTTATTATCTGATCATTTTCCAATGATAATGAATCCTTCTGCACTTCAGTCTGTCTGTCGTCTGCTTAACCCTTTCAGTGCCAAGTCGGATTTTTGTATCAACCCATATTTCCTTGATCATTTTTCAAACATATTGATTATAATAATGTGATACATTGATGGAAAGAGCTCTAAAGAGGACATATGGGTTGATACAAAAATCGGACTTGGCACTGAAAGGGTTAATTTTACTGAACAGACAAATAATAAATCATTCCAATGTATACTTTTATAACCTGGTGGGAGAATTAGTATAGAACAGGTTAAACAAATATACTGAAGTAGTTAGATTGTGTGAGCTTCGGATTTCTCCTAGACAAACCAGCTGGATAGAGCGGTTACATGTTTAACATTCAAGTCTGCAAATAGTGTGTCTATCATTTGCAGAATGAGGTCCCCAGAGGGTGAATTTAATGATGTTCTGTGTGGTCTAGCATCACCAAAATCACCCTCGTGGGACCTCATTTTGCAAATGACAGACACACTATTTCAAGGCTTGACGGTTTTGATGGGGCCACTACATACGTGTTGTGGCTAACTTTATAACACTACATCCTTATTAAAACAATCTTTAAATACGTCTCCCTCCAATTTACTCTTATTGTCTAATTATTTCATAAAATTTATCCGGGGGGGGGGGGGGGGGGGGGGGGGGGGGAGAGGGGGGGGGCATCACCAAATCCACCCTCTGGGGACCTCATTCTGCTTAGGCCTCATCCTCTGGGACGTATCTATATTCTCAAATTAACATTGTTTTAGTTACGTTTTCCCTTCTGGGAAGTTTCTTTGTCCCATAATTTGCGGAAGGTAAAATGCATAATCGAGGTGACTAATGAGTGAACATCACCAACTTCAAGTGGGATCTTCAGTCTGATCCTAGAGCCATGCAGAATGAGGTTCCAGAGGATGAATTTGGTGATACTATCCCACCGTATGGGATGGCATTACTAAATTCTCCCTCTGGTGACATCATTCTGCAAATGACTGACACACTACAGTAAGGCGTTGAGGAATCAGTTTATTTTTGAGTACAGTATTAAATGCCCTAAATAATTGACTCCTTAACCACAGCAGAATTATCGGTAATTTTTCAGGATTTAGTCGGAAATATGGCTTGTTGCCATTCATCGGAAAGCTCTCACTGAGAGCTTTCCGATGAATGGCAACTGAGCCATATTTCCAACTAAATCCTGAAAAATTACCCATAATTCTGCTGTGGTTCATAAGGAGTCGATTATTTAGGGCATTACTGTATTTCAAGGCTTGCCGAAATGACTGAAATGATGATAAACCCGAACAAGGCAAACCAAACAACATAAAATTATATTGATCAGAATTTGATTGGTTCTGTGTCAGGCGGATTGTGATAGCTTTGCGTCTCTTTGAATACGCGGTTTTGTATGAATGGGAAGGATTTCGTTGGCCAAGCTTCAGAAATCTTGACATATTGATCAGAAGTGGGTCAGCTCGTATGATAAAGGCTGCCACAAACATTAATATTGACTTATAATTGACAAGTGATACATTCTGGCTAAACATCAATATTTAAATTACAGTTATCACCCGAAAAGCTTGGCCAAAAGTAGAAATTCAATGATTAGTGATTCGTCGTCAATTGATGTGTGTAAATCAGTCGATGGTTCCATTGTTCAATCAGGATTTCTGTTTCCTCAATCCACATAAGCTCATAATTATTCAATCACCTATTCTAAAGCGTTATATATTCCATTCAAGTACTTTCGACCTTATCATGTCAGTCCTCGGCATCAGCCTAAGGGCACGTGTATGTAAGAGTTTGTTAAAATATCAGGCTTCTATGAAGTATATCTAGCTGGACAACATATTTCAATATCCAATTTAGTGTAGGCTGTTTGATTGTCAAACTGACTTGTTCTCAGTTGTCGGCACTGTAAACTATTTATGTTCATCTATGGTCAAATCTGCTAATCTATAATAACCCTTAGTCTTGTGCCTGCTGCCATTTTAGAGTCACTTCACTAGAGCGGCTTGCACTTGCCCAACAACCAGGTCCCTATTTCTTGTCTAGGTAGGATGAAGTGACCTGGCGCTAGATTTGAAACAGCATTCAGCTCTACAGCATACACACCACTTAATCGGTCCAAGCCACTGTTGCAGAGAATTCATGCCGGTGCATTAGCACCATTACAAGTCTGACAGTAAAAAGTGTTCTGACATATGTTTTTATACTTATTTTATGTTAATAATTTTATCAAGACACTTTTGAAGATTTTCATCAAGCCTGAGTTTAGTGTGTCTGTCATTTGCATAATGAGGTCCCAGAGGGTGAATTTAGTTATGCTATCCCGCATAGTGGGCTAGCATAACTAAATTCACCCTCTGGGGGCCTCATTCTTCTCTAGAAAGTTTCTTTATTATCAAATTTCTATAGAAACTTTTTCACATAGACTCTATTTCTTTTTTAGTTTAGTTTCTCTATATCCCCAAATTGGTAGACGACATATTGTATAATCGAGGTTCCCAATGGGTGTACATCACAATATTCACCATTTGGGAACTTCAATCTGAGTCTATATCTCCCATAGCATATGAGGCCACGAGGTCCCCAGAGGGGGAATTTGGTGATGCTAGCCTGCTGTGTCTGATAGCATCCAAATTCACCCTCTGGGGACCTCATTCTGCAATTGACAGGCACTCTAAACTCAGGCTTGATTTTCATGTTGTGCTATGAATGGTGCTGATTGGAAGTAAAATTGATTGGAAAAATGTTACTAACATTGCTAAATCCCTGAGAACCCAAATTCCTTCTTGACATGATCTTTGTCAAATAATGAAATGATGAATACATTTTTCCGATTACTCTATTATCGAACGGAGCATTAGCTATTGACTTTCTGTTGGGGGGGGGAAGTCAATGCAGTAAAATCAGGTCAGCAGAAAAAAAATGAGATTAGTAATGATCTGTTGATTCAGATGCTTAGGATAGGATTGGATGCTGTCATACAGCATCAGCTGTAGCATCTGCATCCACATTCTGTTTTATCCTGATCACGGTATTGATTCCGTATCAGAGTCGTGTTTGTTATTTGGGACCATTTGTTGTCCTGTGGAGTCAGTTTTCTGCTTGACGCGCCAACAAATCATTTTGATAGCATTCTTAATGTGTTTGAACATCATCCCATTTAGAGTCCGGTGCGCCAAACATCAATTGTCGTTTGTCACCTTTTATAATTGATATTATAATATTGATAGACTTTTATTATAAATATTGATTGACAATTTGTCTGTGGTGTTGGTTATTCGGACTGTATCGACTAATCATATTTTTTTGGAGGGATTTTTCCTTTTTTGTGTGTGTTTTTTTTTTCCCCCAGAGGAAGTTTGTTTTTGCATGGGGATGGGGGGTGAAAGGGTTTCGAATTTCTACTCGATAATAACACTAAGTACGGCTATTGACTCCAATTTGACAAACATTAGTCAAACAAAGGGCTTCCTGAAGTCTACATCGTTAGGACGTTGTGTGTTGATAGTAGGTGTTAGGTGATAAATTATCATAAATATCTCCTTCGTAACTCAACTTTCACAAACTGTGACATATAGCAAATATTAATCGTAAGTGCAAGTTAGATTTAAGACACGCAACACCCTTCTAAAATGAAAAAGTTACTGATTTCTTCAGACATTCAGACATTATATAAATAAATATATACATATAATAGATAATTTGCTTGTTTTTTTGGAATACCAAATTCAAAAGTGGCACCAAAAAATACTGGTCGGAAAAAAGTGGCAACAGAAAGTATAAAGTGGCTCTAAAAATAATGCAATTGGCAACAGTGTTGGCACATGCACATTTGTGGGATGAGACCTTTACAATGTTTTTCAAATTATCAATCACAGCTCTGGCTACTATTCTTAATGACAAATGCATGCGGTACTCCTAGCTACGCAGTTGTTTGAATGGGCCCTGTATTCTGTGAATAGACTGTGCATGCTGTGAATAGACTATGCTACACATGCAGTTTCTGCTGATGTCGCATTCTAATTTCCGCGAGAGCAAATTGTTTCATGCAAGTTGTGAGTCTTGTGAATGTCAGTGTAGAGTCCAGTTAGAATATTATATATGTACATTTCGAGCTTCCGATATAATTGTTAAATGTCTGTCAACTTTTTCAAATTTCCCATATACACACATCTTGATGAAACTTGTTTTTCATCGAAGAAATTTAGAACATTTATTTATTTGAATCAATCACATGCAAAGTACAGTAATGCCCTAAGTAATCGACTCCATAACCACAGCAGAATTATGGGTAACTTTTCAGGATTTAGTCGCAAATATGGCTTGTTGCCATTCATCGGAAAGCTCTCGGGAGAGCTTTCCGATGAATGGCAACAAGCCATATTTCCGACTAAATCCTGAAAAGTTACCCATAATTCTGCTGTGGTTAAGGGGTCGATTATTTAGAGCATTACTGTATCAGGCCTTAAAATATGGTGCTGGACATTTCCAGAACGAGGTCCCCAGAAGATGAATTTAGTGACGCTACCATGCACAGTGGGCCAGTATCACCAAATTCATCCTCTGGGACCTCATTGTACATGGCCTCATCTGTTATGGGAGACCTAGACTGAGACTTAAGTTCCCAGATTGTGATGTGACCTCAATTATTAGCTCAACTTTACTTGTAAAGTTTGAGCTATTGCCATGGCTTGGTTTCCGCAGTCGGTGTGTGCATTGAGACGGTCGTCAATAATTTCCATTAGCGCGGGCTACAGGTCATACCTTTAGTTGGATTATTATGAAATTTTCATGGCTGTTGACATTGACATTTGGATGGGAAAGATTCATTTTGGGGTCATTCGGCAAAAAAACATGGCTGCCAGTGGCCATCTTGGATTTAAAAATTCATTCCATTAGCATGGACTACAGACTGGAGTGTTTGTTTGATCAACAATAAATTTGACGTGTAGATGCGAATGAGTCATTTTGGGGTCGCTCGGCCATAAAATGTGGCCATCTTGATTCTTGTATTTGACTCTTTGTATGACTAAATTCTTCTGCAGGCCACCTCCCGATCATCACCAAACTTCATGTGGAACTTCGGGGTGACCTCTAGATGGGAGCTATCAAATGTTTTGAATTTCATTGGAAAACATGGCCGCCAGTGGCCATCTTGGATTTTACGTTATATATATCTCTTCATTTTGATATCTAGACTTGATTCTGGTATTACTTAGACATTTCAACTTTCAGCATTCCTAATTGCTCCATTGTCTGTAACGCCTGAAATTATCCCCTCTCCAAGTTGAACTACAGTGTCATTAACACTTTCATTCATTGTGTCATTTGCCAATTTGGGGATATAGAGAGACTAAACATAACTAAACTAAAAAAGAAAAAGAAACATTCTAAAGAAACTAAAAACTTTTCCAAAGGAAATGAGACCTAAACCAGAGGGTGAAGTTAGTGAAGCTAGCCCGCTATGCGAGATAGCGACACTAAATACACCCTCTGGGGACCCCATTCTGTAAATGTCCAGCACAGTATTTGAGGCATGAAAAGCATGTTACCACTGGTACAATAGCGTACCGGTGTATCCTTGTGTCGCATTTTTGGGTAATCGGAAATGTTCATTTGAAGGCGCTGCATGGAGTTTGGCACTGAATAACAGATATGGATCCAATATACCGTTTGAACTGACAGCTCATCCCAAATTGTGTGCTGGTAGAGCATATTGATTTAATTCTGTTCCATCATAATTGATTACTTTCATTGAAATCCATTAACCAAAAATACTTGCGCTTCTCAGAGGAGATACTTTTTTCACTAATACCTGTCTAAAACAAGTTACCTATAGCATACCAATACCAACAGTCAAAGAATATGACATCTCTGTCTGAGAATGGAAGGCTTTTCTGTGGACTCAGGAAATTACATGCTAGTATTCATTGAGTTGGATATGATTAGGAGGACAGCCTTTCACAAATCTTGCTCCATATCTAACATGATATAATGTCAGCTCATCCCACAGGAATCCAGACTACTGATTTACATAATGAGAGAGAACTCTATAAATCAAACTAGTCCCTCGTATAATTCTTGTCAGACGACATAATATATGAAATTAAAGTTTCTGCCTTATCCTATAACTTGAATTTGCATGCAGAGATCAAACTATGAATTACTTGAACTTCAGTCCTTCCCAGGAGACCGGAGCGATTGCTCTCGCACCTGTATGCACTCGCAATTTTTAATTCACGGGCACTAAAATTCGCACTCGTCCCTATTGTCAAAATGTTCATGGTCACTGTAATAGTTGATTCAATATTGAACTTTTTTAAGGTATATTTAGAACCTTTCCCATCTCAGTTAAATTATGGGCATGTGAAAGTTTAACCGGACATCTATGTCTATCCCAAAAATGACAGATTGTTTGTGAAAAACCCATCTTACGATTATATTATGGGCGCGATTACAGCCATCTTCTGAATTGCGAGAGCATATATTATAAAGTACTCTCGCTGTGTTTTCTTCGTGGGAAGGACTGGAACTTCCTTCTCTTAAATAAAACTTGCTTCTCTTAAGAAATCGAACATAATTCCTTCTCTTAAATCTAACATCTCTCTCTTAAATCAAATTCTTTCTATTAAATCAAGCTTTCTTTCCTTAAATGAGGGGTGTCACTATCCTCTCAGAAGATGGCGTGTTGAACTGGGAAACTAAGTATCTGTTTTCTAAAAAAATTTATTGAAAACAAATTGAGGTATTCACAGTTCATCTGCAGGTTTTTATCTCACTAGCCCCTTTATCTCACTAGCCACTTTTATGGATTGGGCGAATCCCTTTAGTATAGAACGTGTTAAAGCTCACTGAGTACTCAATAAGCTATTGATTGAAGGCATTATGTTCTGTATTTTTCAGGGTATCACTCTGAAGGTGAATGATGAGGCTCAGTGTTTGGTCGCACGAATTATGCATGGCGGGATGATACATCGCCAGGGTAAGTATTTTTTTATAATGCTGAACCTTTAACTTCACATAACACAGGCCAGATATGGCCAAAAATCTGATAAAATTTCATTTCATATGGGTAAAAACATATAACAATTCCTTATCGTAATTCAAACTATTCATTCATCTACAGTAATGCCCTAGATAATTGACTCCTTAAACACAGCAGAATTATGGGTAACCTTTCAGGATTTAGTCGGAAATATGGCTTGTTGCCATTCATCGGAAAGCTCTCACTGAGAGCTTTCCGATGAATGGCAACAAGCCATATTTCCAACTAAATCCTGAAAAGTTACTCATAATTCTGCTGTGGTTAAGGAGTCGATTATTTAGGACATTACTGTATATAGATCAAGGATTATCCTTGGTAACACTATATGCTGAATACAGGCATGTATCCCAATGCCAAAAGTAGTCCATTTTTTTTCTTCAAATTCTTGTCTAAATTTCCCAATCTACCAAGGTGATTAATTTCTTTTTGACGATTCCCAGAATTAACTTTTAATTTTATCAATTGGAAGAGATTAGCTGGTGGTAACAATACTAAAAAAAATTATATTTTTCCCGTATCAGTATTCTTGTCGTTTTGCACAATATAAGTTATAGTAGTTTTGATTTTAAATTTTTCGAGTCACCGATTATTTTTTTATAGTGCCTTGATATTATACAATTATCGCATTGTTTCGAGGTTGACATGCGGTATTGTCAACCCGGGGAAGTCAATATTCACCAAGGCCGTAAGCCGAGGTGAATATTGATTTCCAAGGGCTGACAATTCCTCATGTCAACCAAGAAACAATGCGATAACTGTTTTATTATATGAAACACACTTTGATTGGACAAGACGTTGTGACGTTGAACGTCGCTGGGAAAACCTGATCTATTTCCAGGTTTGATAATAAGTTATGTTCACCTCTGACGTCACTCAGAACTGTTTTTAACCTGTTGTTTCATTAATGAGGTGAACATTGTTAGATATCACATTTTTTTCTTTACGTTTTAACATAGGAATTGGGGAAAGAAACTTATGATCATATAATAAATGGTTTTAATAACAATCTATGACATATAATATGATTAAAATACTATAATTCATCACCATTTGGAACGTCTTTGTCTCAGAAGGTGCCCATAGAGTGATAGTATAGATGAAATCATAGAAACACCTCTTCGTATCACTCCCAGAATGTGACAGAATTCAAACTAAGATATTGAATTATTCCCCTTCCATTGCAAATAATAGACTTTACAGTACAGTCCAGATGAAACTTAGGCACATAAAACATGTCTGTACCTCAACAAAAACAACACGTTCACAGTTTATTACACCGGATAAGTTGACAATACAATGTTTATTAGCTTCCTCTTTCAAATAGTATATAATATGGCATATATTTTATATAATGTGATCTGGGGGTTCGAAAATTAAAGGCCCACTTAATTTTCGAATGACCAGGTCACATTATACACAACATATCCCATATTTAATATATACCATTTGGAAGAGGAACTAAAAATATATATATTCCACCAGAATATGGAACAGCTGTGGCCTTGGAGTGTCCACCAAGTGATAGAGATTCTCAGATTCATTCCAAGACTTCCCCCCCCCTTGTCAACCCAGAATGCATCAGAATTCAAACTAAGAGATAGTTTCCCCTTCCATTGAGAATAATAGACTTTATAGTACAGTCTGGATCAGAATTAATCACAGAACACACCTCAGTACCTCGACAAAAACAATCTGTTCCCAGTTTAATCGACCACCGGATCAGTTGATAATACAATGTTTTGGAGCTTCCTCTTTCAAATGGTATATAATATGGAATATGTTGTATATAATGTGATCTGGGGGTTCGAAATTAAGTGGGCCTTTAAGAGGGCCTTTAATTAGTTTCCAATACATTCCGGAAATAAGATAATACCAATAATTATACAAATTATTATTGATATTTATATTTCATCAAAAAAAAAATTCCACCTACAGTAATGCCCTAATTAATCGACTCCTTAACCACAGCAGAATTATGGGTAATTTTTCAGGATTTAGTGGGAAATATGGCTTGTTGCCATTCATCTGAAATCTCTATCTCAGTGAGAGCTTTCCGATGAATGGCAACAAGCCATATTTCCGACTAAATCCTGAAAAATTACCTATAATTCTGATGTGGTTAAGGAGTCGATTATTTAGAGCATTACTGTATATAGTGCACAGAGATGTCTCCATTCCTACTGAGATGCTGCGAATCATTTCGCAGGTGATTACCGAAGTTCCCCCTTGTTATTTCCAAGCACAGTTTGCATTAGAATAACAAGACTCGCTCTATTTGATATCATTGGAAAAACAAGAATTGCCCTCAGACAATTTCTCTACAGAGCATAATACTATCAATCTTTCCAATGGATATCGTATTAATCAATGTCTCGAGACCTTTTAATAACTGTCTGTCACCCATGCTTCTTCAGTATGAATTTATCCTCATACATAAGATAACAAACTTCCCTGATACAGTGTCTTTCGTCTAGTGTGTCTAGTGTGTCCGTGCCTGAGGGAGTCCTTCTTCAATATGAGTGTATCCTCACACGCATATAAAGACTCTTCACTGCCACAGTGTTGAAATATATTTGCTGCAAGATGTAAGAAGGTTGTAGGTTGTACTAACATGTGTATACATAGCATTTATTCAAGCAATGCACACTCAAATGGATCAACGGCCTGACAATGTCCGCTATGGCGCGATTGTGTGATAATGGCATTGGCATAGAGTATAATGGTTTGTATTCGCTAGTCGATGTTTCTGTTGGGTCATATTTCATGAAGGTTGATCAATGACGGAAATCATTTTGGATTTAGCACATTATTTCCCGCTTTCGGCATTTTTCTTGCACATGGACCTTATATATTATAAGTCAATGCAAATGCCCCTGTATTCAAATCACATTGTCATGGCATGCAAGTCTATAAAGACGATGATTGTCGTATCGACTGAATCGGATGACAGATCGCCCAAAAAGGTGACATGAGGATACACGGGCAATATCTTGTCATTTCGCTTGTGTATATTCCCTGATTACATGGAAACTGTTCAGTTTTTTGGTGGCCATTTGCAGAACTTTTTCTTTTTTTTGTCGTGTGAAGGACCAAAACAACATAAAACAACATTTTTAATATTACTCAACCATGTTTGCAATAACCTGACAGACATAAACACTCAATACTGATTCATATTTTCAGACGTTATGTTACTTTATGGTGACTTTTTCTCCAAAAAAATGGTTCGGCAAATGGCCGCCGAGAAACTAAAATATGCTTGGTTCATAAGCTTAAGATACTAATACAATGCATTTGTTGCAAATATTTCCTATCAAACTCTCCCCGAGTCCAATGACCAGCCTTGAACATTGTTGTTTTTATTTTCTTTAAACCACTTTTTATACACCCTTTTGAAAAAAAGGCCGTATTATAGTATTGGTCCGTCCGTCCGGGCGGGCGGGCGTCCGGGGGGGCTTCAGGGCGGGCATCCGTTAACCTGTTGTCCGGATGATAACTTTAGTTAGAGTGAACCAAAATTTGGTATGTGGGTTTATTAGCCGAAAAGTAAGTTCAAGTTCGAATTTGGGTTCCGCCCGCCAATTTTCACGGAGTTATGCCCCTTATTTAACGTTTTTTGACTTAGAAAATCCTTGAAATTTGTTGTCCGGATGATAACTTTAGTATAGTTTATCGGAATGAATCCAAATTTGGTATATTACTTTCTCCCACCAAAACACAGGTCAAGTTCGAATTTGGGTTCTGTCCGACCATTTTTGGCAGAGTTATGCCCCTTTTTCGACTCAGAAAATTCAGTTTTTCTTATGTTTTTTGGTTTCCGGATGATAACTCGATTTTGGAATGTTTATACGCAAAACCCGTTTTTTAGTGGATTACATATATCAAAATACAGCTCAAGTCCGAATTTCGTTTTAATCCGATAATTTTGCGAGAGTTATGGCCCCTTTTGTGACGTAATTTGACTTAGAAAATCCCTGAAATTTGTTGTCCGGATGATAACTTTAACTAGAGTGAACCGATTTCAATCAAATTTGGTATGTGGGTTTATTAGGAGAAAAGACAGCTCAAGTTCGAATTTGGGTTCCGTCCGCCAATTTTCACCGGAGTTGTGCCCCTTATTTGACGTAATTTGACTTAGATAATCCCTGAAATTTGTTGTCCGGATGATAACTTTACTAGAGCTTATCGGATTCAATGATAATTTGGTATATTACTTTCTCCCACCAAAACGTTCCGTCCGCCAATTTTTACCAGAGATATGCCCCTTTTTTCCCCAGAGAGGGCGTATTTTGCACGCCCAGCGTAGCTCTTGTTTTATATAATTAGAATGAATCTCTCATATTGTGAGGTGAGCAGGCGTTGTTATAATACTATAGCATACATTGGTTATAAACGATAATAATTTTTTTCCTATAAATTGATAGGCGCCTTCTTAATTAACCATATACATGTACAGCCACAATCTATGTAGCCATGTAGAGAATGCTTGGCACTGGGATATATGTATGTGGTGTTGTGTGGCATCAAAAGAGTTAAAGAAATCCATACATTATATCAAATGAAATCATTAAACTGTCATGTAGGAGTCATTATAGGACAGCTAAAGTATGTTTAAATATATTGCTTAGTAGGGAGGTCATGTCATGTCTGTACTCAATTCAGACCTAATTGAACACAATCACATCCAGTCGAGATTCATATTGGCACTTGTGTCTCGAAAAGAGTGTATTTTTACTTTTTAATAAGTGCTAAAATGTCTAGTGGAGAATCTTTCAATAGAGGGGTTTCGCAACTCACGGATAGAGTTATGACTATGTTTTAGCAATACGCAGTTGTAAAATTGATGTAAAGCCTAAAAGTTTTTAGGATAACTGATTATGGTTAATGCATGGATAATCATGTGCGGTGAGATTTTCAGTTTGCACAATTTACCAGATTAAGCACAATGCATACAATAATCTTTTATTCCATTGGCCAATTGAGGATAGTTTCCCAAGGATTGATAAGTGATATGACTGTGTGATACAGCAAAACTAATTGACTGAGTGTCTGTATCTTGAAATAAAGTTTTTGCTACAAACGGAACAAATGGATACCCTTTTCATTGTGACAATTAGGTTATCACAGTTAGAACATGCACATAGTTTGATGATGTAGTACCCTAAACTTATGATGTGGTACCATAAACGTAAGCGTAACTGAGTCTATCCGTGAGTTTTGCGAAACTTCTCTTATAGCCAGGGCCTGGGATCGGTTATAGGATTCTCATAGCATCTGTTTCTACACACCATATAGCCATATCTTCAATGGCTTATCACACTACTTTAGCATTGAAGATGTTCCTATAATCAGCCTTCAGTATAATGTATACTGTTTCATGATACAGAATTGAGCTGAACTGAAGTTATTATACCCCCTTTTTAGCTCAACTTACTTTTGTAAGTTTGAGCTATTGCCATGGTTTGGCGTCCGTCGTCCGTGTGTCCGTGTGCGCGTGTGTCCGTCAACAATTTCCTTTGGCGCGGGCTACAGGTTGTACCTTTGGTTTGATCTTCATGAAATTTGTCATGAATGTTGACATTGACATGTAGATGGGAACGAGTCATTTTGGGGTCATTCGGCCTAAAAACATGGCCGCTGGCAGCCATCTTGGATTTCAAGATTCAATCCATTGGCGCGGCCTACAGGTCGTACTGTTCATCTGATCATCATGAAATTTGTCATTGATGTTAATATTGACATGTAGATGGGAACGAGTCATTTTGGGGTTGTTCGGCCAATAAACATGGCCGCCAGCAGCCATCTTGGATTTTACTCTTTGCATGACTAAATCCTTTGGCGCGGGCTACAGGTCGTAGCTTCGATAGGAACATCATGAAATTTGGATTTCAAGATTTAATCCATTGGCGCGGGCTACAGGTCGTACTGTTCGTCTGATCATCATGAAATTTGTCATTAATGTTAATAATGACATGTAGATGGGAACGAGTGATTTTGGGGTCGTTCGGCCGAAAAACATGGCCGCCAGCAGCCATCTTGGATTTTACTCTTTGCATGACTAAATCCTTTGGCGTGGGCTACAGGTCGTACCTTTGGTCTGATCTTGATGAAATTTGTAAAGGCTGTAGATGGGAACAAGTCATTTTGGGGTAATTCGGAAAAAAACATGGCTGCCGTTGGCCATTTTAGAATTTACTCTTTGCATCAATAAATCCTTTGGCACACCATAATCACCACATCCCACATGGGGTCATTCGGCCAAAAAACATGGCCACTGGCAGCCATCTTGGATTTCAAGATTTAATCCATTGGCGCGGGCTACAGGTCGTACTGTTCGTCTGATCATCATGAAATTTGTCATTAATGTTAATAATGACATGTAGATGGGAACGAGTGATTTTGGGGTCGTTCGGCCAAAAAACATGGCTGCCAGCAGCCATCTTGGATTTTACTCTTTGCATGACTAAATCCTTTGGCGCGGGCTACAGGTCGTTGTGTTGGTCGGAAGTTTATGAAATTTGTCATGGATGTTAACACTGACATGTAGATGGGAACGAGTGATTTTGGAGTCGTTTGGCTAAAAAACATGGCCTCCAGCAGCCATCTTGGATTTTATTCTTTGCATGACTAAATCCTTTGGCACGGGCTATAGGTTGCCTTTGGTCTAATCTTTATAAAATTTGTCATGAACGTTGACATTGACATGTAGATGGGAATGAATCATTGTGGGGTCATTCGGCCAAAAAACATGGCCGCTGGCGGCCATCTTGGATTTCAAAATTCAATCCATTGGCGCTGGCTACAGGTCGTACTGTTCGTCTGATTATCATGAAATTTGTCATGAATGATAACAATGACATGTAGATGGGATCGAGTCGTTTTGGGGTCATTCGGTCAAAAAACATGGCCGCCAGCAGCCATCTTGGATTTTACTCTTTGCATGACTAAATCCTTTGGTGTGGGCTACAGGTCGTAGCTTTGGTCAGATGGTCATGAAATTTGTCATGAATTATAACAATGACATAGATGGGAACGAGTCATTTTGGGGTCATTCGGTCAAAAAACATGGCCACCAGCATTTTACTCTTTGCATGACTAAATCCTTTGGCACGGGCTACAGGTTGTACCTTTGGTCTAATCTTTATGAAATTTGTCATGAATGTTGACATTGACATGTAGATGGGAACGAATCATTGTGGGGTCATTCGGCCAAAAAACATGGCTGCCTGTGGCCATCTTGGATTTTAAAATTCAATCCATTGGCGCGGTCTACAGGTCGTACTGTTCGTCTGATCATCATGAAATTTGTAGGTCGTAGCTTTGGTCAGATCTTCATAAAATTTGTCATGGATGTTAACAATTATACGTAGATGGGAACGAGTCCTTTTGGGGTTAATTGGCCAAAAAAAATAGCCACCAGCAGCCATTTTGTATTTTACTCTTTGCATCACTAAATCCTTTGGCGCAGGTTAGACATTTTAATTAGCACCTTTCCTATTCCTCCATTTACTGTCAACCATTAAATTATTCCCCTACCTAAGTTGAGCTACAGTGTCATTGACACTTTCATTAAAAAAAAGGGGGGGTATACTGTTTTGCACCTGTCCGTGCGTCGAGCCGTCTGTCCGTCCGTCCTTGCGTCCGTACGTCCGTCCGATGTCTGTTCATGTCATAACTTGAACAATAGTGCTCGGATCTCAATGAAATTAGGTATGGATGTTCACTACTATGAGGACATTAAATAGAGGGTTCCATCGTTTTGTTCGGATTTTCCATTCTAGAGTTATTCATCTTTGTTTATCTGGAAATGTTGGCTTTTTGGTCCGTCTGGTGTCTGTTCAGGTCGTAACTTCAACAGTTGTGCTGGGATCTCAATGGAATTTGGTATGGATTTTCACCACTATGAGGACATTTAATGGCACATTCAAATGTTTGTTTTGTTTTTATTGTTCTATAGTTACTCATCTTTGTTTATATGAAAATGCTGGTGTTTTGGTCCATCTGGTGTCTGTTCATGTCGTAACTTCAACAGTTGTGCTGGGATCTCAATGAAATTTGGTATGGATGTTCACAACTATGAGGACATTAAATAGAGGATTCCATCGTTTTGTTCGGATTTTCCATTCCAGAGTTATTCATCTTTGTTTATCTGGAAATGTTGGCTTTTTTGTCTGTCTGGTGTCTGTTCATGTCGTAACTTCAACAGTTGTGCTGGGATCTCAATGAAATTTGGTATGGATGTTCACTACTATGAGGACATTAAAAAGAGGGTTCCATCGTTTTGTTTGGATTTGCCATTCTAGAGTTATACATCTTTGTTTATCTGGAAATGTTGGCTTTTTGGTCTGTCTGGTGTCTGTTCATGTCGTAACTTCAACAGTTGTGCTGGGATCTCAATGAAATTTGGTATGGATGTTCACCACTGTGAGGACATTCAATAGAGGGTTCCATTGTTCTGTTTGGCTTTTCCATTCTAGAGTTATTCAAGTTTGTTTATCTGGACATGTTGGCTGTTTGGCCCATCCGATGTCTGTTAAGGTCATAACTTGAACAGTAATGCTCGGATCTCAATGAAATTTTGTATGGATGTTCACCACTATGATGACATTTAATGGCACGTACATTCAACTGTTTTGTTTTGTATTTTTGTGCTATAGTTATTCATCTTCGTTTATATGAAAATGCTGATTTTTGGGTCCATCTGTCTGAGTATAGCAGTCATAAGTTATAGATATGCCCACACTAGGCGGTATGCCACTAGGGGGTATGTACCGGACGACAGTCCACCTCTTGTTTTTATTGGTAATCCAAAGTATGCATATTGTACACAATAACAACGGGGCTCTGTAGAAGGCATGGCTTATGGGCCAGAGCCCTATAATAGCATAATAAATACAATAATGAATATAAACTGAGTGCAGGTAGGTGCAAGGATTTGGGAGAGAGTTGGGGCTGGGTGGAGGGGGTGGGGGATGCAAGATTACATGGTGTGCATAATATGTTGTGGGGGATGCTCATAAAGTATATCTATTAATTTAAATCCAAGAACAATTTAATATGTTTTAAGTGAATGTCTAAGGATGTTGCTGTACAATCATAAATACTCCAGCACAGCTATACGAACAATATGTTGACATTATAGAGACACTGAGACAATTAAGCTATCCTTTATTATACCCCCCAGGGACCAGCCTAGACCAGATTTTCAGGGCCAAATGACTTCGCCCTACTATAAAAATAAGGCGAAGTGGCCGTTCTATAGGGCGAAGTGAGTCTACAAAATTTAAATTGATCAGTACTACGACAGGAATCGCTATAGAACGAAAATAGGAGAGATGACATATGTCAATTAAACTTATGAAACAATGGTTGAAATATGGAGTCATTATGTTCACTTCATGACCCTAATAACTATTAATAATACCCAAACATAATTGTGAGAGGATAGCACCATTTTATATCGTAATTGTGGGAGAAAGACAGGATTTTATTTCATATTTTTCGGGTTTTTAAAAATGCCAACAATATATCAAACCGAAACGAAACGAAATCATGAACACTTTTACTGCGCTCTGTTAGTAATCCCGTTTGAAATTTTAATATGCTTCACAAATGAATTTGTTTTTAAATTTCTTTAACCAAACTCCATAGAGGGAGTGATGAATTGACACATTGTGAGAGGTGTGAGTTGTAATCTTCATTGTAAGGTGTGGTAATCACGGTAATCTAAAAATAACAACAACCAGATTAACACTTGAGGTCCGACGATGTTTTCACAGGTGCCAGTAATCAGACTCCGTTGTCAACATGCTTCCAGATTGGAGCAATACAGGTGTTAATTGTTTTATAACACCATGATACACCCTGATAGTGGAGTATTGTGTGCAATCACAGTTGACAGTTGTAAATTATCATAAATTATTTGGGGCATTTTGCCGATTTTCGTCAGTCAACTTTGGAATTTTCAGGGCGACTTGAACTTCGCCCGACTGCAAAAATAAGGCGAAGCGGACGGCGCTAGGGCTTCTTCGCCCACGTCGCCCTCTCGGCTGGTCCCTGATACCCCCACTTTCGAAGAAAATGGGGGGGGTATACTGGATTGACTGCGTCCGTCCGTCCGTCCGTCCGTCACGCTTTCTCCCTCCGTGTGTCGAGCCGTCCGTCCATCTGTCTGACCTCATAACTTGAACAACTATGAACCGATTTCAATAACTTTTTGTATGCAATCTCCTTAGGACTGCCTCTCCGCATGATGCTTTTTTAGCTCAACTTACTTTTGTAAGTTTTAGCTATTGCCATGGCTTGGCGTCCGTTGTCTGTGTGTGCGTGTGTTCGTGTGTCCGTGTGTCCATCAACAATTTCCTTTGGCGCGGGCTACAGGTCGTACCTTTGGTCTGATCTTTATGAAATTTTGCATGAATGTTGACATTGACATGTTGATGGGAACGAGTCATTTTGGGGTCATTCGGCCAAAAAACATGGCCGTCAGCAGCCATCTTGGATTTTACTCTTTGCATGACTAAATCATTTGGCGCAGGCTACAGGTTGTAGTTTTGATCGGAACTTCATGAAATTTGTCATGGATGTTAACAATGACATGTAGATGGGAACGAGTGATTTTGGGGTTGTTCGGCCAAAAAACATGGCCGCCAGCAGCCATCATGGATTTTACTCTTTGCATGACTAAATCCTTTGGCGCGGGCTACAGGTCGTACCTTTGGTCTGACCTTTATGAAATTTGTCATGAATATTGATATTGACATGTATATGGGAACGAGTCATTTTGGGGTCATACGGCCAAAAAACATCCATCTTGGATTTTACTCTTTGCATGACTAAATCCTTTGGCGCAGGCTACAGATCGTAGTTTTGATCAGAACTACATGAAATTTGTCATGGATGTTAACAATGACATGTAGATGGGAACGAGTGATTTTGGGGTTATTCGGCCAAAAAACATGGCCGCCAGCAGCCATCATGGATTTTACTCTTTGCATGACTAAATCCTTTGGCGCGGGCTACAGGTCGTACCTATGGTCTGATCTTTATGAATTTTGTCATGAATGTTGACATTGACATGTAGATGGGAACGAGTCATTTTGGGGTCATTCGGCCAAAAAACATGGCCGCTGGTGGCCATTTTGGATTTCAAAATTCAATCCATTGGCGCGGGCTACAGGTCGTGCTGTTCGTCTGATCATCATGAAATTTGTCATGGATGTTAACAATGACATGTAGATGGGAACGAGTGATTTTGAGGTCGTTCAGCTAAAAAACATGGCCGCCAGCAGCCATCTTGGATTTTACTCTTTGCATGACTAAATTCTTTGGCGCGGGCTACAGGTTGTAGATTTGGTCAGAACTTCATGAAATTTGTCATGGATGTTAACAATGACATGTAGATGGGAACGAGTGATTTTGGGGTCGTTCGGCCAAAAAACATGGCCGCCAGCAGCCATCTTGGATTTTACTCTTTCAATGACTAAATCCTTTGGCGCGGGTTACAGGTCGTACCTTTGGTCTGACCTTTATGAAATTTGTCATGAATATTGATATTGACATGTATATGGGAACGAGTCATTTTGGGGTCATACGGCCAAAAAACATGGCCGCTGGCAGCCATCTTGGATTTCAAAATTCAATCCATTGGCACGGGCTACAGGTCGTACTGTTTGTCTGATCATCATGATATTTATCATGGATGTTAATATTAACATGTAGATGGGAACGAGTCATTTTGGGGTCGTTTGGCTAAAAAACATGTCCGCCAGCAGCCATATTGGATTTTACTCTTTGCATGAATAAATCCTTTGGTGTGGGCTACAGGTCGTAGCTTTGGTCGGAACTTCAAGAAATTTGTCATGTATGTTAACAATGACATGTAGATGGGAAACGAGTCATTTTGGGGTCGTTCAGCCGAAAAACATGGCCGCCAGCAGCCATCTTGGATTTTACTCTTTGCATGACTAAATCCATTGGCACAGGCTACAGGTCATATCTTTGATCAGATCATTATGAGATTTGTAAAGGCTGTAGATGGGAACAAGTCATTTTGGGGTAATTCGGAAAAAAACATGGCTGCCGTTGGCCATTTTAGAATTTACTCTTTGCATCAATAAATCCTTTGGCACACCATAATCACCACATCCCTGATCCGATCATTATGAAACCTGTTATAAATGTTGATATTGACATGTACATCTAGTCTTACTTAGACATTTCAATTAGCACTTTTCCTATTCCTCCATTTACTGTCGACCATTAAATTATTCCCCTACCTAAGTTGAGCTACAGTGTCATTGACACTTTCATTTTTTTAAGTTACGCCTCATTTTCGACTTATTTTCACTTAGAAAATTCTGTACGACTTAATAACTTTAACAAATATGAACCGATTTCAATAATTTTTGGTATACATGCTTCTCACAATACCCTCTGTACATGATGCGGCTAGGGATTAGCTCAGACTGTTTTTCGTAATATTACACTTCATTTTCAACTTATTTTGACTTAGAAAATTATGTCTGACTTAATAACTTTAACAAATATGAACCAATTTGAATAATTTTTCTGTACAAGCTTCTTGTGACACCATATCGATATCATTAGTCCGAATTTTTCTTTAAAGTTAAAAATCTTTTTTGTTGGGTTTACGGATAATGCGGGTTGAATTTGCCACGGTGGGGGTATGCTAGCACTCGAGTGCACACCTCTTGTTTTAATATCAAAATTGTGACCATCCTTTATGCTAATACATGTATCAAAATTGTCACCATTGTTGGGTATACCTCTAAATATACCAACCGCCTGGTATGTTTTGAGGAGGGGAGGTGTCGTGATATAGGCTAGTGGCTGAAACGACAATAATCCAAACCAAATCACATGTTCTGTATAATAGCTTTGTTTTTCTTCAGGAACCCTACATGTTGGGGATGAGATTAAAGAGATTAATAATGAATCAGTGCAGAACAAGACTGTGGAGCAGCTACAAGGCATGCTGGTACGTATTCAGTCCAACAATCTAAGCTTCTGATAGCAGGGCCATGAACCTACAGTAATACCCTAAATAATCGACTCCTTAACCACAGCAGAATTATGGGTAATTTTTCAGGATTTAGTCAATAATATGGCTTGTTGCCATTCATCGGAAAGCTGAGAGCTTTCCGATGAATGGCAACAAGCCATATTTCCGACTAAATCCTGAAAAATTACCCATAATTCTGCTGTGGTTAAGGAGTCGATTATTTAGGGCATTACTGTACAAACCTTGAAATAGTGTGTCTGTCATTTGCAGAACGAGGTCCCCCAGAGGGTGCATTTAGTGACTCTTATCTCGCATGGTGGGCTAGCATCACCAAATTCACCCTCTGGGAACCTCATTCTGCTTAGGCCTCAACTGCTATGGGAGACCTAGGATCAGATTGAAGTTCCCCAGTTGAAGTTTGTGATGTTCACCCTTTTAATAGTCATCTCAATTTATCTTCTGCAAATTAAGGGATATAGAAACTGAACAGAAGGGAAAAGTAACTAAAAACAATGTTAATTTTAAACTATAGATACTTCCCCGTAGATGAGGCCTAATCAGAATGAGGTCCTCAGATGGTTAATTTAGTGATGTTAGCATGCTGTGTGGGGTAGCGTCACTAAATTCACCCTCTGGGGACCTCATTCTGCAAATGACAGACACACTATTTCAAACATTTATATACATTTTAAACAAATTTTAACCCAAAACCGCTTTGGGTTAGAGACTTGATTGGTGACGTAGGTTACTGGCCCTGAATAAGGATCATGACGTCATTGTCACAAGGCTCCGGTCACTCTAACAAATGTAATTAGCTTTTCATCAGTGATAATTTTCGTAGTCAGCTTTTCAAATCTCATTCTTTCATCACGTGGTATAAAGTGGATGGCCACTTAAAAGTCGACTTCAGATTCGGAATACACTTTATCCGCACTTGGTGACATTGATTCAAAGCTTGTAGTGAATATATCTCTTTAATTCTGTAGGTGTCTCTTTCATTCACGCTTAAAATATGATTAACTTGCCCCATTCTACGCAAGAATATGAAAAGCTGACTACGAAAGTGATCAGAGCCTTGTGACAACTACCCTATCAGCTTCGCAGTGTTCCGCAAATATTCTATATTCACTTCATTATTTATTTAGTCCTATCAAATATACAGTTCAATTTCGGTTTGAAAATTTAATCTAAAACATTTCAAATTATTGCATGTCGCATGAATTTTGAAATCATCTAACTGAATGGTGTCAAATAGTTCAGGAAATACATATTGAAACAATTCTGGTCATGGACCTGCAACCTTAGAGTTTTACTAGTAGTTGATTTTTTTTATCTAAGGCAGTTTGGACTACAAAGTTTTTTTTATATCGAAACCGCACACGTCTTCTCCATTAAACTTTCTGTTGAGTGACCATGCAGCCCATTAAACCGATATATATCATAATTCTACTTTTGTTTTTTTGGGCACATTGCTCGTTTGTTTTATTTCCTTGTTTCTAACTGACATTTCAGTACCCTGAACATCAAAGTTTATATTTTATCACATAATTAGCCCCTAAGTCCAGCCTCATATTTTTAGTAAGACACGTGTATTATCGCCAAGCACATTGCCGTAAGAGCTTGGCACAATGATGTCGATGTCAATGCCAGAACTTTATTTGATTTGTGTTGGGTTATTTAGTGTTGACTGTGAGATAAACATGGGTGATATTAGGGTGGTTGAAAATTTTTGTCAACATGAAAAGACACATTTAAAATGGAACTATATTTTGTCTTGAAGGTGTCTTGTTTTAACCCCAGCCATTTCAAGATCGTTTTCCTTGCTAAAATGTGAATATGTGATAAAATAGATCTCAAATTCGTCACAATTCTATACAAAATCTATTAACCTCATCCACTACATTTGATTCCAGCCTTGCTAAAGCTCAGCTTGAATCGAATTTGTGCACTCAATTAATAAATTTTGAATAGAATTGCGACTCATTAGAGATCCTCTATGTACATTGTTTGTTTGTTTGTTGTTTGTGAATGTATTTCTGATAGTAGGCACATAGTTACATGTATATGACAAAGGGATAATTCTTCTAATATATCAAGTTTTCCTTGTTTCTATCTTCAAAATTTAATAGCGAAAACGAATCGATAGACTGAATTAGACTATAAATTATTGTAAATTATTTTGGCCAGTTGATAAAATTCTGCCAGCAAGGTGATATGTTGTAGGTATGGCTTCTTCAGATCAACTAGCCACACTGCTCTGTACACAAAAATTGTTTCTTGAATGAGTGATACTATTTTTAATTATTATTTCACAAATAGTAGTCTACATTTATTTTTCTTCATACATCAGCAAACAATGAGGGGTACAGTTCTGTTCAAAGTTATACCCTATATATACGGGTATAATCGGTCACGGTATGATAACAACAATTTCAAGGAGGTATGTTGTTGTAGGATGATGTTGTTAATTCTGTTAACTAACTCAACCCATTATCTAGAAACAAGGCTAGGTGTCCCTAAAATATGTTATTAGGTAATCATCATTATACATGTACCACTCTTGTTGATGCAAACCACATGTACATATTCAATGGAATCACCACCATGAATAAATAATATTTATGTAAATTTCGTCTATCCACATGTTGACTTTTTTTTCATAAACTCTAATAGTCAATCAGATGTGTTGCAATGGCATATTTTCCTCTATGTATCTATCACATCTCACAATTATCCTACTGGGTAGCTGCTGACAACAGCTTTTTTTGTGGTGACAACATTGGCATATTTCTGCCTATTTATGAAGAATTTTGTAAAATAGCCATAGAAAAGTGTATATCTTGACCCATGAGAAGCATATTACAACTTGTCATGCTGCACCAACTTAAAAGAAATTTACAGTATAACATCATATATATATATACCTTCACGGTATACCCAAAACATGTAGCACTCTTACAGTAATACCCAAAGTATATGACCCTTTAACCGCAGCAGAATTTAATATGGGAAATTTTTCAGAATTTAGTCAGAAATATTGCTTGTTGCCATTCATCGGAAATCTCTCACCGAGAGCTTTCCAATGAATGGCAGCAAGCCATATTTCTGACTAAATCCTGAAAAATTTCCCATAATTCTGCTGTGTTTTAGGGGTCAATTATTTAGGACATTACTGTACTATGTTAGAATCATTATGAAATTAGCTACGGCTTTGTATGTTGTGGCTTCATACTGTGCTCTGATTTATCTAGCAAGACAGTCATACAGAAATGCAGATAAAACAAAAGCTATGTAATATTCCTATGAAACAGGGAATGAATACATTTTAGAAAATTTATCAAACTCTGAACTTCTTCAAGTTGGTTATCTATATAAATATGCAGCGAAATGCTGTTGTCACTACAATAAATGCCATTGCTACAAAAATACATGCAGTAGACAGCAGCTACATGGAAGAATGATTGTGCTTGTGATCCTTATGCTACTTGCAACTTTTCCTGATTCAGGTGTGTGTCGCATTCTATTTATCCAACAATTTTGATGTAAACAAATCTGAATCGGCATTTCTCTGTACTATAGCTATACAATAACTTCTTCATATTCGCAATTCAAATTCTCTTCACAAATACCAAATCAACTCTTTTAACCCGTTCATGACTGGAGCTTCCTGAAATATTCTGCCAATGCATTCTCTTATATAGGCGAGTCTCCCATAGGTAGCCTCACAAATATAACAGAATGCTTTGGCCTAACAATATTTACCTTGACATTGTAAGCCAGGTCATTCTCTTATATATGTGAGGCTCCCAATGGGATACTCACATATATGAGAGAATGCACTGGCACAGGGTCTTTAATGCCGCACCATCACAGCTCCCATCATGAACAGGTTAATGAATGATTCTTAATGTTTTATTCCCATTAATTTTGCAAGAATGATATTTTCGTCAGAAAAAAATCTTAAGCTATGTGTCGAGGCATAGCTTTCCCATTATTTATTTTCTTGAATCTGTCAATTTCTCTTTGAACATATTTGTTCATGACTTACTGGCCTCTCTGCATATGGTTTGAGTTTAGTAACAATATAGTTTACTTTTCTTCAGCTGAAGTCTACTTTTTATCTACTTTGTGAAATTTTGGGTGTTTATGGTATATATATCCTACTGTTGCCCTACATAAAAGCCATGTATTATCATCAAGCCTCAAATTAAACCTTAATTACAAAATTTCTTCCTATCCCACAGATCATGGTTAGTCAACGAGTACATGAAATACTTATATGCAGACTTCATATGCCTCTGAATGCATCACCAAATTCATGCTCGGTGGGACCTTATTCTGCATTGCCTCATCTGCTATGGCAGACTCAGATTTAAGTTACCAGATGGTGTAGAGGGTGATGTGCACCCATTTGGCTCCTCGATTATACATTGTCGTCTGCCAATTTGGAGATATAGAGAAACCAAACTAAAAAAGAAAAAGTAACTTTCTGAGGAAGTTTCTAAAGAAACTAAAAAACATATTGATTTGATAATAAAGATACTTTCCAGTGAAGATCAGACGAAAGCAGAAAGAGGTCCCCAGAAGGTAAATTTAGTGATGCTAGCCTGCTATGCGGCGTAGTGTCACTAAATTAGCCCTCTTCGGACCTCATTCTACAAATGTCCTTATACCATATTTTCAGGCCTAAACATGACAAGGCCTGAATTAACTTTGCTCAATTTGAGGCTTGAAGATTACTATGTTTACATTATGACATCACATATACAGTTTATGTGAACAAGGGCAGTTGTCTAAATCACAGTCTGAAAATAGACTATATAGAGTCTGAAATAAATGCCGCCTAAACAAGCCTTGAAATAGGGTGTCTGTCATTTGCAGAATGAGGTCCCCAGAGGGTGAATTTAGTGATGCTACCCCCGCATAGTGGGCTAGCATCACCAAATTCACCCTCTGGGGACCTCATTCTGCTTACACCTCAGCAGAATGAGGTTCCCAGAGGGTGAATTTGGTGATGCTAGCCCGCTATGCGGGGTAGCATCACTAAATTCACCCTCTGGGGACCTCATTCTGCAAATGACAGACACCCTATTTCAAGGCTTGCCTAACGTAGTGTTCATATGAGTCTGTTGCTTACGCTGCATTAAAATTTGGTTAAAGTCAATAACTCTAAGGGCTAAGGCAGTCAGGCATCTGCGATTTGTCTGTTACATTGTATACGTTAACCCTTTACCCAACAGAAGGGCCCTGTGCCAATGCATTCTCTTATATATGCGAGTTGACCATAGGTCGCCTCGCATATATAAGAGAATGCATTGGCTTAACACATTAAAAATTATAAAATTGTTAAAGAATGTAAGAAAAAATGGTAAAAAGTGTTAAATGCATGGTCGACTCGCATATATAAGAGAATGCATTGGCACAGGGCATAACTGTAACCATCACAATGTGGTCAAGGAGCCGGTTCCAATGATATCCATATTTGTATGGTTCTATTGAGACAGACCGAAGATATTTTAGGCTGTTGAAGCTTTATTTGGCCGGTTTGTTGGGTAAAGGGTTAATGCACAGAATGGGGAGATTCTATTTTCATCGCAACGTAAGGCGTAATGCATACGTTTTATGACATGCGTCATGACTTTTCTTGTTTTCAAGCGATAAAAGATGACAGCTGTCTTTGACGTGAAGGAAAATCGACTTGTATTTGTGTCAATAAAGTGTTAATTTGTTGGGATTTGACAGGTTCAACATTTTCGTTGAATTAATTTATTACAGATTGATTGACCTCAATATTGCTTTTATTTCAATTTCGAACTTATTAGATGCAATTATTAATCAGAAGCTCTACGCTCAACTTACGCAGCATGTGAACGGTTTAGTGCTAACCACGGATAGTGTCAATGCAACGTACTGACCAACACAACAGATGCGAAGGATTTGTCTGAACACTACTTAATTTCATTTCCATACAGACATTTCTTTCATTCTAACCATGGTCCCGTGTCACCTAATCCTAGCGAAATAAGCAGTTGTTTAGAGTACCACAGAAAGGAATCTATTTGACCTTCAACCAGCTTCAACTACAATTTTTTTTACACACTTTTACCGAAAAACCCACTGATCCTCCATCTCAACCTGTATCATCATTTTAACCCTTCCATGAGTGGAGCTTCCTGAAATTTCGCGAAAAAACCTGTGCCAATGCATTCTCTTATATAGGCTAGTCTCTCAAAGGAAGCCTTGCATATATAAGAGAATACATTGGCCTAATAATATTTACCTTGACATTGTAAGGCATTTTATTCTCTTATATATGCTAAGCTCCCTATGGGAGAATGCTGCCCCAGTGCAGCTCCCAACATGAAAGGGTTACATGGAATAGTGTTTTTTTTATGGAATGATGTTGACTTAACACAACGTCTATGACGTTGAACTTGACAATGAAACTGTAAAATAAAAGTATAATCATGCACAAATGACAAGTTAACCCGAAGTTTCATGACTGGAGCTGCACTATAGTGCAGCATTACAGATCCTGTGCCAGTGTATTCTCTTATACATGACAGTCTCCCACATGGAGCCTCACATATATAAGAGAATGCACTGACTTACAAGGTCAAGGTAAATATTGTTAGGCCAATGTATTCTCTTATATATATGATGCTTCCTTAATGGGAGACTCGCATATATAAAATGCATTGGCACAGGGTTTTCGCCAAATATCAGGAAGCTCCAGTCATCGAAGGGTGAAGAAATCACCACGAAACTTACATTTCAATAACATCAATAAAGCTAAGTCTGACCGGCATGTTACTGGCCAATAGTTTATGGCACTCCCAGCAAAGGCAGATGGATAACAATTGAGACCTTCGCACTTTCATAATATCCTTATTCCATCACATTCCTAACACAAACTGATGGCCAGTTTTAAACACAAAAGTGAATTTCTGTGTATACAGGATCTAAAGTAATGCCCTAAATAATCAACTCCTTAACCACAGCATAATTATGGGTAACTTTTCAGGATTTAGATGGAAATATGTCTTGTTGCCATTCATCGGAAAGCTCTCAGTGAGAGCTTTCCGACGAATTGCAACAAGCCATATTTCAGACTAAATCCTGAAAAGTTACCCATAATTATGCTGTGGTTAAGGAGTTGATTATTTATGGCATTACTGTATATTATCAGTCAAACATTTGTAAGGTGGAAATGAGATCAAAAGTCATTTATTGCAGACACTACATAGGATGTACTGAGTCTATGCTATATTCAGACTGGTGGGATATATATACCCGGGGTCCTTGTAGCTCCTTATGAATATTGTATATCCACCATTCTATAGATTTAACTACATGCACCTCTCATTAAGGCATCTTGGAAGGACAAACATGTTGCTCAGGCTCATGAAGAAGAATTTCGGTTGCTGCAGGCATTCTCCGTAGTCTTCTCTCATTTGTATCGACCAACATCTTTGTCCTTCTTCCATTCTAATGCACTCTACAAACTGAAATAGATTTTCTTATTCAAACAAAAATCAAACAGACTTAGGAATGTATTTACTCACGTTATCGATGCAAACATTTCTGTAGTCGACATATTGGGATATGAAATTTTATCCCTGTGATTTCTGGCCTCTCTTTCTAGAAGACATAGTGATTTCCTGTTCCAGTTTCGTCGTGCTATGAAACAGCAAACATACTCCACTGTAAAATTCTCTTCAAGTTTTTCCAATAGTTAGGAAATTTTGATGTGCCATTCCGATCTATACGTGGCCATTTCAATAAGAAATTATTATTTGTTCATGTCCATAAAAGTGAAGCAATGAATACTCATACTCATCCATCAATATGATACATATACAGTAATGCCCGAAGTATATGACCCTTTAACCACAGCAGAATTATGGGAAATTTTTCAGGATTTAGACGGAAATATGGCTTGTTGCCATTCATCGGAGAGCTCTCACCGAGAGCTTTCCGATGAATGGCAGCAAGCCATATTTCCGACTACATCCTGAAAAATTTCCCATAATTATGCTGTGATTTAGGGGTCGATTTTTTATGACATTGCTGTAGTATATATGGGGCATGCTACAATAATGGAGATAATTTTATGTTATCCATCCTGTGTGGCTCTAAGCTCTCCACCATTATCCTTGTAACTGACATGATATCTATGACACAAGTCAAAGAATTGATTTATCATACACCCAAGTATCATACACCCAAGTATCATACACCTGATTCTCAGTCCATTATTTCACAAGACTACTTTCTTCATGCTTTTTCGAATGACAATTCTTGGCCAATTATTGTGAATTGTCACTGTCAAATACAAAATAAAAATATTGTGAAGATATTAGTTCCAGGTTTAGAACTTTTACAAAACATTGAATAGAACTCGTCATCGCACAGTCCCGTATGAAAATTGTTATATTCTGGTGAATAAAACTGGAATGAGGCATTAGAATGGAATGTGACTTTGTTCAATATTTTTTTGACCATCTTTTTTTATTAAAAGTGTAAATTGTTAACTTCGGGGGATTGTGTCAAAATTTTGTGGATAGTATGGCATTTAATTTGAAGATCACCAAAATTTGCTGCTATCAGTGAATCTCATACTTTCATGAGAAAGAACCAAGTCACAAAGGTGCACACAAGAATAGTTGTAATGCACAAACTGGCACCTAGTAACTTTATTTTGTAGAAAAATGCTAGAGGGAGTGTCAATCTAAAGATCGTTCCCAGCTACAGAAACAATCCTGTTATTCGAGAGGTAAAATGCATGCTTTACTCACAGCTCAGCACCACACTGGCAAGCTTAATGTCCCGTGTTCAAATATCTTTAAAAAAAAAAATACTGATGTACTATATACTGCCTCCAGGGAGAATTAAATTTGTAATGATTATATATTGTTTGAGATTGAACTACCTGGTAACTCCTGAAGTTAGTTATAGAAATATGGTTTTGGGTTTAATCACTAGTTTGTTTATTGTAATAGATATTTAACCCTTTCCATACTTATACTAGTTATAATAAAACTATAATAGCATATAGTGGATTTGTCTGTTATTCATATGGATGGATATTAAGGATATGTGAGCAGGTGACAACCTGTCGAAATGATAATACAAGTGCTGAAGGAGTCATATTCATTGGTGGCAAATGTTTAGATAATAAGTTCAATGAATGACCTGTGGTCATTTATTGAACTTATTATCTGAACATTTCTTAACCCTTTACCCAACAAACCGGCCAAAACCGGCCAAATAAAGCTTCAACAGCCTAAAATATATTCGGTCTGTCTCAATAGAACCATACAAATATGGATATCATTGGAACCGGCTCCTTGACCACATTGTGATAGTTACAGTTATGCCATGTGCCAATGCATTCTCTTATATATGCGAGTCGACCATAGGTCGCCTCGCATATATAAGAGAATGCATTGGCCTAAAAAAAATATATTTTTAACACTTTTTACCATTTTTTCTTACATTCTTTAACAATTTTATAATTTTTAATGTGTTAAGCCAATGCATTCTCTTATATATGCGAGGCGACCTATGGTCGACTCGCATATATAAGAGAATGCATTGGCACAGGGCCCTTCTGTTGGGTAAAGGGTTAAGGTAATTACTCGTATATTAGTATAGAAAGGGTTATTCTAGTCTAATGGCTCATCAAGTTATTAAATACTTATACTAGTCAGTCATCCTCCATTAGTTAAATACTTACACAAGTCAGTCATCCTCCATTAGTTAAAGAATTCATTATTTAAAGGAAACAATTTGACTTTGTTCAATATATTTTGAAAATATTGTGTGCAATATTTCTCATTGCATCTTGCAACAGTTTTAAAATTTCACATTTGAACATTTCTTGTTTCAATTTAAGAATTGAACTGATAGACTTTGTTGTTGTTGTTACATATTATACATATTGTATTATTTTTCCAGAATATTTATTTGTGATTGTTTATTCGATTTAAAGTAGTATATTTATTCAGAAACTTTAATTGAAGTGATCAATCAGATTACTTGTGATTTCTGCAAATAGTATAATTTATTATAAATTTCATAACTTATGTTTTATATTACTTTATAGCCCAATGAAGGAAAATCATAAACTCTGTTAATAGATAAAGTATTTCAGCAAAACTTTTGATAACTTACATAAACATTTCTGAGTTTGATATGAATTGCTATATTATTATAGATATTTGTGAGAGCACTGTTTGACTACACTCCACTTGAGGATGACTTGATTCCTTGTAAGCAGGCTGGTGTCCAGTTTATCATAGGCGATATACTACAGGTTAGATTTAACCCTTCCATGACTAGTGTTTGCTGAAACATTGTGAAAACCCTGTGCCAATGCATTCTCTTTTATATGCTTACTATAATGCTTTCAAATGCTAATATAAGCTACCACCATCCTACCTGGCTGAATTGGTGGCACAATATTAACTGGCCTATCCTCTGATGTCTGGAAATGGGTGCAATCTTGTACTGAACCCTGGTGACCTCAAAACATGCGACAATCGAGCATTTTTGGTAGCTGTGGCATTTCCTTGGAACCAACTACTTATTTCTATCAAAACTGTTCTAGATATTTCAGAATTTAAATCATCCCTCAAAACTCATATATTCCAAATTTCTTTCCCGCCTAAAGACAAGAAGACCCGATGAAATACTCCACACGATTTGATGAAACCATGGTGTCTAAATTTATTTAATACATGTATATATATCTATATGTATAATTTTATCCATTTCGAGCCTGAGAGCACCCCGGTGGATTCGTGGCTCAAAACTGCATTATTATTATTATTATTATAGCCAAGTCTCCCATAGGGATCCTCGCAAATATAAGAGAATACATTGGCCTTAAAAATAGTTACCTTAACCTTGTAAGCCAGGGCATTCTCTTATATATGCGAGACTCCCTATGGGAGACTCACATTTATAAGAGAATGCACTGTCACATGATATTTAATGCTGCACCAGCGCAGCTACCATCATGAAACGGTTAAAGCATATTTCTTATTCAAGCTTTTACATGCCACATTTCTGTATTCAAGTAAATCTTCACTCAGAAAGCATACATGTGCACAGTATATTGCACTGAGTACTGAGCATTGGCATTGATAAGATGATATCTGAAATGTGAATAAATGATAATATATACTACTAGATTCAGACTTAATTAACCCTTTACCCAACAGAAGGGCCCTGTGCCAATGCATTCTCTTATATATGCGAGTCGACCATAGGTCGCCTCGCATATATAAGAGAATGCATTGGCTTAACACATTAAACATTATAAAATTGTTAAAGAATGTAAGAAAAAATGGTAAAAAGTGTTAAAAAAAGATTTTTTTTAGGCCAATGCATTCTCTTATATATGCGAGGCGACCTATGGTCGACTCGCATATATAAGAGAATGCATTGGCACAGGGCATAACTGTAACTATCACAATGTGGTCAAGGAGCCGGTTCCAATGATATCCATATTTGTATGGTTCTATTGAGACAGACCGAAGATATTTTAGGCTGTTGAAGCTTTATTTGGCCGGTTTTGGCCGGTTTGTTGGGTAAAGGGTTAATCTTGCGATCGACAAAGGTAATTGATTTTGTCAACAGACATCAAGAATCGTATTACATAGTATTTGTATAAGAATCATGAATGTTGATAATTTGGTTATCACATTCTTAGAAATAAAAACGTTCATAATTCAACTAGATATTTTTATCTGTAACATGAATTTTTTAACTCTGAGAGTTGCTAATTCTAATTTTCAATTCACTGACATTGCCAGTCAGTGGGCGCTCAATTTGTGTTGTGGAAAACAGAGCCATAGCTAATTCGCATTGCATTTATTTCGTCGATACAGCTATGAACGAAGCAAACAGACACCTATGTTGGTTGTGTTGTTCCATTTCTGAATTGGTACCTCATTTTAACCCTTTTTTTCGATGAATGGATTCTTCCACTCAGTTATAAAAGTATATATTGGAATGGTCTGTAATTCATTTGAAGAGGTGTCCAGGACAACTCAGCAGATGACAGATGTGGAGGAGGATTGCTATTAAATTTTCAGAAAATGTGTTCAACAAACAACCTGTGGTCATTTGTTGAACTTATTATCTGATCATTTCCTAAGAGAACTGCTGTCAGCAGGGTTCGCACTGTCATGTGCCAATTGTAAGTTGTCAAAACTTGTGCACTGATCCCTCTTGTAATATTATATTAGAATAAAAATATGTTTAACCCTTTACCCAACAGAATGGCCCTGTGCCAATGCATTCTCTTATATATGCGAGTCGACCATAGGTCGCCTCGCATATATAAGAGAATGCATCGGCTTAACACATTAAAAATTATAAAATTGTTAAAGAATGTAAGAAAAAGTGCTAAAAAGTGCTAAAAAAAAGAATTTTTTTAGGCCAATGCATTCTCTTATATATGCGAGGCGATCTATGGTCGACTCGCATATATAAGAGAATGCATTGGCACAGGGTAAACTGTAACTATCACAATGTGGTCAAGAAGCCGGTACCAATGATATCCATATTTGTATGGTTCTATTGAGACAGACCGAAGATATTTTAGGCTGTTGAAGCTTTATTTGGCCGGTTTTGGCCGGTTTGTTGGGTAAAGGGTTAAACAATATCATTTTCTACATAGCCTGTTCATCTGTTCTGCATGACTGCTTTCTTGTATTCTGTAGGTTATCAGTAAAGAGGATCCAAATTGGTGGCAGGCGCGAAAATGGGATGCACCTGCTACAGAACCGGCCGGCCTTGTACCGTCACCTGAACTTCAGGAATGGCGGACGGCATGCAGTGCCATAGAGAAAGCTAAACGAGAACAAGGTAGTTATTATACATTGTAAATGATGCTGAATATTTGTCACTAAACACACATTTTTGATTGTCAAGAGCTGCTAACATTAGTATTCGATTCACTAGTAGCACCCACTGCTGGGTGAACAAATTTTGAATGGAGCATCGTGTCATTAACAATGTGCGTCATTATGTCATGGCGTAACCAGGAGTCGCATAATTAAGTTCAATGGAAAGTAGTTTACTATTGATACTGTTAACAGGAAATTGATTGGGCACAGTTCCGAGTAATATAACCCCATGGAACGTACCCAGAGATTTGATCACCGAAAGGATATCTCACTTCATAGCATGTAAAGGCGATAAAAAGTGCCTTCCATGCAGTTTCTTTTAAAGATGCATAATCAAATTAAGCGGCCCTCAATAACTATTTATTTGGATTCAGGGGTAAAACATATTTGATTCGAGTCGAGGAACCCACCTATCAAAGCTCAGAGTTATTCGATATCAATTTTCGAAATCTATTGTTTTTCACCATTGAGACTTATTGGTGGCCCAGTAAAAAGTCGACGAGCCAATGGTCTAGGACCAAATTGCAGATGAAGATGGATAACTTTAAAATCAAGAGGCTTTGTGTTGATAATAAGGCCAAATTTCTTCGAACAACATGTTGATAAATAACATGTTTCAGGCAATTTTATACTCTAGTTGACAGTGGTTAGCATTATTTTTGGGCAATTAATCGATTCTGATAACTGAAGTGGCATTTCTAAAAATGTTGTTGTTGTTAGGGACCAACGATTTGGACTGACTACCTTTAAATTGTTTGGTGGATTGAATTACATGGAGATAAATGTACCCTGTTTCATTGGATATCCGGAGATTCAAGCAAAACTGTTTATCTCTTAAACATCCTTGTTTTCCATGCACAGGAATTATAAGTCGTTATATTTAAATCATCTGATTTGAAGCCCTATGTATACTAACAAATTTTCATCCATAGTCTGGTAGTAAGTGTTAATATTTTAACAGATTCTGCATTATGAAACGTATGTGCACAATGTGAAAATAGCAACAATTTAACCCTTCCATAACTGGAGCTTCCTGAAATTTGCAAAAACCCTGTGCCAATGCATTCTCTTATATATGTGAGTCTCCAATAAGGAGCCTTGCATATATAAGAGAATACATTGACTTAGCAATATTTACCTTGACCTTGCGCTACTGGAGACTCACATATACAAGATAATGCACTGGCACAGGATCCCCTTTAATGCTTCCCCAGAGCAGCTTCCGTCATGAAAGGCTTAATACCATACAATTTTTATCCAGAAATCTTATTTTCTTGATATTATTGCATTTAAAAAATCAAGATTCATTTGAAAGAAGCTCCTTCCAAAGCAAGCACTGTCCCGGACTTGAAGAATCATTTGTCAAATTTAAGGCTATTCCAGATTTTCACGGCCCAACAGGAAGCCTGTAACCCTTTTGATAGTAAATGAATTCTCCCACAGTCCCACTCAGTTATAAAAGTTTACCTTGGAATGGTCTATTATTCATCTGGATGGGTGTTCACAAAAATAAGCAGACAACAGATAATAAAAGTGCAGACGGAGTCCTATTTATTGGAGGGAAATTTTCAGATAATAAGTTCATCAAACTACTTGTTGAACTTATTATCTGAACATTTCCTAAGGGATAACTATTCATCAATGAGTTATAAGTAAAGAAAGCGATTCAAAGCCTTCAAAGTGGGTTAATGGGAAATAACATAAATTTTATAAAAGTCTTTAACCCTTTCAGTGCCAAGTCCGATTTTTGTATCAACCCATATTTTCTTGATAATTTTTCAAATTTATTTATTATAATAATGTGATACATTGATGGAAAGGGCTCTAAAGGCTCTTTCCATCAATGTATCACATTATTATAATCAATAAATTTGAAAAATTATCAAGGAAATATGGGTTGATACAAAAATCGGACTTGGCACTGAAAGGGTTAAAACAACTATCATCAACAAGTACATATAAAAATAGATCAACTTTGTTCTTTTTTTCATGATTAACCCTTCCATGGCAGGAGGTTCCTGAAATTTTTGAAAACTCCCATAGGGAGCCTCGAATATATAAGATAATACATTGGGCTTACAAAATTTACCTTGACATTGTAAGCCAGTGCATTCTCTTATATATGCGAGGCTCCCTATAGCAGACTCGCATATATAAGAGAATGCACTGGCACAGGATCTTTAATGCTGCACCAGCGCATCTCCCGTCATGAAAGGGTTAATCTTCAATAACAAGATTTCATATATAGAAACCTTGGTTATGTAAACATTACTCTTACAGTGGCATTACCGATCAAAGTCTAATTAGCCCAATAAGATACCAAAGTTCTTCAAGTAAAACTTGAAGGTAAACATTGGAAAAGGTCAAAGCATTGAAAATCTTATTTAGACTATAATATATGAATTGACTGTGTGATTGGCGATGTTTATTGAAAATTACTCTAAATGTTTTGTGTACATAACATTTGTTTCAAGACCCAATTTTTTTTTTTTATTCGAAACCTATCAATAATTAATATAAGAACAAAGGTTATCTACAGTAATGCTCTAAGTAATCGACTTCTTAACCACAGCAGAATTATGGGTAACTTTTCAGGATTTAGTTGGAAATATGGCTTGTTGCCATTCATCGGAAAGCTCTCGGGGAGCTGAAAAGTTACCCATAATTCTGCTGTGGTTAAGAAGTCAATTACTTAGAGCGTTACTGTATTTCTCCATGTTCTTCTTGATGGTGATGCTTTTACAGACTTTTATTATTTTTGCCCATTTACCCACTACGTGTGCCTTGAGTCCCTTTAAAATTAGCTTGTTCAGTTGATCTTGTATCATTTCATAAAGAAATTATTGGAAGATAATTTGTTTGTGGATGCAGTCACTATACAAGTGAAAAACTGTAATTGAATGGTTGTTCCACATTTGAAATAGTTTTTCCCACTGGTTATATGAGAAGAGATACTATAAAGTGACAGACAAGGAGCCCGTATTTTTCAAATTAACCCTTTCAGTGCCAGGGGCCGATCTCATCGGCCCTAATTTACAGTCTGTAAAATCGTCCCTAAAAAAAAATTTAAAACAATTAAAAATCTTTTTTTTTTAGATTTTTATGGGTTGAATTTTTTTTGGGTATGCTTAAGCATGCTATAGCGAATTTAAAAACAAACTGGATAAAACCTTAGGGGCATGTTATAACTCAAAACTATCACCAAGTATTCATACTAATAATTTTGATGCCCATGAAAAACGTAAGATTCCCTGGCAATAAACCTACAAAATAAGTCTGTTAAAGAATATAAGAAAAAATTATTAAAATTGTAAAAAATAATAAAAAATTATACGCATATATAAGAGAATGCATTGGCACAGGGTATATGGGTTGATACAAAAATCGGACCTGGCACTGAAATGGTTAATGCACCTAAGCTGGAGATGAGATTGTAATACATTAATATTTTAATGCTTTTAACATAGAGCATCAGATAAGCCTTTATGTAGTTACAGAAGTTGGATTGTTTATGGCCAAAAAAACAATTTCATTGGTAACCAGTTTCGATTTTTATTGAAAAAGGAGATCTGTTTGAGTTAAAGTGAGCCCTTGGCTTGTTATGCATTCCAACCATAAACTGTGAGATAATTTGAACCAAGTTTCAATTGTCTTTGCCACCACATCAGTCACAGATTTGCCCAAGGATAATTTGCCTTTAACATAAATTTTCCATTCTCTTTTCCAGTTCATTGTTCGTGGTTTGCCAAAAAGAAGAAAGATAAATACCTTGCTAAGCACAATGCTGTGTTTGACCAGTTAGACCTGGTCACGTATGAGGAAGTCGCCCGACTACCCGCCTTCATGAGGAAGACCCTCGTCCTACTGGGTACGTTAAACATTAAGTTACTGTCCCTAGCTTCACACCCGACAACCCGCCTTCATGAAGAAGACCATCGTCCTACTGGGTGCTTTAACCCTTTACCCAACAGAAGGTCCCTGTGCCAATGCATTCTCTTATATATGCGAGTCGACCATAGGTCGCCTCGCATATATAAGAGAATGCATTGGCTTAACACATTAAAAATTATAAAATTGTTAAAGAATGTAAGAAAAAATGGTAAAAAGTGTTAAAAAAAGATTTTTTTTTAGGCCAATGCATTCTCTTATATATGCGAGGCGACCTATGGTCGACTCGCATATATAAGAGAATGCATTGGCACAGGGCATAACTGTAACTATCACAATGTGGTCAAGGAGCCGGTTCCAATGATATCCATATGTGTATGGTTCTATTGAGACAGACCGAAGATATTTTAGGCTATTGAAGCTTTATTTGGCCGGTTGTGGCCGGTTTGTTGGGTAAAGGGTTAATCCTGAGATTATTGAATAGATTTCCCCATTTAGTTATGAAGTTACACAGTGGAAATACATTATACCAATATTATTTTGTAAGGTATACTGTAAGCAAGATACAGTAATGCCCTAAATAATCGACTCCTTAACCACAGCAGAATTATGGGTAACTTTTCAGGATTTAGTCGGAAATATGGCTTGTTGCCATTCATCGGAAAGCTCTCAGTGAGAGTTTTTCGATGAATGGCAACAAGCCATATTTCTGACTAAATCCTGAAAAGTTACCCATAATTCTGCTTTGGTTAAGGAGTGGATTATTTAGGGCATTACTGTACATTAGGATTAATTATTCATTTTAGGGATGTTCAGTTAACCATTTACATAGGTAAACACCAATCTCTTGGATTGTAACATTATTTCCTGTAATCAGTTACAATTTTGACTACTATCAACTAAAATCTCCATTCCTCCTCTCAAAATATTGAAAATTGTATAATTCCCATACCAACAAACCTGTTTGTGTATAAATCTTTCTTTGAATTTTTCTAGGTGCACATGGAGTTGGCAGGCGGCATATAAAGAACACATTAATTACCACACATTCAAACAAATTTGCCTATCCAATACCACGTAAGCCATGTTTTTTTATTCATTTATATGCCTATTATGTAATCAGTTCATCTGTCAACAATTTTTGTTTCTGAATGATAACTTTAGAATTCCACTCATTGGAATGTTGTTTAAAGATACGGATGGCCTTCATGATGAGTATTGCTGTTAAAATAGTCACATCCTTTAGAACCACAATAAACAGAAAGAATATTAAAATATAGACAGATTTTGTTTTTATACCAATTATAAATATCGCTTAAATAACATGTTATTGTCTAGATCATATGCAGTGTTAGTAAACAAAATCCATGTTATGTTGCAGTACAGTATGTAAAGAGTGTGCGATAAGCAAAACACTCAACATCGGGGAGATCCGACTAGATGAACTTTGGTTAAAACTGTACCATGTTGTTTACAACATACCTGTCATGGATATAACTAAGCTTGGCCTAAATGCTTATCAGTTTGAACTGGATGCATGTTATTAATAATTACCATGCAGAGCATTTCGTGAGCAATGGTATGTCATTGTTCAATGTATGTGTTGTATGTCAGTATTGCTTTGTCTCTAGTCCAATAAACATGTATCACTTCATAGCCAGTGGTCGACTATAACAAATTCCCGTACAATACTGTTATAGGGCTCCCTAATCGTCACCACTAAATATTTTGGTGTTGAATGGGTCACAGTGAATCAATCTGCCAAAATAAAATCACCACAGTGTTGAGTGTTTTGCTTATTGCACACTCTTTATGTGTTGTATATAAACAAACACTCGGCATTGCACAAATGTTTTTTGTATTCATACTATCATTATACTATACTATTAGTATATTCTTGAGAAAATTTTCATAATTTGGTAACTTTTAATTTTAAATTATAACCTACAGCCAAGGCTGTACGCCGTACCTTTAAATTACACAGATAAAGTTTGAATATGGGTCGGTGTGACAAAAGTTATCTGGGTTGGCTATGATTGACCAACTAATGATAGCCATCACAATTCGATGCTACCGTCTGCTGTGGGTACCACTGTTGTTAACTTATTTTGAAACTAAAATTTGGTATTACTTGTATCTTAGAAAAATTGGCAATACATCTACCTGTCTTTTCATAATTAATCCATGTTCATGGTTGATTTTGGATTTTGTGCCTAAACAAATTTTTCTGTCAAATATTATGAGCAAACAGCATTTGTATTAAGCCACACCCCAGCAGTGCACTTGATTTGATAGACACAGCATCTGAAACTTGTGGATAGTTTGTTGCTTCCCCCCCCCCCCACATCACTGGATATATATTAATATGATAGTTGCATCTTTATACTCTTGTTTTGAAGAAAAAAATCGGACGTATTATATTATTGGTCCGTCTGTACGCCCATCTGTTCACTTTTTTGGGTTTCCGGATGATAACTTTAGAAAGTCTGAACTGAATGGAATTTAATTTGGTATGTGGGTATACTAACACAAAATACAGGTCAAGTTCGAATTTGTGTTCCGCCGCCAATTTTCACCAGTTACGCCCCTGTTTGTTGGAATTTGCACTTGATTTTAGTTTCCGGATGATAACTTTAGTAAGCCTAAACTCAATGGAATGAAATTTAATATGTGAGTTTACTACATACATACAGATCAAGTTCAAATTTGGGTTCCTCACACCAATTTTAACCAGAGTTATGGCCCTTTGTTGGAATTACCATGGGCATATATTTCCACACCCTAGCGATGCTCTTGTTATCTATATAGACTGCCTCTAGTCCCGCTCAATCTAGTTGTGTTGATTTATTATGTAAATTCAGTTTTAAAGTTAAAACATTCTTATCTTCTTATGCAGATACCACAAGGCCTCCTAAACCTGGTGAAGCTAATGGCAAGAATTATTTCTTCGTCACTCACGAAAAAATGATGCGAGATATAGCCAATAACGAGTATCTGGAGTATGGAAATCACGAGAATGCGATGTACGGCACAAAACTAGAAACAATCAGGCAGATTCACGATAACAACCTTATGGCCATTCTCGACGTCGAACCTCAAGTATGTAGCTTTACCACTAATTTTTACGATAACAACCTATAGCCATCCTTGATGTTGAACCTCAGGTACATTGTTTACTTCTACAATAGTTACACCGAAACTCATCACAAGTGAATGTGATCTATATATACTAATGTATATTATGAGAAATTTCACTTTAAAAATAAAAAGAATTATTGATATATCAAGAATACATATGTACTTCTTCTTTCACTTCAATATTGTAAAGGTCCGTGTTATTTCAAGCTAAAAATTCTTTGTGCTGATTTTGAAGAGTTGATCTTAGCTTTAAGCAAATTCCCCATATGAAGTTGATATTTCCAGTTCTCATACAATTATTAATTACTTATCCAATCTGCATAAATGTGTACAGTTCAAAAAGCGCAAGATTGATGATTCTCGTTCACCTCTTTCAAGAATACAAGCAATATTTTTATTTGTTTAAGGACTCCTTGTATCATAATATGACCCCACCCATCATGTAAAATTGATTATCTTTAACCTTTTCATGACCATAGATGCGCTGGTACAGCATTAAAGGGGTACTGTACACTAAATCCGGCCATTAATGGGATCATCTCCTTTTATACTCAACAGAATATATGCAACAAACGAATGAATTTGAGCCATGGATTAGGACAAAATACACTCATGTGCTCTATGAACGATGCAAACAACATGGTAACTGTAATGAAAATGAATTTATGACTCCAGCCTCACTGGGCCTTTAACATATGCTTCTGTTGGTCAGTGATAAATCAGTTAATTCCCAAGGTGTTGATTCACAGACACTGTTCAATAAATCAATTAATAGACAATGCAATCATGTTGGCTTGACTAAATGTGGTGTGTCAACTGTCTGAACCCCGATGTCATCGCAGAAACACAGACGTTAGTTTCCTTTCATTAATACAATGGACAGAATGGAATTCCGATAGGGTGCAACCTAATTTCCGCTAGCTTCCAAGGACACAAGAAGTTCAAGGCCATTTGTAGGAGCTAGGTGTCAAGGACGTTGTTCTAAACACAATTTGAAGTGACCAACTTGATTGAGTTTGTGTGGGACAACATGACTGAAATGTGATCTAAGTAGAATTATATATAGCTATATGATGAAGGAATAACATGTTTAGATTTCAGACGTAAAAGTGCACGTCGTGTGCTATATGGTCTGTAGTAAAAGTGCACGTTGTGTGCTATATGGTCCGTGGTAAAAGTGCATGTCATGTGACATGTGCTATATGGTCCGTAGTAAAAGTGCATGTCATGTGCTATATGGTCCATAGGTACTACGGACCTACTTCAGCGCACTAGCAGTAGGCCATTATTCGTAACTGGAACTCAAAGATTGGTGAATCGGAATAACTGTATCTCGAAGTTTCAAACAGTGTATGATGTTCCATGATTGTGAATGATATCAGCCTTTCAACTGAGACAGTTTTATGGTTTTTGTGATATTCCCGTTATATATTTCCACTGGAAAATGGCAATAACGTCAAGACCTCAGCACCGACGTCATAACATCATTTAGCAGCGAAGAGTAAACACATTCACCACTGTATTTGTACTTCACGTTTCATTATTTTTAACAAAATATCCCTAATTTCTCAGCCTATCCTGGACTATCTCCAGAAAATGGTTTTCGAGGGTAAACCCTTTCTATACTAAATACTCATTGACGAGTAGTTCCCTTAGGAAATGTTCAGATAATAAGGCCGTTTGTTTAATTTATTTTCTGAACATTTCCAACCAATGCATATGAAATATTCTGCACTTGTATTATCTTTTTGTTCTTCTGTCATCTGCTCATTATACCCCCTTTAAAAAAAAAGGGGGGTATACTGTTTTGCACCTGTCCGTGCGTGCGTGTGTACGTCCATCCGTCCGATGTCTGTTCATGTCATAACTTGAACAGTAGTGCTCAGATCCTAATGAAATTAGGTATGGATGTTCACTACTATGAGGACATTAAATAGAGGGTTCCATCATTTCGTTCGGATTTTCCATTCTAGAGTTATTCATCTTTGTTTATCTGGAAATGTTGGCTTTTTGGTCCGTCTGGTGTCTGTTCATGTTGTAACTTCAAAAGTTGTGCTGGGATCTCAATGAAATTTGGTATGGATGTTCACAACTATGAGGACATTAAATAAAGGGTCCCATCGTTTTGTTCGGATTTTCCATTCTAGAGTTATTCATCTTTGTTTATCTGGAAATGTTTGATTTTTGGTCCGCCTTGTGTCTGTTCATGTCATAACTTGAACAGTAGTGCTCGAATCTCAATGAAATTTTGTATAGATGTTCACTACTATGGGGGTATTCAATAGATGGTTACGTCGTCTTGTTCCGATTTTCCATTCTAGAGTTATTCATCTTTGTTTAACTGGAAATGTTGGCTTTTTGGTCTGTTTGGTGTCTGTTCATGTCGTAACTTCAACAGTTGTGCTGGGATCTCAATGAAATTTTGTATGGATGTTCACTACTATGACATTCAATAGAGTGTTCCATTGTTCTGTTCCGCTTTTCCATTCTAGAGTTATTCATCTTTGTTTATCCGGAAATGTTGGCTGTTTGGTCCTTCTGATGTCTGTTCAGGTCATAACTTGAACAGTAATGCTCTGATCTCAATGAAATTTTGTATGGATGTTCACCACTATGAGGACATGTAATGGCACATTCAACTGTTTTGTTTTGGTTTTTTGTTCTATAGTTATTCATCTTTGTTTATATGAAAATGCTGATTTTTGGGTCCATCTGTCTGAGTATAGCAGTCATAAGTTATAGATATGCCCACACTAGGCGGTATGCCACAAGGGGGTATGCACCGGACGACAGTCCATCTCTTGTTTTTTCTGGACACCACTCCAAATGAACGATAGACCATTCCGATTTATAGGTTTATAGAAAACGTTAATTGACAGGTCTAGTCGTTGTCAGCATAGGCACTATCATGTCATGACAGAAATTAATTGTCTTCATTTTGTCTATGTCTCAGTCTTTATATCTCAGTCTTTAAGAAAGTTATACATAAAAAGGCTGCTACAAAGTAAATAAAGTGGCAAATTTATCCCTAAAATATTGCTTATGATTTAACCTTTCAGTGCCAGGGGCCGATCTCATTGGCCCTAATTTACAGTCTGTAAAATCGGCCCTAAAAAATAAAAATAAAATAAAAATTTTGGTTGAATTTTTTTTGGGTATGCTTAAGCATGCTATAGCGAATTTAAAAACAAACTGGATAAAACCTTAGGGGCATGTTATAACTCAAAACTGTCACCAAGTACTCATAGTAATAATTTTGATGCCCATGAAAAACGTGAGATTCCCTGGCACTAAACCTACAAAATAAGTCTGTTAAAGAATATAAGAAAAAATTTATTAAAATTGTAAAACATTGTAAAAAATAATAACAAATGATGAAAAATTGTTAGGCCAATGCATTCTCTTATATATGCGAGGCGACCTATGGTCGACTCGCATATATAACAGAATGCATTGGCACAGGGTATATGGGTTGATACTAAAATCGGACCTGGCACTCAAAGGGTTAAGCTTCTGAGAATAGCTCACTATTGTGATCTATGCTACTTCAGAATGACTCACCCAATCATAATGCAAATGTGTTGATCATTTTTATATAAATCATTCAGAAAAATATAATCAGACTTGCAGAAGTTGGCGTATGTCATTGACTGTCAAGGTTTTCTTGCAGTCAATCTTATCAGTAATGAGCAAACAATTTACCACCCCGACCTTCCATCCCCCCCCCCATATTTTGACTTGACCATTGGTACTGACAGCATTTGAAGTTAGAATTCCTCGATCTAAACATCCTGAATATTCATATGTTACATTTTACCAGTTGGTATAGTCCACGTGAAATGTATTGTTTGTTTGAAACACTGACACTGTACACAGTATGGCAAACAGGGACAGATAACAAAGACAATGGCAGATGACTGTTCAGATAGCAACATTAATTAAATAAGCAATTGATCAACTTTGAGATGAAAATCTATTATTAACATAAACTTTCTTTTTAAATCCATGAAGTAGAAACTTAGAAAATTGGTGCAAAATTTCATGCATAAGACTGATCCTTGTCCCAATTGAAACAGTCGCCCGATTCATAGTAACCTGCTCCTTTCTACCACAGAATCATCCTGCAGTTATGGTTATGATTATCTTGTTTTCTGTATTGCAGGCATTGAAAGTGCTCAGAACTGCTTCTTATGCTCCTTATGTGGTCTTTATTGCTGCCCCACGGTCCATAGATCTCAAAGACATAAAAAATATCAACGTAAGTAGCTCAAATTAGTTTTTAGCCCACCTGAGACGAAGTCTCCGGTGGAGCTATAGTCATCACTCCTCGTCTGTCGTCCATCCATCGTCCGTCCGTCAACAATTCTTTAAACATCTTCTTCGGAACCATACGACCAAATGGGTTCATATTTGGTGTGGATGTTCCCTAGGTGACTCACATACATATTTGTTCAAAAAAAATTTAGATTCAACTCTTTAACCAAGAAAAAGAAAAAGAAAAGAAATGATATATTAAAAAATAAAAGAATTTTTTTTTTTAAATGTGGAATTGTTTTTTTTATTAAAATATTATTTTTTTTAAATTAAAAAATTGTATTTAACTCCATGGTCAATTATATATATATATATTGCTTAACATTTTTTGAAAATTGAAAAACTAATGCCATTACATTTCTGAAGGTTGCATGTGCCCCCTGGCCCTTCACTCAAGTTCACTGCTTCTGCCACCCTGGTCCCAAAAATAAAATTTACTCAAATTCTTGACAGAGAATCATTAATAAGAAGCATTTACTTTGGCTCTAACTGTATGCAGGGTATGCCTACACATGTCAAGTGAAATCTGATGTTTTTATAAACATTCCCTGGAGATCTGCTAGAAGTCATAATTCCCAATTACAACAACAATCTATCATGTATTGTTCAAATCTTTCAACAGGGAATTTAACACTCCCACATCCACCACTTCACTAGAACATATTTGGCAAACTTGGAAAGTGTTCTTTGAAAGAACCACCAGCTCTATTTAGCTCTATTTAATATTGAGGCTCCTTTGGTGATTGTGATTCAGATTTGTTCAATCAGGGTCACCAGGTCAAGTAGGTGCATGGCCAGCTACATTACTCTTTCTCTCCATAGTAATTAATTATGTGTCTTCTATGCAAGAATCAAATGGCCTATCTTGCTTATATTTGGTATGAAATTACCTTGGGTGACATATTTGTGAAAATGGGATCACAATGTCAAATAAGGTCAGAGCCAGAGACATAACTATTTCACCACATAGTAGTTCTTAAAATATGTTTGCAAGAACTAGTTGGCTTATTTAGCATGGAATGTTCTTGTTTGACTGCAATTCAGATTTTTTTAAATGGGGTCACCTGGTCAAATAGGGGCCAAGCGAAGGACAGTTTCCCTCTTAATATGCTTCCTTCACAAAGACCATCAGGTCTATTTTACTGATATTTAGTATTAGTATGAAGGGTCGTTTGGTGTCTGGGATTCAAATTTATTCAGATGGGGTCACCAGGTTAAATAGGGTGGGACCAGGGACATAACTATATGTCTCAAAAGTAATTCTTAAAATGTCTTCTCAAGAGAGGTTTGACTATTTAGCTTGCATATAGTATGGAGGATCCTTTAGTGACTGAGATTCAGATTTGTTAAAATGAGGTCAACCTGTCAAGAAATGGCGGGCTATGGAGAGGTAACAATTTTGTGTTTGAAGTCTCTCTAGCCACATATTCTGTTTAGATCTTCTTCTTTTAAAACTGATTATGAAAAGTTCTGACTTGTGGTCTCCAGAGTCCCAGTCTTATCAGTCTTTGCAGTCTGGTGCGCGACCCCACAGTCATTGACTGTCTTGTTATGTGCTGAGCTTTCTGTCATAAATTCAGAGTTCATCCCGGCCCAAAAATTGTTTCGGCAAATTTTGGCCATTTCTGATTTTTGTTTTTCCCATTTTTCTGAAACTTTGGCCAAATTGAAAAACCGGATCGATGAAAAAACCAAAACTAAAAAACAATAAAATGAATAATATAAAGTAAAAAACAATAGAATAAATAATAAGTAAAAAAAAATACAAAATCAAAGCAAGATAATAAAAAGGACACAAACATAATTTCATAATTGATATTATTACAGTAATTCCCTAAATAATCGACTCTTGAAAAATACCCATAATTCTGCTGTGGTTAAGGAGTCGATTATTTAGGGCATTACTGTACCGACATATATTGCACTAATTTGCTAATCGTATCATAAAGCAGGAAAACAAGCATTGTCCACTGATGAAAACAGGATGCCGTAATGGTACCTAACCATCATTGTTTTGACCAGTAAGCATGGGCTACTTCTGGTAAATTGTTATCCAAACATAGGAAACAAGCAGCTAGTCAGTAACCATTAACCAGTGTAAGGGATTTAATGAGATCTGGTGAATTTCTGAGAGGTAATTGCTGGCATAGACTTGAAACTTTTTGGCCAAATGTTATTTTCTTTGGCCATTTTCGAAAAAATCTGGTATTGGCCAATTTGGCCACTGACAGCATGAAATCTGCGAAATTCGCCAATTTTTCATATAGATAGACAAATGAGAATGCATTTTTCATTTATTGCCACCAAATATTCCATGTGTTGAAAAATAACAGATTTCAAAAATTGATCTCTGATAACTCTGAGCTTTGATGTGTGGGTTTCTCCACTTGAATAAAAAAAAAATTTACCCTGAAGCTGCCCGAAGCCAAAAAAATAGTACTTTAGAAGCATTACATAGGATTATGTATCTTTAAATAATGCATACAATGTCTACCGTCGGAAGACTTGACTGTTTATTGATATCTTCAAACATACTCATAACTACATTAATATTTCTCACATTTTTTAATCACAGGATGGCAGTTTAGAGAGGCTCGCTCGAGAAAGTGAACTTCTGGAACAGGCTTACGGACATTACTTCGATTTAAAAATTGTGAACAATGATATTGAAGACACAATCAGGACTTTGGAACAGGCTATAGAGTCTGTGTGTTCAAAACCCCAATGGGTGCCTGTGAGCTGGGTCTACTGAAACAGTTCTGTGTCTTCTGGGTCTATTGAAAGAGCTCGTGACTTCTGCTTGGTGAAGGGCCATACAAAGCAATCAAGTGAAGATTCAATACGCTCCTGTAGGATGTGCCGGAAATAACCCTTCTGGATCTAAGTTCGACCAGACGCTGACTCTATGACACTCCATCGCTCTACTGCGTTTGTCATGAAAGACCAAAGCAATCAATTTTCCATTTTGTAAATTACACTATTTGAGAAATTTACTGTCCAATAAGAAAATAGCATCCCGGTTGTTATCCTTCTAATTCGATTATCATCGACTCAAATTTCTTGTAAAGTATCAAGTCGTGACTGGAATAATCAAAATACTTAACAATTCTTGTTTAGGTGTGGGTATTTTCTGGTGTGGATGCTAAAACATCAAATTTATAAAGATATATTTATTTGTATACAATGCACACATACATGGACTGTATCCTTCACCATTTCACAGCCACTTGTAAGTGATTTCCAGCTGACAATCCCATTACTAAAATCAGTCGGATATTATATTACTCAGTGACAATGATGGCGGATTGTTTGTATTGGTCTCTGATGACGGTATTCAGAGTAAAATGATGTGGCATCATCGAGCAGCGTCTTGTCAAGATCTAAGGGAAGTAAGTCCCTGGCTGACATGAATCACATATATTCCAGACCTTCTGAAGCAATGACCTTATGAGGTCGGCGGTCTGGATTTCCAGGAAGAATTTCCTGAAAATGTATTATTTATATTTTTATATCACATTTGGGCAGGATTTACACTGTCAGCTTGGAACATTAATCATTACAGTAATGCCCTAAATAATCGACTCCGTAACCACAGCAGAATTATGGGTAATTTTTCAGGATTTAGTCGGAAATGTGGCTTGTTGCCATTCATTGGAAAGCTTTCACTGAGAGCTTTCCGATGAATGGCAACAAGCCATATTTCTGAGTAAACCCTGAAACATTACCCATAATTCTGCTGCGGTTAACGAGTCAATTATTTAGGGCATTACTATAAACGGTTTTCTGTGAGTTAAAGCTCATAAATACTGCAAATAATTAACTCTTTTAGGTCCAGAGTAATAACCAGATTTACAGAAATTAGTTTAGCTGAATCTTAACCATTTCTTCACATAATGGAGTCTCCTATACATGTGGCTATTTTTTAAAGTTATTTTCTGAACATTTGCTACGGGAACTACTTTTCAATGAGATTTAGTAAAGAAAGGGTAAGGAGTCGGAGATTTCAGATAGACTACAGGCTTTCATTTCATATGAGGTTCAGTCTTTGAAATTGGCCACTGCAATACGCATTGCTGCAGGTAATGTCTTGACAACATGTGGAGTCTTAACATGCACAGCATTATATTTACTGTGGGACATTTTTTCCTAATTTCGAGGGCTGTGAGGCTCATATTTCCACATAATGATGACAGAAGATAGAAATGGGATCACCGAAAAAACCCAAGGTTAAAACAGCAGTAACATTCAGATCGTGTGAGTTTCTAATGTCAAGACCATTTATACTTCAGACAAATTAGCACACTGATTTAATTTAGTGATATTGTGTGTGCACGACTTGTCAGCTATACCTGACATCTATAATGACTTGAATAGATAAAAACAAAATAAAAATGAAATGAGTCAACCAAGAAAACTAGCAAAACCATGTAGATATAACATATCCAGTTAAACTAAGTCCTAGTAGCCACTAGGGTTGGGGGAATGGTGCCCCTATGACCGCTGGTGGGAAATCTCTGTACAGAACAAAACTATGAATTTCTAATAGTAGTCAGGTACCGTAAACTAGTAAACTTTGTGACAAACAACAAATTAAATTCACAGTTAAATAAGTGTACTGACAATTTTTTATACCGCACAATCAATGGTTGAGAACGGTTTTAAAATTTGCAATTTATTTTGATGTCCGTCTTCACTACATTCAAGACAACATGTTATACCATGAAATATTCCTGATCGAGATTTTCAGTGACTAACATCTGGACCTCATCTACAAAATCATTAATGAGGACCAGTCAGAACAGAGTGTTAGTTGAGAACGTAATTGCGATGTATCCGGTCAGAATCAACCATGTGGCTTTTAACGATGTACACTTTGATATCTTTCAGAATATGTTAATAATAATTGTCAATGTGTGTACTGTCAAATGGGACCTTAAAAGGGACCCACTGCCCCTCTAGCGGAAACCCTGTTAACCCTTTCAGTGCCAAGTCCGATTTTTGTATCAACCCATATTTCCTTGATCATTTTTCAAAGTTATTGATTATAATAATGTGATACATTGATGGAAAGAGCTCGGATCGGACTTGGCACTGAAAGGGTTAAGTAGCAGAAAATAACAATGAAGATCTTGATTGAGATATGCATCACATGCCATCTGAAATGCCCTGCATTCACATTAGTTACAAGTATTTATCAACTCACTTTACATTACCTGAATTCCATTTAAATGTTGCATTTTCATTGAAATTTCGGATAAAACACTGATCATTTTATCACGGTACGTGCGCGGTGCAATCACTTATCATCTTATCATGGTACGTGCAGAGTATAAACACTTATCATTTTATCATAAGGTTTGTTTCCATGCAGACTGTCAAGCAAATAACCTTCTGAGTTTGGAAAATGTATTTCTCTTGTTTATATATTGAACATAAACAACTGCAAATCATAATTGAATAACTCGGTGGTTGAGTTTCCAGAAGCTGTGAAATGTGTGGCAAAGTTCACAAGTATTCATCAGCTCACTGGATATTTCCTGATATTGAAATGAGGCCATGTATTTTTTTTAATATTTATTTTTTACAAAGCCTCACTCCCTCATCACATTTCATGTATAATTGCTTCAGAATATTATTATTTTTAATGCCCTCATGCCACTGATGATATGGTTCTTATATTATTCACACAAAAAAGATATTGAACTTTCAGTTTGTAAAACTATTTTATTCTTGTTATGTATTGAATTTCACCAACAATTGATTGTGTGCTAGCCATACCATTGTTCTGGGATACAAACAGTTATTTCCCAGAACAGAATAAAATAAAAACGCTTCAACAAGAAGGATACAATTTAAATTGCAACGAAAGTGAAAACAGTCACTATCAAAGGTAATGGATCTCATGTAAGCAAATATAGTTTTACATGGATTATTTCAGTTTCTGTTATTTCAACTTTTGTGAAGTTGCCTGTTCCGTTGTCATGGAATCAAAAGCATGGCCTCCAGTCCTAATGAATGAATTGCATTTCTTATACCCTCTACAATGATCATCGTCATATAATAATTTTTTTTTTATCTCATTACCATTCAGTACTATGCATAAACAGCTTATTTATGTTATATCATTGTTTCTTAGAACATGCGAATTAAGAATAAATGCTTACAGTAATGCCCTAAATAATCGACTCCTTAACAACAGCAGAATTATGGGTAATTTTTCAGGATTTAGTCGGAAATATGGCTTGTTGCCATTCATCGGAAAGCTCTCACCGAGAGCTTTCCGATGAATGGCAACAAGCCATATTTCCAACTAAATCCTGAAAAATTTCCCATAATTCTGCTGTGGTTTTGAGGTCGATTATTTAGGACATTGCTGTATGTGTGAATTCAGGACATTTAACATCTATGAAAAAGCTCTTGTTTATCTGGAGTTGAGCAATCGGTAGTGTCATGAATTCATTCATTGCCAGCCATACAAAGATGGATAACTCTATAAATCTCTTTCACTGGAACACTATTGCCATCATCTCATCTCGTACACTTGATTGTATTAATTGGAAGAGGGGTGGCAGAAAGATGAATTTTTAATCTTAGAAGGGAGATCCTAAAACCAAGGAGATTATAGCTTAAATAATAGCCAGGTTCAGCTACACTTACTTGTAATGTGTGTTGCCATTGCCAATGGAGGTCATCTGACTTCCATGATCATTTCACATACACATACATGCAGGCCTCATTCTACAACATGCAAATAGAAGTGACTTCTCCATCTGAAGATTCATGCCCAAGTAGGGAGACTTCATGTCGAAATAGGGAAAAGTTGAAAATTTGAGAGAGAGAAATTACTAAAATACTAACGAGGTCAAAATAGTATTGTGCATGTACATCCATAAAATAATGCAATACCATTTATCAGTGTAAACAAGGGAGTTTCCACAGGGAATCCCCCCTGCTCAATGTGACAAAATATGGCTTTCCGATGAATGGCAACAAGCCATATTTCCAACTAAATCATGATAAATTACCCATAATTCTGCTGTGGTTAAGGAGTCGATTATTTAGGGCAGTACCATATTCATCTGTTCTTAATTACCAAAGAGCTATTCTCACTTCACAGTTACTGTAATGACATGTGAAACTAATAACCCCACACTCATATATAAACACTGGAGTTTGGGCAAGTGCTAAAATTACAAGGCGACTCAAACTTCGCCTCAGAGGTACAACAGTGCGACTTCTGGTGGCCCAGGGCGAGAACTTTGTCGCCTTGTAAAATGGGCCCTGCGTACATTGACAAACCTGTTTAGAACGTCTGTGTCCAATGTTTAGCATACAAAACTTGTTGCGAAGAGGAATATTGCAATCGCCTGATAAACGAATGAACAATCTATGCTGTGCAGCCAGAGATTTGGCCACGCATAAAGATTTTAACTTGATTGAATGAAGCTACTTACACTTATCGCTGGTTGCATTGTGACCTCTTGTTCTCGCCACCCGACTATTAGTTACAAGTTTCGCTAGACATTTTGAGGATATCTATATATGTGTAGGTTTGGCGCGGTAATACCATCTCACTGTTCCCGCCATGTTCATCTCCATAGTAATAAAATACTAACACCCTTACAAGTTACACATACGTGTTGCTGTACCTAGCTAATAATGAGTTGAAACTTTGATAACATACCACTAACCTAAAGAAAAGAGAGATGAAGGTCATAATTCTGTGAGGAAATTATTGGGCAATTTTACTTTTTGATGTTGGAACCTTTGCTCTGTGTATAACAGTAATACTCTAAGTAATCGACTCCTTAACCACAGCAGAATTATGGGTAACTTTTCAGGATTTAATCCTAAATCCTGAAAAGTTACCCATAAATCTGCTGTGGTTAAGGAGTCGATTACTTAGAATATTATTGTATGTCAAATGTTGAAACAATGGTTGAAATATTTTAATTATTATCACTATTCAATAGTAACCCCAAAGATACCGCAATCACACATATACATGTACATCACACATTAGAATATCCTGATACTCAAAAATAAACTGATTCCTCCATTCATGTTTTAAGAATATATCATATGATAATCTAGTTTTATTCATTTTACTGCCAAATATCTGTTTGTATCATTGTAACTTAGGAATCATTTACCCTAAAGGTTGATGAATTCATCCTGAAGAAATTATAATTCATTACCATAAATTATGTTCATATTCATATATTTACAAAGCTTGTTTGTGTTATACTAAATCCTGTTTGGTTATTGGTAAACTGCCAATTAGATCATGCGTTTCATATCCCAACACTATAACAAGAAATGAATGTAGTTTTGAGACTGATATTTTAGGGGTATGTTACTGTGGCTGTTTGAGGACATTTAGTGTGAACAGCACAATGTACCCAAGCCTTGAAATAGTGTGTCTGTCATTTGTAGAATGAGGTCCCCAGAGGGTGAATTTAGTGATGCTGCCCCGCATAGCGGGCTAGCATCACCAAATTCACCCTCTGGGGACCTCATTCTGCTTACAACTCAGCAGAATGAGGTTCCCAGGGGGTGAATTTGGTGATGCTAACCCGCTATGCAATTAGTTGGCAATTAGAATGGTTTAGCCTGCCCGTGCAATACGGGTCTCAGCTGTCTGGACATCGACGCGATCATGTCTGGTGTTTTGCGTGCCCATGTAGCTTGTGACGTCCTGATGTGCGTCATGACGTCATCGCGTCTTGATCGGTTTCCAGAAAGAAATCATTCAATATTGTTCATTTATGAACGATTTATAACCAAAATAAAACCAGATAACAATGCAAATTAAGTATATATGTTGATTTAAATTACAATTGATGCAACCATTTCATATTATTCCGTGTGCATACTTTACAGTATGTACTTCCGGTATGACGTAACATATTCACGGAAGGACAGACAACAGACAAAGATCCGCACCGAAAACATTACTTGCGTCCAGCATGGACTGGCGCAAGTAATCAACAAATGGGATGCGAAACTGACATCGGCTTCTATAAGGAATGCGATGACATTTCACGTAATTCTGCATTGTTTTTCCTTGTAAAGAAAAAGTGCCAGATAAATAAAGACTCTTTGGCATATTTAATGGCGTATATTTAATGAGATGGCTTTTCAAACTCTTCATTCATTATATTTTGTTGGAATAATATTGGAAGCCATAGTATTTTGAGACAACAAACCTGAAGTCAAAGGTCACTTGGCAATATTTCCTGTTATTAAACGAACGTTTAATATCCCAATCTATAGAATGGGTTTTTTGAATGGAATAAGGGTAGGTTCATGTAATATAATGAGTTACGGCCTTTACAGATGGTGTGTCACTGCGATTTTTTGCATCTGATGCTGAATTATAACAAAGTAAGATCATTGACAGGCAAAATTATCAGGTGACAGGTAAGAAACTATTCTACCTGTCCCCTGTGACAAATAGAAATTTCTGAACATTTCAAGCCCTGTACTCCTCGTCTGGTGTTTCATTGTTGAGCATTTACTTTGTTATTATGTCATTAGTTGATTTTGTTAATTCATGTTGATGAACTTTTGTTTCACATTAAATGTTGAATGAAAACCCCAGGGGTATGTGCTGTAAAACTTTTACACATGTAAATTACAAACTAAAGAACATTGTGAATATAATATTGTCTTTACCGATTCAGGCATTTCCTTATGACTTTAGCTCGATAATTTGTCTTTACAAATCCAAATAAAGCACCTTGGCTGATAATTAATAGGTATTTATTGCACTGCGAATTCCTTAAATTGGTAAACTACAAATAATATTGTTTATAGCTTGGCCACTGGACCACAGTTTAGGTACCCTTCTCATTCTACATGAAGGATACCTGCCTGTCTTATTATCCACTTCCAAGAGTTCCTATGTTCTTAAAGATCCAAGATCCAAACTGAAAACAAATAATTCAGAATTTCCGGAGTCAATTGTCTGGTTACCAGGCAAAAAAATACTTGTAATTACCATCATCCATATCGCACAGACATCACGACAATTCACAAAATCATCCATAAGAAATATGTCGAAAACAATTACAATAGCTCACAATTGAGAATGCTCTTTATCATCTAGCACTTTTCGGCAACGGAAGCATATAAGAGGCGATAATTTGAATTTGATATGTGATAAAACTTACTCTTTTGAATATGGATATCTCGTCAATAAAATCCTCCTACTAACCCTTTCATGACGGGAGCTGCGTTTGTGCAGCATTAAAGATCCTGTGCCAGTGCATTCTCTTATAGATGCGAGTCTACCATATGGGAGATTCACATATATAAAAAGATCCACTGGCACAGGATCTTTAATGCTGTACCAGCACAACTCCCGTCATGAAAGGGTTAAAGGTCTGATGCTGATTTTGGAAAAAAGTTGTTGGCTCGCTTGTCTATGATTATTGTACATTATGAATTTACTGCATGATCACTCTCCAAATATTATTCATATCTCTCAATTGAAAATAAGCTCATGTTACAGTAATGCTCTAATTAATCGACTCCTTAACCACAGCAGAATTATGGGTAACTTTTCAGGATTTAGTCGGAAATATGGCTTGTTGCCATTCATCGGAAAGCTCTCCCCGAGAGCTTTCCGATGAATGGCAACAAGCCATATTTCCGACTAAATCCTGAAAAGTTACCCATAATTCTGCTGTGATTAAGGAGTCGATTAATTAGAGCATTACTGTAAGTTCTCTCAAACTAAGGTAGGCTCATGAAATTGTGTTCAGCTTATAATAGTAAGATTCCTGTTTTTTTACCAATCAAATAATATCTGTATTATTTGCAAATCAATGACGGTATTTGGCTAAGCAGCCACACCGCCAAAATAATGTCATATCTTATTCATATCCTATTATACTCATCACTGATTTCATAGTTATAAATCATATAATAAATATTCATCCATAATAATCTTCTCACACCCTTTGTATATGTGCATCATGAGTCTAGTTTCTTGATTTGAATCCAAAACAAAGCTTGGCCAGAGAATATATTTATGTCTCTATCTTATGTCATTTTTGGATTGTTTTAGGCATAGTTTCTCAGTTATTCTACCAGAAATGTTTTAGCGTGGTTGTCGTCAATATCAGCAAAGTCAATTCCAGTCACTTATCAATTCAACATGTGTTGCCATTTGTTACATTAAACAATAGATCCAACTAAAAACATATTTGAAGAGAAGAAGCACATACAACAAAGTTTCGCTATATAGATTTTCTGTACAGTGAAGTCACACAATAATCTAAAACATTAGTTTAGGAGAATCAGTCAAATCTGCATTCTTAGCAGAAAAAGGACAAAAAGTATTAACCCCTTTACCCAACAAACCGGCCAGAACCGGCCAAATAAAGCTTCAACAGTCTAAAATATCTTCGGTCTGTCTCAATAGAACCATACAAATATGGATATCATTGGAACCGGCTCCTTGACCACATTGTGATAGTTACAGTTAGCCCTGTGCCAATGCATTCTCTTATATACGCGAGTCGACCATAGGTCGCCTCGCATATATAAGAGAATGCATTGGCCAAAAAAATTTATTTTTTTAACACTTTTTACCATTTTTTCTTACATTCTTTAACAATTTTATAATTTTTAATGTGTTAAGCCAATGCATTCTCTTATATATGCGAGGCGACCTATGGTCGACTCGCATATATAAGAGAATGCATTGGCACAGGGCCCTTCTGTTGGGTAAAGGGTTAAGGGTGTAAAAACAAATTAGGGTTTTTGTGTTTATCTACATTGTATAATCTTTAATTCTACTTTAAAATCATTTGTTATTTGGACATATTTTGAGTCTGTGCCTATGATTCCTGCTCATGATGTACATTTGCTATATATGGTGGCAGAAGTGGGATATGGGAGCTGCAAATGTGATAGTTTGACCTGTAGATTTATGTATGATGTAATCGTTAATATAACAACTGCATGATGAATCAGGACCAAAATGTTTATACATTAAAACTAATTGATTACTAAATCTAGTGTTAGTTATTCTTATCAGTATCCAGTGTTCACACTGCTGGGGACCATGAAATTGGCATCATGTAGGGGCCTGAATTCAGACTCATTCAGACTCAGACTAGGTGTCCCTAGGATAATTATTTTTGCTCACAAATGGAGCCCATTTTCTGTGAAAATGTCCTTTCAATACCAAACCAATTGGACAGTAGGCTTCAATGATCATACAGTAATGGCCCATGGGCAGTTAACTTGTTTATAAATAATTATTTGATAACCCACTGTGTTCACCACACATAGTGTTGGAATATCAATTAACCACTCCTATGGTGTGTGCACGTATAGAGAAAACCATTATAAGTCAGATAATCACCACCGGAGACCAAATAATCACCAGCGGTCGTGAACTGCCTTTGGTGATTATTTGGCATCAGAAACTTCTTTCAGTGCCATATTACCTCGCTCTCAAATGCCCAATATGGGATGTATGGATAGTCACTATGGCTTATTTTATTGTAGGTGATTTCTTGAATCAGCTTGCTGATTGCTAAATGGTTATTATTCACAGGTTTATGTACAATACTAAAGTTTCATGTAACCAGTGTTTCAATGGGCATATGCATAGCACCTAAATAAAAGTCCGGGGCCAGTTTAGTACAGTGACTTCATATTGTGTGGGATCATATACCGTACATGGTATCGAATATACTATCCTCTATAAGTTGGGATTTTCATGCATGTAACATTCTAGAATACAATAACTAATTATTTTTCACATGTATTTTGCACATTTGGCCATAAAATAGAACAAAACTATATTTTAAGGCTGGTTGCTATGGAAAAATATCTTCATAGCAATGGTTGCTAAGGACATGACGAGAAAGACCACTGACACCAGCATTACAATTGGTATACATCACATGTCCTTGGCATTAAATATTCTCCAAGAGGTGTTTTAGTAAAAAATAGAGATGGGCCTGTCCCAGATGGGAGCAAATTATACCCCCCCCCCCATATTCAACATGTTATTCCATTGAAGTAGCCGTTACCATAGTTACATGTATATTGGGATTGGTCAATAGTGTCACTGGAAACATACTACTGACCTGCAGCTGCTAATCTGTGCAAGCTATATTCAAAGTAAAAACAGTTGAATAACTCGGCCAATATGAGTCCAACCAAACTCCAAATTGCAAGTGCACAGGACGCCATTTTGTCTGGAGTCTACACGGCCACTTTTTTTTCTTGTTAACATTGCTTAAAAGTTGAAGGACTTAATAAGGAACAAAATGAGTGGGGTCAAGTTAAGTCCCAGGGGGGGGGTGCAAGGGTACCCCTATTAGCTCCCGGACTAAACTTAGGTTGGAAAATTTCCAACTGATGACAATTCCAATGTTGACCAAATGTATGACAATATTTTTTTCTTAAATTAATAGCAGTTTTGACTGGCCACGGGGGAGGGACCAGGACACAAGCTTTCCAAGTGTTGGAAATTTCCAACCTGTCACCCCCACTATGGTTAGAAATTTCCAACTGATGACCATTTCAATCCAATAATTTTGACAAAAAATAGAAAAATATGCAAATATTGGTCCAAAAACAATTAATTCCCGCCCCCCCCCCCCCCCCCCAATAAATTGTTTTAAAATCAAACTACAAGAACATTTTCAACCTATTGTTGGTGTGAAATTTCCAACTAATGTTTTGGCAGGTATGAAATATTCAACTGTTGAGAATTTTGACCAAAGTTGGGGGTGAGACACCCCCCCCCCCCTGTCGCCACGTCTCTGGAAAGGCAGTGCACAGAGATTATCAGAGAAAGATTGCTTCCAGATCCAGGACATTACTGGTAACATTCACGGATCGCCTAATGTAATGCACAAATTCGCCACCCCCACCCCCAATCAATTCAGATCGCAGATTTTTTTTCGCAATTCCACTTCCAGTTCTAGAAAGTGACTGTTTATGATTGAAGGGTCGTCTAATCTAATGCACAAACTAACAAACTTATCTGACTTCCGAGTTTTAAGAATAATGTTATTCCCGATCCAATGACAACCTAATATAACAGTTTTGAACGAAAGGGTTCTTCCTGAGATCCAGGAAATGACTGTTAACATTAATGGGTCGCCTAATATAATGTATAAAACAAGAAACTCATCTGACTTTCTAGTTTTATGAACAAAGTTTTCCCCCCCCCCCCCCCCACCAATTCAGGTCACAGATTTTTTTTTCGCAATTCCACTTCCAGTTCTAGAAAGCTATTTTACTCGCCACCCACCTCAAATTCCGATCACAGAAGTTTGTCCGAAATGTACTTCTAAACCAAGAGAATGAGCTCTTGCGATGCAATGAGGCCTAATATAATTTATAAAAACGAGAAACCTAATTGTTAATATCGGAATATATGGGGGAACGTTATTCGCCCCCCTCAACCAATTCAGATCTCATATATTTGTTCGCAACTCTACCTCCACTTCCAGAAATTGAAAATTCACGATTTAAGGATCGACTAATCTAATCTAATGCACCAATTTATGAAATTTCGAGTTCTAAGAAATGAGTTATTCGCCACCCACTTGAAAGGCTGACGCAATTGGCTTTTATCTACCGGCGGTCTTAAAAGGGCATTAATTATTAATAAAATAAAATCATTAATTATATAACCAAAATAGTTGCAATCTGGTCGTTGAAAATTTAAACATGAGGGTAAATAGAATGACCCATAGAGTAACTATTCGTGTGCAGCGGGAATTACTCTTCGAAGTGACAAATTGTAGGTTGTTTTTGTCTCAAAAACTTATAAAAATTTGCACAAAAATAAAATGTCGACCGGCGAAGATAAATGCAACAATAACAAAATGTGTTTTGAGATGTGTGCATGTTATATCAACTCGTTAGAAGTATGATTTATTATCAAATGCCGATATCTAAACAATAAGCTATATTAAGGCCACAGGGGCCTGTAACGCGCTCCGCTGCCCGCGCCCCCCCCCCCCCCCCCCCCCCCCCCCCGCCCATATACGCCGCTTCTGTATTCGCGCCTGCTTCACGTTAATGGTAGTATAATAAGGACAAGGTGAACTGTATATATTTATCCCGTTTTACCATCGCTCGGGAATCGGACAAATTTAGCCCATTTAACCAAATAATGCTATCGATATAGCCACGGAAGGATTCATCTTTCAATCAATACCACAAGCTCCCCTCAGAACCATTTATATCCATAGCATTTGATAATTTGTTTACCACCGAATATTGTCTCCGGAGAGCGTAAATTTTCGGATTTGATCCTACTCAGAGAACAATGGACGATATGTTCCTCTAAATTCACCCCCATACAGCTTACTATAATTTAAAATCGGTCAAACGATCAATTAAACATCTAGCGCTCTGTGATTTCTTGTCGGCTAATAATTTATTTACTCATACAAATCAACACATCGTCAGTAAACAATATTTATAGAGGCGAAATCTGTCGATAATTCTAATTTTTTTTTTTATTTTACAAGTCACACAGCTCCTCATTTTAATATTCATTACGACCTGACCTTTCCATGACTGCCACAGTAGAAACAGCCAATCAGCGCTCAGTATTATAATCGAGGGCAGGTCGTAATGAATATTAACATGAGGAGCTGAGTGAATTATACAGCATGCTATCATTTGCGGGTACCCGTTTCAAGGTCATGTTGGGTGGACAAAATAACCCGACACAAATTTGTATAATTGAAGATCTACTTTACTCCAACTGTCACATTGTAGAAATATCACGGACATGTCACATTCGAATAAGTGACTGAAGTTATCAATCAGAAACCATCTCAGACGAACGGACGGACAGACAGACATGATGATTACACATTCATTTTTTTTTTATGAAACGACTCACTTCTGGTTATCGGGCTCACGGAACCACAAAGCAACTGTCCACAATTACATTGAACGTTCGGCCCATTTCGCAACAACGAAATAGCGCATAATGATAGGATGTTGGCCACAACTTGCCTATATCGCGGCGTTGCGAACACTTTGGGGTTTTGTTATAATAACTAATAGATTGTCATGATATTGAAGCATTTGGGGAATGCTATGTACATGTCAGCTTATATCTGCACATTCCGTATACAATTCGCTTAATTTTGGTGTGATTCATATTCTTGATTACACGAAAGTGGTGAATTAGTCTGCACTTTAACACATATTTATGTATATTTTACGAATACACGACGAACGTGTAATGACGTTGTTGTAAACAAACCTTTCTCAAGTGTCATTTTGGTCCAACTATCACTTTTTCGACGGGGAGAGCTGATCCGAATAATAGCTAAGATGTATTTAGATAGAATTATCGAAAGAATTTGACCGATTAGGGTGCATTTTAAGAGAATCGAGTGGAGAAAACTTGGTAACTTTTTCATCAGAAACGCGAATTCTGCCATCACATGTTTCTGTATGATGTAGGCGAAGTAACTCTAAAATTTCGGCAAGTATTTAACCCATCAATCCGTGGTCGCACGGGCACGCGGATGGTGCGATGACACCTCCCTTGGTGTTTTACCCTTATATAGGAAGTTTGGGCTCAATCGGTCGAGCCGTGTTCGAGTCTATAAAGGATATATATTCCGTATGTCACAAAATATATAGTAGATTTTACCGGATTTTGAGGGGTTAATAACATCGGCCGTGGACGCGTCAACGAGTCAATATATGGAAGTAAGTATGGTTCAATTTCATATTGTTCTTTGAAACAACGATACGTTCTTAATTTATTCATACCATTTTTCTTGTTGTCATCGAATATTTCGTTTTTGAATGTTTGAATATAAACGCATTTTAATTCTTCCCGGACTTTATTGAGATTTTCCAGCGATAGGTTATTCTCTAAATCGCTTATTTTTGGCATGTGAAGTGCTTCTGCCAAAAACGGTGGAATTATATATTCCTCGCATATTTCGGCAGAATTCTGAAGTAACATACCGGTATTCGGTTTTCGGTATGTCGCTACGTTACAACGTCGGTATATGGTGTCCACGGGCCCATGGGGGCGCCCGATCGGTCCCGGGCTCTTTTTGTTTATATGGTATTTTACCGGATTTTGAGGGGTTAATAACATAGGCCGTGGACGCGTCAACGAGTCAATATATGAAATTCACACTCAGGTGTATTGCACTACCACGCATCACCAAAATATACTGTCCGAAAACACACGAAGACACCCGTTATCACCCGGGCTCTCTTAGCCAATATCGGCATTTGTGGGGTTAATAACACCGACCGGAGACGAGCGAGCGAGTGAAATCCTCTAGGTTGCCCTCAGGTGGTATGTCGCTACCTTATAACGTCGAGATATAGTGTCCACGAGCCCGTGTGGGCGCCCGGGCGGTATAGTTAGTCACACCGGTTGGATGGCAGATTCCAGTACCACCCCCCCCCCCCCCCGGCAAGTGTTGTGAAAATGGGTTAAATATGTGTCCGGTCTTGTATTATTAACCGGGAATTATCGGTCACGCTCGCTGAGCGCAGATTTGAGATGATTACTAATCCCACTATTCCCGATGAAGGATACAATGTCGGCAGTCGACAGCAAGCAACGAAAGAGAATGGTGGCATCGACTCATTGATCTAGTGCTGTATATAGATGAGCATCCGGGGGGGGGGGGATTAGGTGAGTTTACCCCTGGTATAGATTTATTTATAAAGAATAGGGCCTATAATACCCCTATTATTCTTTATTTGGCGTCTGAAACAACTGCGAATTTGTGCGTTCACTTTGGCCACATAGCCGAGGGTTAAAAACATGGCGGTTGGCCTATTTTGATTCTCCGTCATTGCTGGTAGCGGTCAGCTATTTTTGTTGGTTTGGGCAGAGGTGCCAGTGTATGACAGGGGTCTGCTTTCGCGGTGATATTCGGAGATTCTGTGGACGACTTGGTGGTTTTCCATTTTGAATCATATCAGCGCGAAGGCTATAATTTTTTTTCCAAACCAGCCGGGAGTCAAGGTGGGCGACCGTCGTGTTTTGACAATAAATTCACTGTGTGGACGGAAGTGAACTCTGGTTTGCGGTAATCGGACATAAAATTAATAGAAGTCGCTCGCCTCGGACTGACTACAGTAAGTATATTTTCGTCTTTCACTCCAATTGTGTAAAAATCCCAGCCCGGGCAGCTGGCCCGGGTGCCAAACTGCCTCGATGAGGGCTATGTTCCGCTACATTTTCAGTGTCGTGTGTAGTTCTCTCGTAAATCAAGTTTAAACCTCCTATTTTCGTGCTAAAAACACGTCACGTCTGCGATCAAAAGCACATTTTTCAAAGACATGTTTTTATAACAAAGACATGTTTTGGATGCCTTAATATCCCGTTGAAAGCCACGCTTATAGCGTTTGTCCCCTGCTTCCTGTGTTTTCTCGAAATACGAGCCCGATTTCAAAGCGTGGTGCTCCAACAGAATTGAACGCACGGTAATATATGACCAAAAAAAAACATTGAACGCACGGTAATTAATTATTTGTATTGAACGCACGGTAAACATTCGATTACACCATGCAAAATGCCTTACACTTAAACATTTTTGTATATTGGAGTGAAAACTGAATCGCTAGTATTAAAATAGATTATAGACCACCAATAACAAACACACGTGTGCATAATTGAACTCATATTATATATATACGGTCGTAATCTACAATCTTTGTTTCAACATATAAAACTTTTAATTTAGCCCTCAAGCTGGTGCCAAAAATGTGCTACATTAGGGTTTTAAATGGAGTGGCATGGTGTTCTGAACCGAAATACATATAATGGCCATGCATGAACATGGATGTGGTTGTACCCCCCCCCCCCCAATTGATCACATAATTTAGCCCTCAAGCTGGTGCCAAAAATGTGCTATATTAGGGTTTTATATGGAGTGGCATGGTGTTCTGAACCGAAATACATATAATGTCCATGCATGAACATGGATGTGGTTGTATCCCCCCCCCCCCCAATTGATCAAATAATTTAGCCCTCAAGCTGGTGCCAAAAATGTGCTATATTAGGGTTTTATATGGAGTGGCATGGTGTTCTGAACCGAAATACATATAATGTCCATGCATGAACATGTATGTGGTTGTATCCCCCCCCCCCAATTGATCAAATAATTTAGCCCTCAATCTGGTGCCAAAATAGTATCGTGCGTTCAATGTTTTTTTTGTCAGATATTACCGTGCGTTCAATTCTGTTGGAGCACCACGCTTTGAAATCGGGCTCGTATTTCGAGAAAACACAGGAAACAGAGGACAAACGCTAAGCGTGGCTTTCAATGGGATATTAAGGCATCCAAAACATGTCTTTGTTATAAAATAAGACGTGGTATATAGTTTGAAAAATGTGTTTTTTATCGCAAACGTGACGTGTTTTTAGCACGAAAATAGGAGGTTTAAACTTGATTTACGAGAGAACTACACACGGCACTGAAACGAAATTAGTACGAAAATGTAGCGGAACACAGGGCTGGGATTTTATACAATTGGAGGGAAAGACGAAAATATACGTACGGTAGTCAATCCGAGGCGAGCGACTTCTATTAATGTCCGATTACCGCAAACCAGATTTCACTTCCGTCCACACACAGTGAAATTTATCTCTTTCATCGGGGCGGGACGGGACGTCAAGGCGAAGGGAGTCAATTTGGGTATATTTTTGTTGGTATTTTTGTGCTGTTTTTCATTATTTGCAAATGTTCTAATTGGTTGTCATTAAAATTTGCCCATATATACCATTTGCATATTTTTTTGTATCAATTTGTCCTGCCTATTTCGGGAACATAATTAAATTGTGTCCATATTTCTTGTAAATTTTCTGAATATTGCTTTACATGTATATGCTCATCAATTGATCAATTCCATATTTCATTTCATATAAATGTCCTTGAATTTTTGTATGCTTTAGGAGATCCGGATATATCAATGTTCTAATTCTATAATTATCATTCGTATATTTATACAGCATATCTACCAGTGTTTGCTGTTTAATAGCGGTACGCGTAGCATTCAATTGAAAAATCTCTATACAATTTCGGCATTAAATGTCGGATTCCTCAGCAATACGCAAAGGGTCATACATTTTCCTTTTGAAAATTTATTGTGAATTATTTTTTTGATTCCCAAGCGAACGTAAAGGGTCAATCAAATTTAATTTATTATTTAACGTCACTTTATGTAATTAAATGTTTGATTCCTGAGCAATAGGCAAAGGGTCATACGTTTTCCTTTTGAAAATTTATTGTGAATTAATTGTTTGAACCCTGAGCAAACGTAAAGGGTCAATCCTATTTGTTTTAAACAATTTAACCTCGATTGATGTATCTGAACCTTTGATTCCTGCGCGAACGCTAAGGATCATGCACTCATTCATATTTACAGAACAATTTCTGTGAATTTATTGTTTGATTCCTGGTCAAACGCTAAGGCTCAATCATACTAATTGTGTGGTCATATTTAATATTTATTCGTTATTGGAATGAATATGAACATGTCTCCAATTTTTAATATACAAAGGGGAGCGAGTGTAGTCAGGAAATATTAAATATGAAGACCGGTTATGATGCGTCATTGACTAAGCTCCCATGGGATGAAAGAGGTTTAGCCGTTGAGGGCATGGTACCAAATCCACAGGTAGCAACCGTGTGTTCCAATAGTGTGACCTTCACTGACGCCGGGGTATCCACCTTGGTTAGTACGTCACATATTCAAACGCTATTAGCCAAAGAGGAAGTATGCAACATGTGGTGATATCGTCTGTAGGAGCCGGAGTACCCACTTCTGTTTAAGTCGAAACATTGGAAGCATTGCATCTACTGGAGCCGGACTACCCACTTCTGTGGTGCACATGCAGACCATGTCGGTTGCAATTTTCAAGGATACATGCATGATCGTGGTGCATTTCCTCAAACCAGTCGACTGTTTGCCCCTCAGCCACTACAGCTCAGCTATTCGGTACCATTTCCTGAGGTGGTTGGTATTAATGTAGCGCAGAATTCTGGGGTATTTGGGAACCCAGTACTCAAACAAGCACACACGACCGCGCCGCGGGATGTTACAACATGTACAAGTCAAACCACCTTACCAGTACAGAATGGGGGGGGGGTGAACACCCACAACGCCCAAGCTTTACTGGGATCGGAGGGTTAATTTATGGGTCAAAATACAGTGGGCACGGTCAGTTGTATTCAACCGGTTTATCCAGCGCATTCATATTTCTTAGATCAAAATCAGATCAATCCATGGTAGCTGGCTCAACCGATATGGAACAGTATACCAGGAACGCCCTGGGCGGTTCGGGTCAACAAGCCTTAACGGAACGACAAGGTGTGTTCGACCAATACCAAGGGCAGGCCCAATCTGCATGGACGGGTCAGCCCGGGGCATTTTAAAGCCAAGGTCAGCCCAGCTTACCGGATGGCACACTTGAATATAACCAAGGCCAGGCTCTACCAATACGGAACAGTCAGCCCGGTGGTCCACAAGTAGCTGCAGTTAACAGTCAACAGCCACCACCCATACTCCAAGCATTTAGCCACAGACTGGTACAGGCCAACCAGCATACGAGGGTCCACCCATGCAGGCGCACCAAATGTGGGATATATGAATCCACAAGGGTTTTTTTAATCAACCCGTTTCGGCTGGTCCCAAACAATACCCAAATAATTGTTATGAGGGTCAGCCACAACTGTCCACAAGCACAACCAGTATGCACGGGTGGATATGGACAGTGGAATGGCCAACTTCATGTACTCCCAGTTAATCAAGAGCAGGCCATTTCAACACAATGGAATGAGGGTTTCGCTCAAGGGGCGTATAATTATATGGCTGCCCCTGGACAGATTCAAAACTTAAACTATATGGAACAGTTTCCCCCGGCCCAACCCCTACATCCGGGTCAACTGTTGTACCATTGCGAGAGGAAACGTAGGGTTCCAAAAGTTTTAAGTTTCGATGGGACATAAAAATGGCACGCATTCAAAACCAAATGTATGCGTTGTGCTGCCATGGAACGCTGGGATTTTGAGGAACAGAAATATGCCCTGTGTGGGAAACTCGGCGCTGTTTACTCTCTCTCTCTGGTGCGAGAGGTACCAACACATGACCATTCATGAACAATTGGATCGTTTGGAAGCGCGTTTTAGAGGCCATACCACACCCGATGCTACTCAGTTAGAATTCCAAAACATTCAACAAAAACCGGGCGAGTTACTAGATGATTGGGGTGAGACAGTTTTCGATCTAGCTAGTCACAGTTTCCGAGACTGTCCACCAACAAGCCACATTTCGCTTTTGTCATGGTTGTAATGATCACAAAGCTGCTGAAATGTCATAAACGTAGACCAACTACTATGGCAGATGCGATGTTATCAACATAACCAGAGTCATACAAGGTAGGAAGCGACGTAATATGCAACGTGTCACTTCCGATGAAAGCGGCGATGACCGGCCATCCCATGTTAGAGTCATCGATACAAATAAATGTCACTCTGAAGTGCAGAATAAAAACGATGATCATCGCCATTGCTCATCAGACAAAACCTGTTCACAATCATCCCAACCACTTGGGCATAATGATTTTGAAAGCCTCGCATCAAAAACCTTGGCTTTGAAAAACAGAATTCAAAGGTTTGATTCCAAACTCCAAAGCATTATGAAATTAAGTGACTTAGCAATATCTGCCAATGGCTCGACAGCTACTGAAGTGTCAAAGGGAGGATGCACGAAAAAGTCACTCACTGACAAAAACAATATGGGGGCGAATCCCGAGGTCTGAGTTCGTCCCTTCCCAAAATACAAGACCTCACCCACTCAGAAAGTTCTATTTTATTGTCCAGTTACTAGAACTGAACAATTGATTGATGTGCATCGGTTATATGTATAACGTCCATGCCTGCAACTGAGATAACACATCAAGATGTATGCATGGAAATCATCATTGATGTAGTTGGTACTTCAACTGGTCCCGAGCAATTACTCCACGATGGTGTGATAACAGATAACACTGATCCCGAGCAATTACGCCGCGGTGATGTGACAGAAAATAAAACTGATCCCGAGCAATTACGCCACGGTGATATGCGAGCAGATAACACCGATCCCGAGAAATTGCGCAACGGTGAGGTGCGAGTAGATAACACTGATCCCGAGCAATTACACCACGGTGATGTGAGAGCAGATAACACTGATCCCGAGCAATTACGCCACGGTGAGGTGAGAGTAGATAACACCAATCCCAAACAATTACGCAACGGTGAGGTGACAGTATATAAAACTGACCCCGTGCAATTATAATTACGCAACGGTGAGGTGAGAGTATATAAAACTTATCTCGAGCAATTACGCAACGGTGATGTGGAAGTAGATAACACTGATCTCGAGCAATTACGCAACGGTGAGGTGCGAGTATATAAAACTGATCCCGAGCAATTACGCAACGGTGATGTGAGAGCAGATAACATTGATCCCGATCAATTACGCAACGGTGATGTGAGAGCAGATAACACTGATCTCGAGCAATTACGCCGCGGTGATGTGAGAGCAGATAACATTGATCCCGAGCAATTACCCAACGGTGAGGTGAGAGTAGATAACACTAATCCCGAGCAATTACGCAACGGTGAGGTGGGAGTAGATAACACTAATCCCGAGCAATTACGCAACGGTGAGGTGAAAGTAGATAACATTGATCCCGAGCAATTACGCAACGGTGAGGTGAGAGTAGATAACACTAATCCCAAGCAATTACGCAACGGTGAGGTGGGAGCAAATAACAATGATCCCGAGCAATTACGCAACGGTGAGGTGCGAGTAGATAACACTGATCCCGAGCAATTACGCAACGGTGAGGTGAGAGTAGATAACACTAATCCCGAGCAATTACGCAACGGTGAGGTGGGAGCAAATAACACTGATCCCGAGCAATTACGCAACGGTGAGGTGAGGGTAGATAACATTGACCCCGAGCAATTACGCAATGGTGAGGTGGGAGTAGATAACACTGATCACGAGCAATTACGCAACGGTGAGGTGAGAGTAGATAACACTGATCCCGAGCAATTACGCAACGGTGAGGTGGGAGCAAATAACACTAATCCCGAGCAATTATGCCACGGTGATATGGGAGCAGATAACACCGATCCCAAGCAATTACGCCACGGTGATGTGGGAGCAGATAACACCGATCCCAAGCAATTACGCAACGGTGAGGTGGGAGCAGATAACACCGATCCCGAGCAATTACGCCACGGTGATGTGGGAGCAGATAACACCGATCCCGAGCAATTACGCCACGGTGATGTGGGAGCAGATAACACCGATCCCAAGCAATTACGCAACGGTGAGGTGGGAGTAGATAACACCGATCCCAAGCAATTACGCAACGGTGAGGTGGGAGCAGATAACACCGATCCCGAGCAATTACGCCACGGTGATGTGGGAGCAGATAACACCGATCCCAAGCAATTACGCAACGGTGAGGTGGGAGCAGATAACACCGATCCCAAGCAATTACGCAACGGTGAGGTGGGAGTAGATAACACCGATCCCAAGCATAAATGCGAGTTACCCAGTCGCTGCCAAATACGCATTTATGCGAGTTCGGGGGTGCACCTGGTTTACGGGTCGTAATTATATTGGTTTGTTGCATTACAACGGGGGTTCATTTATTTTATGCAGAGTGCTGGTGTGCGCTGACATATTCGAAAGTCGAAATATACGCGATAATGCCGTGTACCCGTCCACAATCGGTGTGGTGTCAGAAACTCAACGCTACTACCGATAGGGGTGCCACCGGTTGTTCTTCCCTTCTATCTTATTATTTAATATATATTTTTTAAATATGTTTCAACAAGTTCCCTGTGGGCACACTGACAAACGGTATTTTCTGAAGGGACAGCTATTCTTCATCCCTGACGTTCATCAAGACTTACATTTCAGTTAAATTTTGATTCATTTCACCCCATGAAAGATGTTCTTATGGCACTATGCAGTTATTAAGGCTTAAATGGATAAAAGGCATGCGAAACATTAAAATACTCTTTAAAAGCAGGTAAGTAAAATATATCATTTTTCCGAATATTTAATTTTCGCAACTAAATTATATTATCTAAGATGTCTGTTATCACTGTGTTTGTATCAAAACAATTAAATAGACAGAGAAGTCGTAATGGTATTATCTTACATTTGTTTAGTGTACTACACAATTAATACAATATTGAAATGGAAATTGTAAATGATAAGTATGCTGAATTCTCAACAGCATTATATAATTTGACTGTATGAATTCTCAAATATAGTGGCGAGTCAGGCTAATACAAATCTAATTTATTATAGCTTTGCTTTATTGAATTTTGGCTCCAACCACAAACCCCTATACGACTTGAGCTGTGGTTAATTGGTAACCAATATTTCAATATAATATATTACAAATTCACAAGGTACTAATGATCAAACAAGACTCGTGGGAACATATATACCCTAATGATCCAATAACACTTGGAACACTAATATAAATTTATAATCGAAATTACACAGACAACATGTTCAAAATATATAGAACTAGCCGATGAGCCCGACGTTGTCCGGGCTATTCAAAAACCAAATTTCAAGTCGATAGCTCCACCCGTTTCCGATATCTGGTCTGCGCATGCGCGAAGCTGGCGTCGCACGGGCTCGGCGACCCGATAAAATTCGTATCCGGGGCAAGATACATTCACATAGCAAATTTCAAGTCGATAGCTCCACCCGTTTCCGATATCTCGTCTGCGCATGCGCGAAGCGGACGCCACACGGGCTCGCCAATACGACAACGTCCACCGCCTGGTCAAACTACACACACGTACCAAGTTTCGTCCCGATCGGTCGAGAATCGTAGATTTGTATAAATGACATACAGACAGACATACAGACAGACAGACAGACAAACAGAGGTCTTCAAAATATATATGAGATGAACGCACGTGGACAGGAAAAACTCAGACAAATTAGACAATCTATACCTGCACCTCAATAGGCACACATCAAGAACACATCCATATGCACACATCAGACCACACCTTAAACACATCAGTAGCACACATTAACCACACCTCATGCCTCATTTAAATATTTGGTCGCACAGGCCTATGACACGCATCAACCACACCTCATGGAGGCACACCTCAACCCCTCACCTCATGTGAAGTGTAACACCTCAGCAATAATTTTATGCTGTCATTAAAATAACTTGGGTGAGACGTCTCATAACAAAGAGCGCCAAATGGATGCCCCTCAGACATTCCATTATGCGAAGACCCCATGTTCCTTACATATGAGTATGGCTATTTGGAGAAACAGGCAAAGAAATTAACTAACCCATTTTGGCATGACGTCTTGTTATCATTTGTAAAATTATTGGAACATAATGTGAACAATTGCATTATATCCACATGTACCCTGTGGAAGAATCAAAGTATAAAAAAAATATGGAAAGTTAATAAACTTCACTTCTTGGCGCGAAAAAAAATAATGAATTGCTCAGATTATATATCGTGACAATGAAGATGTTGATATGTGAAATTCAAGATTTTTCGTCGGATAGATCCAGAGAAATTCTTTGTTGAAAATCTCTAGGCAATTTGTGCCAGATTTATGCAAAACGTGCGTTTGCCCCTTAAGTTCATGGTGTGATCAACAATCATCCTACAGTTTTTAATAGTTGTTATACTGTATATATGGCTAATAATATGATCTTGAGGGCGTTGCCATTTCTGACTATGGTTTTCTTGTAGCCGATCGATTTGGGTCATTGGATTTTGACCGGCACATAGTAATTATACAAAGTGTATGAATCCGTCATCCAACGAACTTTGTTTAATTACTCTGCCGATCAAACCAATGACCTACAGTCAATCTGCAAGTAATTTCTTATCATCATAATATTATACTAGTACATTTTAATAGAACATTAACAATTTGAACAACTTTTCATAACTATCTCAACAATTGTAAGTAATATATATTAGAGACCTTTCGCAAAACTCACGTTTACGATTACGGATACGGATAGGGTACTACGTCACCAACATTTGTGTACTTTCTTATCGTTGTCGTATTTTACTATCCGCAATAACGGTTACGATTTCATGGTTTCTAATAAGCTCAAATAACACCTGAAATTTATTTTCTGCAATATATCACTTTACTCCGTTCGAGACTGTATATGTATATCATGTAAACCATCCAGTTGTATTGAGCTACGACCTCGGTGTGCTGTTTAGATTGGCAATCACTGTACTCGTCGTCGTGAATCTCGAGCTTCCCGCGAAATAGGATCGCTATTCACAACGGATAGTAATCGCTGGCTGCGACACAACACTTTGCAGTAATATATAGAAGTGCACTATGAAACCAGTCGCCAAAAATACACGACTGACATGGATTTGGTGGTATTAAAAGAATATTTGGCACACCCACCGACATCACCGTGTCGACTTTGTTTCGATTTGATAGGACCAAATCAGAAGTGATGCACATCAGCGAGCACAGCAACCTTATGTCTGATTTCCTAAACCCAAAGAGGTGATAGGCCTGGATAGGATAGGATAGGATAGGATATTTTATTTCCAATACACATACACAGAGATGTGGCGACGGGGGGGGGGGGGGGGGGGTTGGGGGTGTCTCACCCTCCAACTTTGGTCAAAATTTTCAACAGTTGGAAATTTCATACCTGAGAATGCACTTCTTACAAGGTCAAGTCAAATATTTTTAGGCCAATTAATTCTCTGATATATGTGAGGCTCACTATATGAGACTCGCATATATAGGATGATGCATTGGCACAGGGTTATCGCGAAAATTCTGGAAGTTCCAGACATGAACAGAGACGTGGCGACAGGGAGGAGGTTTGGTGGCTTACCCCCCCCCCCCCCCAACTTTGGTCAAAATTTTCAACAGTTGGAAATTTCAGACTTGCCAAAACATTAGTTGGAAATTTCACACACCAACAATAGGTTGAAAATGTTCTTGTAGTTTGATTTTCAAACAACCTATTGTGGGGAATTTATTGTTTTTGGACTAATATTTGCATATTTCCCTTCTTTTGATACAAATTTTGGACTGAAATGGCCATCAGTTAGAAATTTTCCAACCTTAGGGGTGTCAGGTTGGAAATTTCCAACACTTGGAAAGCTTGTATCCTGGTCCCTCCCCGTGGCCAGCCAAAAACTTCTAGTTAATTTAAGAAAATAATATTGTCCTACATTTGGTAAAAATTGTCACTGGAATTGTCATCGGTTGGAAATTTCCGACTCTATGAATGATTGAGGCTAGTCTAGATGCCAGGATTTTGCTATTTTCTTGATCACGTTTAAAAAAAAAAATTCGCCCGGTGTGTCCTGGTCCCTCCCCGTGGCCAATAAAAAACTGCTAATGAGTTTAAGAAAACAATATTTTACTACATTTGGTTAAAATCGTTGACTGAAAATTTCCAAACTAAGGGAGAGTATGAGGTTTGAAATTTCCAACACTAGGAAAGCTTGAGGTCAGTCTATGCTAGGATTTTGCGATTTTCTTGTTTAGTTTTCACAATTTTCTCACACCGGGCCGAACAACCATGGTCGACCCGGTGGGTCCTGGTCTATTGCCCGTAGTCGTGTGCACACCCCAACGGAAACCCTCTAGCCACGTCCTTGCACATACATGTTACATAATAATGATGACAATTATGGATAATTCTGTCGTAAATTGTGGGGATGGCATAATATGGCAAGACTGACTTCCTGCCGAAATCGCATTGAAATGAAATTGCGGACTGAAAGGGTCTTGAAGTGGTGGCGTCGTGGTTGATGTGAGGTCCAAATTTAGGAACCCCTCTTCCCCCATCAGCATAACGTCTATCAGGTCATCCATGATAACAACGAACTGTATTTCCACCACATATGACCTGGCATTTATACCTGTATTGCCACAATATATCACGAGAATCCCGGGTCGTACGTTGTGACTGGTCGAATTATTGACAATATAAACAAGTCATGATTATCGCATTGTTGCAAATGAGACGATAAGTGAAGTATTAAGGGACTGTATACCAAACACACGCTTTGAGTTGTAAAAATGGTACGAAATAATGATGGTACGTGTTCGTCAAAACCCTTATGCGTAGTCGTTTTGCGAAAGGACTTTTTGGCCATACGGATAGACTTACGACTACGAATAGCTATCCGTATTCGTAATCGTAAACGTGAGGATGCGAAAGGTCTCTATTGTTCATATTTCAACACGGTCTCCCAATAACAACACGCAGCGAACGCATCCACACGAATGGCTTGAAGTGACGTAGGTGCATGGTTCATCGCTGTTTTTGAAGTGTCGACTTCAGTTGTTGGTTTATGAACATCAGAAACGTTCATGTAAACCGTACAGCGAAATGTACTGATTCATTCGGGTGCCAATTGTGTGAATGATATAGAGGGTGTAGGGTTATATCACCACCCCAAATACCCCACCCCCCCCCCCCCCCACCACAAGTGTCACGCCACTCCATTGCAAAAGACGGGGCCTCGGTGGCTCAATCGATTAGGGGTACAACTCCAAACCGTCTCGCTCTCCAGCGCTGGCGATAATGGTTCAAATCCACATGTTTCCATCGTGGACTTTGCAACTCGATATCGTTATCTGGTGGAGTAGCCACTCACTCGCCGATGGCCGGTGGTTAACCCTTTACCCAACAAACCGGCCAAAACCGGCCAAATAAAGCTTCAACGGCCTAAAATATCTTCGGTCTGTCTCAATAGAACCATACAAATATGGATATCATTGGAACCGGCTCCTTGACCACATTGTGATAGTTACAGTTATGCCCTGTGCCAATGCATTCTCTTATATATGCGAGTCGACCATAGGTCGCCTCGCATATATAAGAGAATGCATTGGCCTAAAAAAAAATCTTTTTTTAACACTTTTTACCATTTTTTCTTACATTCTTTAACAATTTTATAATTTTTAATGTGTTAAGCCAATGCATTCTCTTATATATGCGAGGCGACCTATGGTCGACTCGCGTATATAAGAGAATGCATTGGCACAGGGCCCTTCTGTTGGGTAAAGGGTTAACCGTGGTTTGTGGCACATGATCGACGAGTTTATAAGCTATTGAAATCACTGTTAGATTAGCCGTAAGTGTGCGGATTTCCTCCACCACTAAAACTGGCAATGTCGTGTAATGGCCTTAGTTGCTGAAAGCGACATTAAACGCCAATCAATCAATCAACCCATGCAAAAGAAGGCATTCATGTATACATGCTATAGCTCAGCCCACATAAACGATGTTGTAGCCAGGCCGGGTGGTAGCCTAAATGATCTTTGGAAATAACCACCCACAAACAGCCGTTGGTCGACTTCTGTCAAACACGGTTCATCTCGAGAACAAAGTCGTAAAAATACCCGATCCAGAATGGCCACCGTCCCCAGGGACCACACTACACTTTTAACGCCGTTTATTTTTTCCGAAATCGGTGACGCGGGGAGATATATAATATGGGTGTCCTCTGACCTTCATGGACCGGCATTCATATATTGGAGTATTTCAAGAGGACAACCTTTGGGACCACACTCAGTGCGATATACATGTACATGTAACATAAATATGAGGGTTGTCACTACCCTGTACGCGGGTTTCAGACGGTACGCGGGATTAATGCCCATCTGTTAACCGGTACTCGTGATTCATATGCCCAATTTAACCGGTATATTCGGGATTACAAAAAAAAAGGCTGGTACGCCAGAGTAAGCAGCTTTTATAGTACAAACTTACACAAATTTTAATTATTTTCCGCCCAAATGGCATAATTATTAGTTCAATACATCCTGGTATGTTGCAGCTGTGGATACTACTTCAGCAAATGTGTGGAAACTATAATATTAATGTAAATTTACTAAGTATGATTTCCATATTTTCTTAACTGCATGGTGCACAAGATTGGTGTAAACATTTTTATTTTGTATCACAGAAGATGATATGGCATCAAGCGCCAGGCACTTATATGGAGCCACCACCCCTCTGTTAACTTGAATTGAGGATTCAGGGGGGTAGGGAGTTTACACCCTCAAACATGTCTTCTTTTATCTATACGGGTCAACTTCTATGATTGCACGCAGACAGGTATATATAGATGGTGGTGTTTGAAGAGAAGACCTTTTTTTTATAATGCCTTGATATACGGTTTTAATAACAATCTATGTCATAAAATATGATTAAAAATACTATAATTCATCACCATTTGGAACGTCTGTATCTCAGAAGGTGCACACTATACTATAATTCATCACCATTTGGAACGTCTGTATCTCAGAAGGTGCACACAGCGTAATAGAAAATAGCTGAACTCATAGAAACATTTCACGCGTTTCGCTCCCAGATCGAATGCAACAAAATTCAAACTAAGATATAGAGTTATTCCTCTTCCATTGGAAATAATAGACTTTATAGTGCAATCCAGATGAAACTTAAGCACAGAAAACACAACAAGTCGGTACTTAAAAAAAACCCAATATGTTCACGGTTTATTACACCGGTAATTTGATAATACAATGTGTTGGAGCTTCCTCTTTCAAATGTTATATAATATGGCATATATTTTATCATTATAATGTGATTTGGGGTTGATTATAATGACTTTTTTGTTGGGAAGTGAAGACAAATATGTGAGAAAATGATTTTAATGTTGAACAGTTTCATTCAAGTTATTGGTATAATTAACACTGACATTGTCTTGTATTGAAATACATTTTGTTCATTTGCGAACATCTTTTATTTTGGATTGTGCTTTTTTAACATAATTATGTAATGTTAATACATCGAATATTTGCGAAATCTGCCAATAATTTTATAACTTCAAGCCGGCACTGCGCCTTCAACTTTGTTCGGCGGCTGCATAGAATACAATGTGACTTGAAATTCAAGAGCTCTGACTTTTCTCATGTTGTTAGAATCGTTGTAAGGTAATCGATTGGCTGTATGTGGTCCCTGTTCAATGAAAGGTTTCGCAACCGTCTAGCTTATATCAGTTAAAGATGATGTATCATCTCTCCGAACTTTCTGTAGATATTCGGGTGTAGTCGGCTGTGATGTATATATGCTTTTTCATTTAAAAATCTATCTTTGAAAACATATTAACCTTGTCTATACTAAATGCTCGTTGGCTCGTAGTTATCCATTATGAAATGTTCAGATAATAAGTTCAATACATGACCATTTGTTCAGTGAACTTATTATTTGAACATTCCCCTCCAATAAATATGACTCCTTCCATAGCTCGTCTGCTTAATTTCCCGAAAACCCTTCCAGATGAATAATAAACCATTCCAACTTATACTTCTATAATGGGTGGGGGAAATCCATTTAGTACAGAAAGGGTTACAGTGAAATATGTGCAACTCCGAATGATTAGCTCGTATTATGTCAACAATGAATGTTGTTGTTGTTGTTGTTGTTGTTGTTGTTGTTGTTAGGAGTGTTGTCAGGAAGAGATAGAAGCAGAAACATTATTAGACTTGAATTTCTACATCTGCGTATAGCGGTTTCTGCATGATCACTTTGTATATATGCGAAAGTAAATAGTCAGGTTTATACTATAGGTCCAAGAGCAGATTTAAGTTTCTATGCGAAACCAAACTTGTGTATCCTTTCTTACTTTTGTAAAGGGATGTACCTGTACGCACCCTTCACCAATTTCTGCGAAGCGTGTGTACAATATTTTTTCGGCGGGCGTGACCGTACATTTAACGGTTAACCACACTTAATTTAAACAGATATGTGCAGTGCTTGTTATACAATGGTGATAAGCAACTAGAGGGTTTGGGCAATCTCGATTCTCAAACATCAAATGGATCTTCTTTTTAAAGTGAAAAGCTGCATGGTAGAGTTAATCAAGTTTTGATAATTCAAAACAAACACACTCGATCAATATCTGAGAGATCACTTTTGTTTCTGCAAACTTTACTCCCATTATAGTTAAAATGATAAAAGGGAATTGTGCCGCCCCCTCTATACTAATTCAAATTTGGATAAAGACACACATGCATCTATGTGTATCACAGATTTGAGTGTGCTATACGATATTAAATAAATGAATGTAGTGTGTTTGTTGAACGGTATAGTGCTGTGGTCGTTGGGGAAATTGTGACCAATCACCGAACAGGATTTGTTGTAATACAACGTCTTAACTAACATTTGTGTTTCCAACCCAAGCTATTTTCTGCGTTTGCTGTCACACGAGTGGCTTTAAAATAGAGGTGTGGGATTTCTGTGGTCCGTTAGCATCGCACGACAGATCACTGACAACGTTGAGTTACGGTTCCTACACCAATCGTCATTGCTTGGTGGCCAAACACGAACACAATTAATCCATGTTAACTTATCGATCGAAGATGTCGATAACCACAGAAGATCTGTTTTTAAAGAATGTCAGCCCATCGATTCGACGAAATTTAAACAAATTAACATAAACAACACAAAGCAAGGACATGATTATAGTCTCTGGTGGTTTTTTCTTTTTTTTCTCTGAATTCTCTCACCCACGCTGGGTGGCGCTGTGCACGATCTCAGAGTGATCTGAAATGGAAATACAGAGACAGAGAGTAAAGCTCAAGTCTGCTAGAAATGTATAAACATATATGAAGTAAATACCAGCTTGGATACTGGAGTGATATCTTCCACAAGGCACATCAATTTATTAAAAACTACCAACATTGAAAGTTAAAGGCCAACTTAATTTTCGAGTAACTGATTATTTTTTTATAGTGCCTTGATATACGGTTTTAATAACAATCTATGCCATAAAAAATTATTAAAATACTATAATTAATCATCATTTGGAATGTCTGTGTATCGTAAGGTGCCCACGGAGTAATAGATAATAGCTGAAATAATACAATAAGTCCCCCCCCCTTTGACTCCCGGAATGTAACATAATTTAAACTAAAGATGTATTTTCAACGGAAGGCGAATAACTATATGTATAAATATATAAAGTTATTCCCCTTGCATTGAAAATAATTGACTTTGTGCATAAACATGACCACAGATCAGACGCCAGTTTCTCAATAAAAACAACATGTTCACAGTTTATTGCATCGAATAAGTTAAAATACAATGTTTTGGAGCTTTCTCTTTCAAATGGTATATCATATGGCATATATCTTATATAATGTGATGTGGGGGGTCGAAAATTAAGTGGGCCTTTAATCGTTGAAACTCTATTGAATTGGAAATTGATTGATTGATTGTTCATGCTAGCCATTGTTATAAGTGGAACATGGAAACTAACATGACATGCGCACTACATGGTGTATTCACTTATATACAAGTATCCACCGTGAACAAACTAAACGATGAACAAAAACAAACCGATTGTAACAGTGCGACAAGAGCAGCAATGGTCCGGTAAGGTGCATGATCATTCCCCTGCATAAGTATATGATGAAAAGTTATAGGGAATAAAGGCATTCGAAGTGTGTTCATGCGATATTACATAAATGTCTGTAAAACAACTACTGTCAAAAGAGCATGGAAAATGAAAGTGTCAATGGCACTGTAACTCAACTTGTGGAGGTGTTAATAAGTTTGTGCTGAACAGCCAATAGAATGATAAAGAAGAAGTAAAGTACAAATGTTTCAGTAAATGAAATGGATTGTGTAAATGAAATTAATTTCGTTTAAACAATTTCTCAAATAATTGTGGGCTGCATGGTGTGCCGATGGATTCCAATGTGAAATCCAAGATGGCTCCATGCACCCATATTTAAAAAAAAAAAAAAATTCTGAAAAATTGGACAGCTTCCATCTAGAGGTAACCCCAAATAACCGTATGCAGTTTGGACGAGGGATGACGGATGTGGCATGTTGAGTGACAAAGGCTCTTTGTCATGGACAGAGTAAAATCCAAGATGGCCGCTGACGACCATGTTTTTTAAAAACAAAATTGGGAAATTATCGTTGGCTCCCATCTAGAGGTCACCCCAAAGATCCTTATGTGGCTTGTTAACATCGGAGTATGGGTGTGGCCTGCAGGTTGTGCCGAAGGATGTAGTCATGTAAAGACTAAAATTCAAGATGGCCGCTTTCAGCCATGTTTTTAACGAATTTCGGGGGGGGGGGGCAAATAGATGCCTCCCACCTAGAGGTCACTCTGAAGATGCATCTAAAGTTTGGTAATGGTCGGACGAGTGATATGGTCTGTGGGGTCTGCCAAAGGATTTAGTCATGCGAAGAGTAAAATAAATGGCTGCCGGTGGCCATATTTTTCATCGAAAATCGTTCAAATTCGATAGCTCTCATCTGGGGGTGATCCTAATCATACCTGTAAATTTACAAAACATTTCTTTGATATATGCTGGCTGTAGGGTGTGCCATATGCGGGCTGCAGGGTGTGCCGATGAATTCAAATTTGAAATCCAAAATGCTGCTGGCGGCCATGTTTTTTAAACGAATTTCGGACAAAATCGATTGCTCCCATCTAGAGGTTACCCCGATAGTCCAGGAGATATTGGTAGACATCTGCACCCCCCCCCATTAATTTTCTTTCTTAATGTCTCCTCTAATTTTTTTCGGTTGTTAACAAGAAAAAAAAAGTGGCCGCAGAGACTCCAGACAAGATGGCGTCCATTTTTTTTATATGCACCAGGTCTCTTTGATCGCCGTTATAGTAAAGATGATGTCACATGCGGTCTTGTTTTCCGTTCGATTCGTTATGGTAATATACAAACCTTACAAATTAGTCAAAAATACGATACAAAATCCAATATGGCGGCCAAGATGGCCGCCGAAATGTGAAAAAATTATTGTTTTGCGGACATTTCACCACCTTTCGTTTGTCTCTGTGGGAAAATATTGGCACCTTGACGCGATTTTATACAATTATCGTCTAGAAGAGTCATTGGCGAACACAATGGGATCATAATATACATTCCTTGCTGGATATTTTTGTCCGATATCACGTTTTCGCAAATGCCGGTATAATCCGGTCAAAGCCAAATTGACGCTAATAACGCAATATCTGTTTCTAATCAATGGATGTTATTGCTATCATAACAAAACCCATGCGTATATATGTGCAGGAGATACTCGAGCTAGGATTCCTCTTATACCTGAGTTTAGGAATATTCACCCAAATCCAAGATGGCGGCCAAAATGGCCACCAGAAATAGAAAAATCGTCGAAAATCACTGATTTTAACATCAGTGAGAGTTATTGTCACAACAATTCGACACCTGCTTACTATTGTGAGTTGGGCACAATGTCCTTATATCACATCCAAATAAAAGTCCCCCAAATCCAAAATGGCGCCCACAATGGCGGACAAATTTTGAAAAGTCACCGAAATTCCCTCATTTTCACATCATTGGGCATTATTGTCTAGAAAACTCCACACATGCTGACAGTTGAGTTGTAAATACTGAGGTGAAGTAATTACCTTGCATCTGATGAAGGAAATTGTTTTCCAAATCTAAGATGGCGGCCGAAATTTGAAAACAAGCTTACATTCCTTTACTTTCTTACTATGGTTGTTATTATTACGCGAATTCTACCCATATGGAACATTGATATGAAGTATTCATATGGAACATTGATATGAAGTATTCAGTTGAATTTGGCCAACTCTCACAATCAAGACGGCAGCCAAACTGGCGTCATAAATTGAAAAGAAGTCGAAATTGTCACATACTAATTTCAACTTTTTGTCATAATATCAATATGTATGGATTGGATGAAACGGTACATAGGCCATATATTAGTTCCAACATAGGTCGTCGCCTTCTGGAAGGATAAAAACCCACAATAATCGCGATGTGGCATTTCGAAATCCATTCTCCAATAAGCGCCCATAATGGCCGTAACCGTATATGGGTGCGCCGAATAGTCATATTATGACTTCCAAGAATCAAAACAACAGTACCTGAGCTTAATCTGATTTGCCACATTCAGCATTATCTGGACCAGCATCCGTCTCGTCACAGTAATCTATCTAGCTCACACCAACACTTCTTGGTAGAAGGGTCCCACTAATCGGAATATTTAAAACAACACAGTATGCCGGTGTCAAGCTCACGTGTTTGTCTCGAAAGTCGGGAATTATTATCCTTATTCTTGGCGAGCTTCATTTGTGGTAGCTTATGGTATAATTCAGATGCTACATATGGGATATGAGCGCCATCTTGCGTGATAAACTAGAAAGGTATGCGGTCGATGTGTATACTAGCTTTCAGAAGGACCTCTGTATCTGCGTATTTTTCAGATTTGGTTATCTAATGTAGATAACAAAATGTACATCTGGTGACTTCCCATCCAGCCACTTCTCAATATATGGTTCATCAATTCACATATTCACGTACTGACGTAGCCGGACAACTTCTGTATATGGCTTCGAATGTTGAAAGCCTAACATTTGACTGATGCCTTTCTGCTAAGGCGTAGAATACCATAATACATATTATACCCACACTTCTTGACCATGATCATAAGAATAGCAATCATCTCACCGTACAGATCCAAGCAGATAATAACAATACACGCGGTGCTAGTTTGTGGGCATGTGTCATGATAGTGGAAATGAAGTTGGACCATGACTGCACCGCCCCTTCTTTGTGTATTTTTTAGATTCAGACATGACCTCATGTGGCTTTGCTTTCCTTGTATGCTAAGATTGTATCTTCCAATCCGTTTGGAAGCCGTTCTTAATCAACTGGACCAGGTGTGTACCATTGGCTACTACTATATAAGCCCCACCCAGACTGGGATGTAGTCTTAAGGACGATGCTTTTGATAGTTGATATGTCATACTCACGCTGGGTGGTGGACGGTATGATTCAAGAAAGTACAATGCCATCAACACAAGGGTGAAATGTTCAACGCGAAGAACATCTAGAGAAATGTTACTTTGATGAGATCTTGCATTCAGTTTAACATACGTTCGGTACACCAAGTGATTTCTTGGTAACATCACCATTCAAAACCATTTTCCTGCACGAGGCATATTAACTACTATATTCTAAAGTTATATAATATAAAGCTATATGATCATAAAGGTCACGTTCACCAACGTCCACATCCATTGCCATCGAGACTATAAATTGTTCTTTAAACACACAGTGAAATAAATGCACCACAGTTCCTGACATTTTCTTGAATAATACCGCCCACATACTGACACTAACCCCGAGAGAGGATAACAGCAATGCATACCTTCATTCCATAAAGACATTATCCTTTAGCCCATCCGACTGTTCTGGGGAGGCTAGGGTAGTATTATCCAGACAAAATCATACGTCTGGTCAAGTTGATTCAGAACGGCATTGAAACGGATTTGGAAATACAATCTTACCACACAAAAAAACACCAACACGCATGACATTCTACTAGTATATCTGAAACATGGACCTGGTGTAGGGGTGTATACCGTGGCCCATTCATTCCCAATGTCATGGCACATGTCCACACACTACCACCGTGAGTATTGTTCTTCTCTGCTGGGAGCTATTCGACGAGACGACTGCGGAACGTCACACAGTTTGCTTAGGATCATGGTCAAGAAGTGTGGGTAGTCGGTACATTATGGTCTTCTCATTAGCAGATAGGCATCTGTCAAAGGGAATGAGACAGCTAGCTACTTTGTAAATACTGCCGAAGTTGTTCACGTATGCCAATACGTTCGCTAAGTTTGTGAATTGAACCATCTATTGAGAAGTGACTAGTTAACTGGGAATTTCGCCAGGTGTACATGTCGTTATCCCCATGGGGTATGAGAAAGACATACATAGAGATGACCTTCTGTAAGGTTGTATACTTATCGACCATATGCCTTTCTAGTTCACGATGACGAACAAATCCCATATTTAGCAAGTATTTAAAATCTTAAGCCAGACACCGGAAAATTAATTGTTTGAAACGTTATGATTAGAGGGACCCTTCTCCCAGGAAGTGTTAAATACTTTGTCGGCGTGAGCGACCTAGATTTATCAGGCAAAGAAATGGAAACTGGTCCAGATCATTAAGGACGTGGCAAATCAGAATCTGTTACCAGGTAATTGTTCTAATATGGCTATTCGGCGCACCTACGGTTGCGGCCATTATCGGCGCGAAGTGTCGAATGGATTTCGAAATGCCACATCGCGATTTTAAGTGTGGGTTTTCGTACTTCCAGAAGGATACGAGCAATGTTATGCGTTTTGATACGTTTTAAGTTGAACTAATAGATGGATTGTGTATAGTTTCGTCCATACATATCGATATTATGACAAAAAGGTTTAATTTGTATGTGAAAAATATCGATTTCTTTTCAATTGCTGGTCTCCAGTTTGGCTGCCATCTTGACCTTGAGTATCAATTGCCAAACTTCATATCAATATTCCATATAAACATGTAATGGTGGGTAGAATTCGCGAAACAATAACGCCCATCGTAAGGAAGTAAAGGAATGTAGGCGTGATTTTAAATATCGGTCGCCATTTTGGCCGCCATCATACATTTGGAAAACCATTTCTTGCATGGGATGAAAGGTAATAACTTCACCACAGTCTTTCCAACTCAGCTGTAAGCATGGGTGGAGTTGTCTAGACAATAATGCCCAATGATGTGAATATGAGGGATTTTCGGTGATTTTTCTAAATCTGTCCGTCATTGTGGGCGCCATTTTGGATTTGGGGGACTTTTATTTGGATGCAATATAAGGACAGTTATTCAACTCAGTGTTCCCACCTCACAATAGTAAGCAGGTGTGGAGTTGTCGTGACAATAACTCTCACTGATGTTAAAATCAGCGATTGTCGGCGATTTTTCTATTTATGGTGGCCATTTTGGCCGCCATCTTGGATTTGGGTGAATATTCCTCAACTCAGGTATAAGAAGAATCCTAGCCAGGGTATCTCCTGCACATATATAATCATGGCTGAAGTAATAAGAGCAATAACACTCATTGATTCGAAACAGACATTGCGTTATTAGGATTAACGGTAAACTTGACGGTAAACATTAGTTTAAACATATCTTATTAGCAAAAGTAGCTAATTGGATTGGGGCACAAGTTATTGCTAACGGTAAATGCATTAAAAATATTCTGAAAATAATATTCAGACTTTAAATATTTGAGCTTGATAAACAATTAGCGATTTTTGTTGACAAACCACAATAACAGTTTTGTTTACATACCAATGGTTTCCACGCGCGAAATTGTGTTATTAGAGAACTGTCAGTAATGAATATAAAAACAGTTTATACATGTATCCATGTTATTCTTAGTGGTGATCTTTTAGACTTTTATATTTGTTTGCACATTATTAAAACGTCGACCCCTCTAAGTGCACTTTCAAAACAAGCCGTTGAAATTACGTTGAACTTGACTGCGCCTTCGAGACAATCAGAAACAGCGGGTAACATAAGCATCTCAAGTTGTATATTCATGACAGTTAATTCTGTAGAGATTCATGGCATGTTCTGTAGTGATTCATGACATGTTCTATATATATTTATGACATGTTCTTTAGAGATTTATGACATGTTAATTCCGTAGCGATTATTGACATGTTCTATAGAGATTCGTGACATAATCTGCATATATTCATGACATGCTAATTGTGTAGAAATTCATGACATGTTCTATAGAGATTCATGACATGTTCTATAGAGATTCATGACATGTTCTGTTGAGATTCAGTAACGTGGACACCGGGCGCAATGATAATAATAATACAACTATAATCATAGTATATAGTGAATGTGAACCTAGCTATCGATCTGCCAATATCACACGAAATATTTTAATTTGTTAACAACTTCCGGGGGCTGGTTAAATTAGATTTTTTATTCTAGGTTTACAAAGGAACATTCTGACGCAATTTTATGCGGATGGCCAGCATTTTGTTGAGTCTTGTAGAATGTTAGTCTGATCCTTCACATTCTCTAGGAATGTTCGTTAAATTGCGATTCGTTTGCATTGCCAGATTAAGACAACAGCTCCCATAATGGAATCTGATAATCTGGACTCGGGGCAAATAATAACCATTCATCGCGGGATATATAAAATGATCTCAGCTCCGCTATATCAATTGATGACATTTAAAGACGGAATGGGGGAAGTCTCCGTTCGTTTGTCAGGCCGGAATCTCCTAATTGGTTGTTTATTCTGATGTCTTCTACTAACGAGTTAAGTAGGCGTTCGTCAATAATACGTGATGAGATAGTTCCCAATTTCTCACGATATCAGACATCGCGGACAATAAATCGGAAGACAGGACCATGATCAGTTTGAAGAGCCTAACTGTACCGGTATACTGGTGAGAATACAGGCGATCCACACTTCCAATATAAAATAATATATTACATCCGACTCAAGACTTGCGAAGACAAATGACATTGCTACGAGTCGATCGACAAAACATATGTAAGATTGCATTTCTAGCGATTATATACGGAGTCTGATGGTTCTACATGGTGTGTATCCTTGGATCACGTGGACTTGCCGTCGATAATGTTACTTGCAATACTTCGAACGATGACACGCAAATTTCAATAAAACAGGACGAAATGAATACAAATGTTGAATTATTGACACAAAGCCGTTCTGTATGTCTCTACAATAACGTTGATCATATGCAGCCACGATGCATGTGTAAATGCCCAGACGGACAGGCATACGTATAGACGGACGGACAATGTCAATCCAGGATAAACTGGAATACCCCACCCCATCAGTTTTCATCCAAAAGTGGGGGTATTAACCCTTCCATGCCTGGAGCTGCACTGATGCAGAAGTAAAGATCCTGTGCTCTTGGATTATCTTATATGCTTGTCTCCCATATAGGGATCTCGAGCCTCGCATATAAAATAAAATCGTTGGCCTACAAGGTCAAGGTACATAATGTTAGCATAATGCATTCTCTTATATATGTGATGCTCCCTTTGAGACACTCGCACATATAAGAGAATGCATCGGCAGAGAGTTTTCCCAAAATTTCAGGAAGGGTTAATACGTTAATATCGGATTTGTCCCCCTGAAAACAACATTGGAAACTACGTCTTACACACTAACTAGATATGTACAAATAAATGCGAAACGAAGTAATTTTACTGTATAATTCATGCTGTAATATTATTATTAATGTCCCTTGATCCTTGATAGATCGTCACAATCATCAGAAACAAAATGGGTAGGTAATTATAAGTGTAAGGGATGGTCTCTTAAATTAAACATAAATCAAAAGCAAAATATTATTCATAGCATTTTTGTTCTTGGTTCCTTGGTGATTATTGTTTGTGTTTGACACAACTTAGACTGAAAATACTTATCAGAAGCCTGATATCATATAGGCTGATACTGATATAATAAGAGAACATATAATGGTTGCACTTATCATGTCTCAAATTATAGCAATTTCTCAATTTCACAAGCAATAAACACACCAAACGTAGTACTAGTATAAATACTTTATGCAACTCTGGAAATATTTACCGAAGTATTATTAGCTGTCTTACCTTTCAGCAAATAAGTGATATAAACGCTATTCATTATTACCATAGCAGGAAACGATTAACGCTGAACGCTCTTTAATTTGTCACGTATATAGAGAAAAATAGATCTTTCTTAATTCAATTGCAATATTTTCTGTGAGTTCAATGTGTCCATACAAGGCATGTATATATATTAGTATTTAACCATTTCATGACTGGAGCTTCATGACTGTTTGCGAAAACCCTGTGCCAATGCATTCTCTTATATATGCGAGTCGACCATTATATGCATATAGTTTGTTTTTTTAAATGTAAGAAAAAATGAAACAATTGATAAAAAAAAGTGTTAAAGAATGTAAGAAATAATGATAAAAACGATAAAAATTGTTAAAAAATGTAAGAAAAAAATTATAAAAACTGATAAAGAATGTAAGAAAAAATTATAAAATTGTTAAAGAATGTAAGAAAAAATTATAAAATTTGTTATAGAATGTAAAACAAAAAACTCAATCCTATTCGATCATCAGATTCCAACAACAACAACATTTTTTTTTTAAAGCCGCTTCAGTTATCAGAATCGAGTAATTGCCAAAAATAATGCTAACCACAGTCAACTATAGTATAAAGTTGCCCAAAACATGTTATTTATCAACATTTTGTTCAACGAAATTTTGCCGGTTTGTCAAATATCTGACACAAAAAGGCCACTTGATTTTAGAGTTATCCATCTTCATCCGCAATTTGGTCCGAGGCCGTATATTCGTTGACTGTTTACTGGGCCACTGAAAAAAATTATCGGTGGTGAAAAATAATAGATTTCAAACATCGATATCTGATCACTCTAAGCTTTGATGGGTGAGTTCCTCGACTCGAATCAAATATCCCCCCCCCCCCGAAGCCAAGGAAATAGTAATTTGCGAGCGTTTATTGGGATTATACATCTTTTTGTTTTAAATTGATCTATTTGGGTTATCGCGCGAACAATTATTTTAAGCGGCCTGGCGACTTCGTTCGAGCCAACGACTCTCTGCAGTGCAGAGCTTGACTCACTGTGGTAAAACATAGGCGCAATGTTTGGGTTGTCAGCGGACACATATTACACTGTCTGTGTGATCCATGTAAAACGCCAAATACACAATATTTACAGAGATTACATGCATGTGTGTATGCACCTTTATAGTATATTAGTCTTTCCCGAACAACATATAAACAAGATAAATTCTTGTACATTTGTATAATTATTTCATGCAATTGTCGACACAGTTTGATTCATATAACATTAAAAAAGTGAGAAGATGCTCCATAAGAACGACATTGCATAAAAATGATTAGAATAACCAGTTTGGGCATTTGCTATTCCCACTCAAACACCAAGGTGAGTGTTCCACATAACATATCAGGCTTGATAATCACATGCCTGTTTATATCACTTCAAACACGACTTGACCAGAAACTTTCGTCGTTTCGTTAAAACCTGATCAGAGCGGAATTTCCCGATTAACACAATTATGGCAACGACAAAGTGTAGTGCGCATGCAAAGAAAACGAGTAACGACATTTGGTTCGATTGGAATACTGTCATGTAGAGATCTATTTCCTTTCGACCGGAAATGTGATTGGTAGTTGTCAGCTTGCTCGGCAGGACATTGCTACGTATACCACTATTATTGACAGTATCATTCTGTTTATTTGAATGAGGAAATACATGGTTGTCAAACTTAATGCGTTTTCTCTGGCGAAAGAAATTAGTTGAATCACGCATGGAGAGTAGGGACAGAAGCGCTTAAGGAATTTCAGAGAAGAAAAAAACCCGCGACGGAACAGATTGTCTGGAGTTTGATGTATTTGGCTCGTCGGTTCATCTGTTCTTGGGCCGTTTGTTTGTGGACGAAGCGTTTCACGTCATTATATAATTCAATCTCGAGAAAAACGAGATCAACATTCGTTATTACGAAAATGCATTCCTTGAATATTTGTTATTATATACCGACCCCATACCGTTCAACAGACTGTGGGTAAAAGATAGATTATGTCATGCAGATCAACGCATCACAACGGAATTGGACATGTATTGTTTACATGTAGTGCACCAGCCGTGCATCAGTTGAGATACAGTTTCTGGTCAATAATTATTGACTTCTTTGGAGTAGAATGTTTTGTTTTTCTCGATTCACTCTCGCAAAACCGTCTATGTGACTTCCTACTCGGCGACACAGCCTTCGTTCCTCCACTCGCTATATATCATCAACGCTTGGGGAGATATTATCACATTAATTCGCGGCGAAATTCATGTACAAAGGATGCCAACTTTTACGAAACAATGCCCATTAAGACTATACCCAACTGCCTGTATGTTCTTGCTGCTCGCCAGAAAAGCTACTCTTGTTGACATTAACACGTTTTGAGGATGAATAGGAGCATGACTTAGTGAACATATAGAATCTACATCCATACGCGATATACACTTTCCTTATTTAAATGTGCTCAAACTCTAAAATGGCACATAGACCATACGGCTGTGATTTAGGGGGATTCAGTTTTGTTACTTTTTGCCCCCATTTTCTGTTCTCAAATTGTTAGTATATATACTATATACTATATAATGTGTGTAAATACCACACGACCTTGCTCACCTTTATGTGTACAAACCGCCCAAATTAGTTTATACAACACATACAATGTATTGATGTATGCTCTCCGTTAATGGAGGTTAATAAAGATATATGAATCTCTACTCGGTCAAGCTAACAGTAGAGATGACTAGCATGGTCGAAGTACTTTAAAACACGCGATATCTGTCAACTTGCTGAGATACTTAACATGAAGACTAGTGTCAAATGGACAACATTGGATTTCTTATTAAATTAGTCGAATCACGCATGGCGTGCTTAGTGAGAGATTAATGAAGATCGGGCAATAATTCCCGTCAACAAATATTTGTTTTAATACAGAACAGATTATCTAGAATTTGATGAGTTTGCCTAGTCGTTTCATGTCTTCTGTGCACCGGTTTTGCCAGGCAATGCGTTTCACATAACTAAAATTCAATCTCGAGAAAAATGCATCAATGTCATTATCACTACAGAAAAGCAATTCCATCGCCAACGAATAGTTGTTGTCATAACGTTTGCATAGAGTTTCTATAGAAACAAAAAACACGACACATCATCTGCATGGCTGAGATTCTCCCCAGGCCATGTCATGTGGACAGACATGTTGCATAAACATCCAGTGAAATGTGTTTTTGACACCGAGAAAAAGTAAAAAAGAAAATGCACGCACAGTTTGATGAATTTAACTCTGAGGTCGTGTCAGATGGACACACATGGTTAACAGTCCGAATACCGAGACACTGAACATGGTTTTTGGCGTAATAGGATTTTTTCTCTCTCAGCGGATTAAATTATACTGCCTTGAACAGAATATCTTCACTGAAAACCTGACAGGATTGAGGATTTTTATATTTTCGACAAAATCCAAGATGGCCGCTAAATATTTGGATTTGTATCTCTTCTCGGCTAAAACTGTGACTCTTTATATGAAAACGGTAATTGCTACGTGGAACTATTTAAGCCCGACTTGGCTATAAGCGTCCCAATTGTTCCAAACAAAACTCATAAAAAAAGGCATGCCACCCATCGATGAATGAATGATGTGAACTTATCTGGGCAAGACCAGAACAACTGGGTGGCTATTTTATATAAATGTTGATCAGTAGTAAATACAGTATTGTATTGTTGGTTTGCTTCTAATGTAAGTTGTTATGCCTTCAGCATTGCAGTGATGCTGGTTTCATGATCAACGGGCGTCATGTCATTTAGATGGCGATATATACTGCTTTCGTTTTTTGGGATGTGTTGCCTGATTTGAATCTCTTAGGTATGCGGGTATTATACCCATTGCATTCGGGACAGTTCTCTGTATTGAGAATGTCATTTAAAAAAAATGAACACTGAAGTTCTATGGTTCTGCGCACCGCCATTTGTTGCGACACAACATAGTGTGACGAGGAGGCACAGTTCTCTGAGTATGCGAGAGTGACATGTCGGGTCGACATCCAATTCATATTTTCGGCTCCACAACCGCGTTTGTTTCTTGTTGAGTCAACACAACATTTTCCGTTCCGAGAAGCAATGTCGGCATCAAGGTTGTCAATAACTACCCGTATGAGTCCATCATCGGAGCGTCATGTGCATTGTGTGTTGCCATCACTGCTGTGGATATTTTAATCGCAGTAACCCGTCATTGGGACATGTAACACAAAATCTTGCATAGTTTTCAATATTTCTTTTGAGTCGCTTATCATAGCAGCCAACCCAAATTGTAAGTTCCACGCAATACTGGGGTCAATTTGTTGCTGACCATCAGCTCAATGGAATTAACGAAAGAGAACGTCGGTAAAGAGCGCTATTGTGTAATTGTTGAACGTGGACATCGATAGAGAGTGTTTTGTGCAGACTGTTGAAATAGGTGGGCGCTGATAATATATTGAACGCTAACGTGTATATTTGTTGACAGTGAGCGTTCAAAAAGAATATTAATATGTACATTATTGGAGTTAAAGCATACAGTAGTTTAAAGAGTGGCACTATTTGCAGCGAATACCGATGGTTCTAACGATACACCATTTATACGTTCTTTATGGGCGATTTTCTTACTCCACGTATGCACCATTTAATATTCCCGCGAACTTATAGTCCAGGAGATATTGGTCAACCTCTGCACACACCCCCCCCCCCCCAGGACTCAACTTCACCCCACTAATTTTCTTTCTTAATGTCTCCTCTAATGTTTTTCACTTGTTAACACTTGTGGCCGCAGAGACTCCTAACAAGATGGCGTCCATCATGACGTCCATTTCTTTTATATGCACCAGGTCTCTTTGATCGCCGTTATAGTAAAGATGATATCACATGCGGTCTTGCTTTCCGCTCGATTCGTTATGGTAATATACAACCCTTACAAATTAGCCAAAAATCCGACACCAAATCCAATATGGCGACCAAGATGGCCGCCGAAATGTGAAAATATGGTATTTTTCTGACATTTCACCACCTTTTGTTTGTCTCTGTGGGAAAATATTGGCATCTTGGCGTGATGTTATACATTTATCGTATAGAAGAGTCATTGGCGAACACATGGGGACCATAATATACATTCATTGTGGGATATTTTTGTCCGATATCACGTTTTCCCAAATGCCGGTATAATAGGTCAAAGCCGAATCGACGTTAATAAAGCGATGTAATGTTTCGAATCAATGAATGTTACTGCTATCATAACAACACCCATACATATATATGTGCAGGAGATACTCGAGCTATGATTCCTCTTATACCTGAGTTGAGGAATATTCACCCAAAACCAAGATGGCGGCCAAAATGGCCACCAGAAATAGAAAAATGCCGAAAATCACTGATTTTAACATCAGTGAGCATTATTGTCATGACAACTCCACACCTGCTTACTATTATGAGTTGGGAACATTTAGGCGAAGAACTTTCCTTGTACCATATCCAAATAAAAGTCCCCCAAATTCAAAATGGCGCCCACAATGGCGGACAGATTTTGAAAAATCACCGAAATTCCCTCATATTCACATTATTGGGCATTATTGTCGAGACAACTCCACCATGCTTACAGTTGAATTGGAATACTGAAGTGAAGTAATTACCTTACATCTCATGCAAGAAATTGTCTTCCAAATCGAAGATGGCGGCCAAAATGGCGACCGAAATTTGAAAACACGTCTACATTTCTTTACTTTCTTACGATGGGCGTTATTGTTTCGCGATTTCTACCCACCATTACATGTTGATATGGAATATTGATATTAAATATTCATTAGGGTTTGGCAATTGATACTCAGTCAAGATGGCGGCCAAACTGGTGGCCAGAAATTGAAAAGAAGTCGATATTATCACATACTAATTTCAACTTTTAGTCATAATACCGATCTGTATAGACGAAACGGTACATAATATAAGCCACCTATTAGTTCCAATATAAGTCGTAGCCTTTTGGAAGGATGAAAACCCACAATCGCGATGTGACATTTCAAAATCCATTCTTGACTATAAAGGGCCCATACTGGTCGTAACCGTATATATGTGCGCCGAATAGTAAAATTATGACTTCCAAGAATCAAAACAACAGTACCTGAGCTTATTCTGATTTGCCACATTCAGCATTATCTTGACCAGTTTCCGTCTCTTCGTCAGATTAATCTATCTCGCTCACAACAACACAGTTTTCTACACTTCCTCGTAGAAGGGTCCCACTAATCGGAATGTTTCAAACAATATATATGCCGGTGTCAAGCTCACGTGTTTGTTTCGAAAGCTTTGAATTCTTATCCTTATTCTTGTCGAGCTTCATTCGTGGTATAGCTTATGGTATAATTCATATGCTACATATGGGGTATGCGCGTCATATTGTGCGATAAACTAGACAGGTATTCGGTCGATGCGTATACTAGCTTTCAGAAGGACCTATGTATCTGCGTATGTTCAGCTTTGGTGAGCTAATGGGGGTAACAACATGTACACCTGATGATCTTCGCAAACAGCCACTTCTCAATATATGGTTCAACTATTCACATACTCATCTAATGCACTGACGTACCCGGACAACTTCTGTATATGGCTTCGAATGTTGAAAGCCTGATATTTGACGGATGCCTTTCTGCTAAGGCGCAGGAGACCATAATACATAATATGCCCACACTTCTTGAACATGATCATAAGAACAATCTTGTTGGCGTCCAGCCATCGTCTCGCCGAACAGATCCAAGCAGATGATAACAATACACACAGTGCTAGTTTGCGGGAATGTGTCATGATAGTGGAAATGAAATTGGACCATGACTGCACCGCCCCTTATTTTGGTATGTTTTAGATTCAGACAGGATCTCATGTGTGGCTTTGCTTTCCTTGTATGCTAAGATTGTAGGTTCCCATCCGTTTGGAAGCCGTTCTTAATTAACTGGACCAGGCGTGTACCATTGGCTACTACTGTATAAGCCCCACCGACTGGGGTGTAGTCTTAACGGCGATGCCTTTGATAGTTGGCTGATATGTCATACTCACGCTGGGTGGTGGTCGGTATGTTTCAAGAAAGTACAAATGCCATCAACACAAGGGTTAAGTGTTCAACGCGAAGAACAACCAGAGGAATGTTACGTTGATGAGCTATGACATTCCGTTCAACATACGTTGGGCACACCAAGTGATTTATTAGTAACATCACCATTGCGACCATTGTCCTACATGAGACATTAACTACTATATTCTAAAGTTATATATATATAAAGCTATATGATCACAAAGATCGCGTTCCCCAACGTCCACAGCCAATGCCATCGAGACTATAAATTGTGCTTTAAATACATAGTGAAATAAATGCACCACAGTTCCTGACATTTTCTTGAATAATACAGCCCACATACTGACACTAACCCTGCGAGAGGATAACAAAAACGCATACCTTCATGGCATAAAGACATTATCCTTTAGTCCTTCCGACTGTTTTGGGGGAGGCTAGCATAGTATTATCCAGACAAAATTGATCGTCTTGTCAAGTTGAATCAGAACGGCTTCGAAACGGATGTGGAAATACAATCTTACCAAACCAAAAAAAAAGGCACGCATTACATTCTATATCTTAACCATGCACCAGGTATAGGGGTGGTGTATACCGTTGCCCATTTCATTCCCACTATCATGGCGCATGTCCACAACTAGCACCGCGAGTATTGTTCTTGTCTGCTGGGAGATATTCGACGAGACAACTGCTGGACGTCACACAGTTTGCTTCGGATCATGGTCAAGAAGTGTGGGTAATCGGTACATTATGGTCTTCTCCTTAGCAGATAGACATCTGTCCAAGGGAATTCGACAGCTAGCAACCTTCGAAACACTGTCAAAGTTGTCCACTGAGTTTGAGTTCGCTGAGTTTGTGAGTTGACGAACCATCTATTGAGACGTGACTAGCTACCTGGTTCGCCAGTTGTACATGGCGTTATCCCCATGGGGTATGAGACACATACATAGAGATGACCATCTGTAAGCTTGTATACTCATTGACCACATACCTTCCTAGTTCAAGATGACGCACAAATCCCATATTTAGCAAATATTTAAAATCGTAAGCTAGACACCGGAAAATGAGCTGTTTGAAAAGTTATGATTAGAGGGACCCTTCTCCCAGGAAGTGGTGAATACTTTGTCGGTGTGAGCGACCTAGATTTATCAGACAAAGAAATGGAAGCTGGTCCAGATAATTATGGACGTGACGTGGCAAATCAGAATCTGTTATCAGGTAATTGTTCTGATATGACTATTCGGCGCACCTACGGTTACGGCCATTATCGGCGCTGAGTGGAGACTGGATTTCGAAATGCCACATCGCGATATTAATCGTGGATTTTCATCTTTCCAGAAGTACACGAGCTATGTCATGCGTTTTGATACGTTTAAGTTCAACTAATAGATGGTTTATGTACAGTTTCGTCCATACATACCGATATTATGACAAAAAGTTGAAATTAGCATGTGATAATATCGACTTCTTTTCAATTTCTGGCCGCCAGTTTGGCCACCATCTTGACTGTGAGTATCAATTGCCAAACCCTAATGAATACTTCATATCAATAGTCCACATCAACATGCAATGGTGGGTAGAAATCGCGAAACGATAATGCCCAAAGTAAGAAAGTAAAGGGATGCAGGCGTGTTTTCAAATTTCGGTCGCCATTTTGGCAGCCATCTTCGATTTGGAAAGCCATTTCTTGCATGGGATGTAAGGTAATTACTTCACATCGGTATTGACAACTCAACTGTAAGCATGGCTGGAGTTGTCTCTACAATAATGCCCAATGGTGTGAATATGAGGGAATTTCGGTGATTTTTCAAAATCTGTCCGCCATTTGGGCGCCATTTTGGATTTGGGGAACTTTTATTTGGATATGGTACAAGGTAAGTTCTTCGCCTAAGTGTTCCCAACTCACAATAGTAAGCAGGTGTGAATTTATCATGACAATAATGCTCACTGATGTTAAAATCAGCGATTTTCGGCGATTTTTTATTTCTGGTGGCCATTTTGGCCGCCATCTTGGATTAGGGTGAATATTTCTCAACTCAGGTATAAGAGGAATCCTTGTTCGACTATCTCCTGTACATATATATGCATGGGTGTTGTTATGATGGCAATAACATTCATTGATTCGAAACATTACATCACGTTATTGGCGTTGATTCGGCTTTGACCTATTATACCGGCATTTGGAAAAACGTGATAACGGACAAAAATATCCCACAATGAATGTATATTATGGTCCCCATATCTTCGCCAATGACTCTTCTATACGATAAATGTATAACATCACGCCAAGATGCCAATATTTTCCCACAGAGACAAACAAAAGGTGGTGAAATGTCAGAAAAATAGCATATTTTCACATTTCGGCGGCCAAGATGGCCGCCATATTGGATTCTGGTGTCGGATTTTTGGCTAATTTGTAAGGGTTGTATATTACCATAACGAATCGAGCGGAAAGCAAGACCGCATGTGATATCATCTTTACTATAACGGCGATCAAAGAGACCTGGTGCATATAAAAAAAATGGCCGCCATGATGGACGCCATCTTGTCTGGAGTCTCTGCGGCCACTTTTTTTTCTTGTTAACTAGTGAAAAAAATTAGAGGAGACATTAAGAAAGAAAATTAGTGGGGTGAAGTTGAGTCTGGGGGGGGGGGGGGGTGCAGAGGTTGACCAATATCTCCTGGACTATTACTATAGTTACTCAGTAAAAGCCGTATTACATTTGGGTCCGTATAGTGAGATTATTAAAAACTATCTTTGTTGTATGAATCCGACTTGATTTAGTCCTATTTGAGATGTGGACATCACTTTAATGGCAGATATCTCAAATTGCTCAATGCTGTCTAAACCAGATTCAGTGAAAATTTGGCATTTACCCGCTAGACTAACACACGATGTAAAGACTCAAGTATTTAATCACACATTGAGGTGCCATTTCGTGAATCTTAGCGGGCACTTGTTGCGCTGTGTTCAAGCGAAATACTGAGTATAACAAATCCCTATATACACCATGCACTATATAGCTCCGAGAAATGAACAGCTGGTGTGTACCAGTCAAATGTTGTTTTGATGCTGAGAAAAGTAAAGTTTGCTGCATTTAGCTCAAGGTCAAGGTCAACTTCAAGGGGCATGAACTGTTTTTCAGTTTTGTTCCAGCTGCATGGTTATTCAGCGATATAGCTATAGCTCCCCTAAAATCGTGAGAAATCGAAGGGAAATTTTAGACCAGAGTGTATTCGGAACAAATCGTTGATGTTCGGCGAGACTAGACTTTAGAGTGGTTTTACAAAATCAGGATTAGCAGTTATATCACGCAGTTATACTATGGTACTATACGTCATCAAGTTATGTGTACGATTTAACTGTAGCCACACATACACGAGGTCATAACCGTTACAACGGACAGGGGTTCAATTATTTCGTTTTATACAAAAATCTTCATTTAAAGATAATGAAACTATTTATACCCCCCCCCCCCCAACTGTATACTGGAATCAGCTTGTCCGTCGTCTAGCCGTTCATCCGTCCGTGGACACAAGTTTGTCCGGAGTTTTTCTCAGCCGTTTTTCAATTTTCCGGGAAACTTGGCACATATATACATCAACCACCATGATCCCGAACCTGTGTACCTGAGATTATGATGTCTGTCCCACTGTTTTTTATGGAGTTATCCCACTTTTTCGACTTATATAACATTTTCAATACAGGGGCACACCTTTGTCCGAGCTTTTATTCCTACATTTTTTGGTTAATTTAAAAAAACAAACTTTGCACAGATATTTAGTACCATGGGAACATGTGCACCTGTGATTATGATGTCTGTCCGACATTTTGTGTGTGTGGAGTTATCCCCCTTTTTCGACATAGAAAATGTTCAATACAGGGGTATACCTTGTCCGAGCTTCTATTCCTACATTTTTGTTTCAATTTTGTTAAAACTTGGCACAGATATTTAGTACCATGGGAACATGTGCACCTGCACTTGATACAGACATCAACCACCAAGGGAACATGAACACCTGCGATTTAACGTTGGTCAGACTTATTTTCGCAGAGTTATTGGCCTTCTTGACTTAGAATATTTTCAATAGTCGACACAATTTTGTCCGGATTTTTTCTCAGTTGTTTACGGACTTTTTTTTATTTAACTTTGCGGAGACATCAACCACCATGGGATCATGTGCACCTGTGATTTTAATGTTGGTCAGACTTATTTTGGCGGAGTTATTGACCTTCTTGACTTAGAATATTTTCATTTTTCTCAGTAATATTTGTTTTTACTAAACACGGGGGATATCCTAAGTCCCATTGGGAAAGTCACACCTCTATTTTGTTCTGTTGTATAGCGTGCCATCACTTACCAAACATGCATGGCGTACGCCATCTATCCTCAATTGGTCAGATTACCATATCAATAATAACAATTCCATATGGTATATTTTATGTTCAATGTAAGTTTATGTAACGTAATTATATAGCTGGTGGATAAATAATCATTGTTTAAACCAATTTGTCACCATATCCATTATAACAATTCCATATGTATATTTTATATACAATGCATTTTTATGTAACGTAATTATAGCTGGTGGATAAATAATCATTGTTTAAACCAATTGGTCAATTGAATATATAGAGGATATCCACACTTATTCAGTGGACATGGGTTATATCTCATGAGTGATGCTAAAAGATTGAATTTACACGAGTGGCTTTAGCCCATATCCACTGAAAAAGTGTGGATATTCTGTTTATTATATACTTTAGTTACTTGCCTATGGCCCCCAATGAATGGCAATACATCAGAAAGTTCAAGCTGATATCACTCACTATTGGGATATCACTTATATATCTCACTGCTAAAACCTTATAATTCATGGGCAAGTATATAATAAAGTATTTTAGATGTTGTGCACAATCTGGTAGATTTCGCATAAGGCGAATATCTATGGGTCCCCGCGTATTTAATAAATATACTCGTCATTTTAGCAAAACGGATTTTTGGCACGATATAACATCTACGACGACGATTAGCTAACTGTAACTGCTAGCTAGACGTGAGTTTGCGATACATCTCTGTTATCAAATCTAAAACAAAGTACTCTAGAGGAATAGATTTGAGAACATAGCATTTCAGACAAAACGTCTCACGTCTATGACATTGAAAACTGCCCAATGGTAACTGAAATATACACTCTGCCAAGAAGCTCACCATCGACTTTGTTCGCACGAGCAGCGTTCACATATAACACGGGATACAATAATTAAGTTTCTTTTCCAAACCAACATGCATAACACGAAGAAGACGCTCCGCGAATCTCAATGCGCACATTGAAACCGACTAGAACCGTTGCACTGAGTTCGTTTGGAAATATAACATAGGTGCCTCACTATTGCGTTGTGTGGTATTTCACCACAATTAACACACCTACACAGAGCGGTATAGTCTGTCAATGTTTGAAGTGCGACATTGAGGTTATACAATCTAAACCTAGAACATATATACAAACATCAATTGAGGTCATATATAAAGCATATACAGATTCACGCACAATATAACAAATTATTGGTAGGAAATCAAGTACAAGCTTTCTATACTAAATAGTTTTTCCCATTCAATTATAGAAGTATGAATTGGAACAGTCTATTATCCGTTTTGATGGGTGTTCAGGCAATAAAAGCAGACGACAGACAGAAAAAAAATAGATACGACAACAACAACAGAATGATTAATATCCATTGCGGGAAATGTTCAGATAGGTCTCTTGTTGAACTTATTATCTTAACATTTCCTGAGGGAACTACGCGTCACTGAGTATTTATTATAGAAAGGGTTAATGTGAACAATATATACAGACACGAGAAGCAGGTATATTGGAGGTTGTCAGGGACGTGGCTTGGATGGTATTATTTGGGGTGTCAAACTTCTAAATTCCAACTGCACTAGACTGCACCCCTTTGAACCACAATATATATAGTTTTGACTGTGAGCAATTTCGTTTGTATCTTGGGTTAGTATTTTCCAACTGATATCTCGACCCTTCCAAGTATTGGTCAATTCTAGCCTAGTGTCCACCACTTCTGTCCAGTTGCCATGTTTGGAAATGTTCGAACTGAGTCAAATAGGAACAAAAGTAGGAACAAATTCAGCTCTTGTATATATGGACTAAAACAACTTCACAATAAATATAGCTGGAAATCATACTGACAGAACAATTTGTTGTTATTTTCCTATCTCAATTTCCACTACATCAGCGGGCAACACGTGGCTAGCTTTGGCATAGTAATTATGACGACCATTTGTCACCAAACTCCACCATAATAAATTGTCACACCTACTATGCCATCGCTACTGTGGTACCTGTGTCCGCAGCCAATAGACGACATATGCCCCAATTAAGCTAACCGACCAGTTAGTAGTAACTTAAACCTATTTCCCGAGTCACCACGTCCCTGATTGTCCTACGTGTAAAGTGGTGCAAGCTATTACAAGGTTACAAGGGATAGACATCAAACATCCAATCATAACTTTAATTGACGGACACAGCATGACACAGTGGGTCGTCTGAAAATTGTATGTGCATATGCTAGTGAAATACAAACAAGAAGGAAGAAGAATCAACAAAATACATGTATGCTTAATTATCATGAGAGCAGAAACTTACCACTCGCTGGAACTATCGTCTCTAGTTACCTACACGAAGTAATTATACAATAATATAATCTATATCTAGATTTTTCGGATATCCCTTTCATGACTGGAGCTTCCTGAAATTTTGCGAAAACCCTGTGCCAGTGCATTCTCTTATATATACGAAAATGCATTGGCCTAACAATATTTACCTTGATCTTGTAAGCCAAGAATGCATTGGCAAATGGGTTTTAATGCTGCACCAGCGCAGCTCCCGTCATGAAAGGGTTAAATACTGTTTCTGAGTGAACACGCGGAGGGCCAGGAACCTACGTCATAATTTGCTCCAAAATAGCGGAAATATGTCACGCCTGACAATTTCTATATTCGCTTTCTCTGTACTTCCAAATTATTTTGGCGTTAAAATTTCACAACCTCGACCAATTGTGACCGAAGTCACTTGCATACTTACTACAATTGCACATATCTTGAAGCCAAAGAAATGGTCATTCCGATTATGCATCTATAATATTCTTTATATATTTCATATACCGGACTAAGTTATTTCCGGGTGTCACCGTAACCTGAAATGACATGTATGGCCAAAAAACAACCCGATTTAGACATGTTTACCCAGATGGGCTCTTGTCCGCAAAAGTTCACTCAGAAACAGACATTCCTTGGATGTTTTATACATTGGTATAACTACACTACACACAGGTGGTATATACAGAATGGTTTCGGGGGTGACAAGAAGGCAGCCAATCCCTGTGTGTTTATACATTGATCTACACATGTGGTATATACATAATGGTTTCAGTTTCATTATATATAGATCAGAATTCTAATAATCTAGACATTTCTATACGACATTTACTGAATAATATCTTACCATTTAGTATCCTGTGAATACAACATAAATTGGTCATTATCGTATATATTCTTAACATGTTTTAATCTAGATATAATCGCCTCTGTGTCTATGACGTAAAAGTTATGTTCAGGAAGGAGATAATATGGAAATACTCCGCAATTTAATACTCTCTATTTATAATTGTTTCTGGAATTAAAGATGCTCCATGCGACTTGGCCCCGACATAGTAAAACATCCTCAAGTAATTGTTCGGATTACCATGCAAATGAAATATGAACTTTCCTTCAATATTTACGTAACTAAAATGTCACGAAGCCGCTAGACATCGCATTTAGAATAATATCATCATAATTGAGAACATTCTAAGATATTTACTGCTCTTTGTGTAACGGATGCAGAAACGCTCTTTATTCTAAGGTAAATTTTGACTTTTGGACAACCTATTGCAAGATATCAAAATTGGCTAATATTGCCTCGTTTGAAAGCCGATGTATACGGAAGCATTTAGCCGCCACTTACAAAAATCCACCCCTATAGATCGGCGTATATACGCCGACAATCTATGTAGGTACGCCGACCATCGGGGTAGTTACGCCGAGTATCGGAGTATAGTTATCGGAGTATATACGCCGAATATCGGAGTATATACGCCTCTGCATTACCCCATTCTAGCCAAACCTAAACATATGCATAGTCAACCGAGAATGGTGTTTCCCTTGGTCTATTGTGGACAAACTTATTTTTCAATGATGATATACAAAGAATAAAATATAATCAGGGGTTTGGTGACTGATCAATTCTTATCGGGGGGGGGGGGGTAGAAATATGATTTTAATAGATTTGGGAGCCGAGACCTGTCCTACCTTTTACATTAAAGGTAATCAATCCTATTTAACCTCCTAAATTACTATTTCTTTGGCATCGGGTGGGGGGGGGGGGGGGGTAAATATTTGATTCGAGTCGAAGAACCAGGCAACCCACTAAAGCTCAGATTGATCAGATATCGATTTTGGAAGTTTGTTATTTCAATTATTAGTGGCCGTCAAACGGATGGTCTCGGTCGAAATTGCGGATGAAGATGATAACTCTAAAAGCAAGTGGTAATACGGCCAAATGTCGTGAATACTCAAGTGATAATACGGCCATACTTCGTTGAACAAAATGTTGATAAATAACACGTTTTGGTAAATTTTATACCATAGTTGACAGTTGTTAGCATTATTTTGTTGCAATCGATTCTAATAAACTAAAGCGTATTTTAAAGAAATGTTGTTGTATATTGATGATATGCATGGGCCCTCTGATCGGATTGAGTAACTTTAGGGACTATATGGTATGGGAATAATATAGAGTCTGTTATGTAGTTTATCTTAATATTCTTTTAAAACCATATCTCAGACAGTTATTTAGAAGTTTTGAGGCACACATATTGACTGAAAGGCAAGGGGACCAAGTTTCCCCGCTTTACCTCACACCTGTCCTGCTTCAAAATATGCATTTCAGATCATTATAATTTCTGAGAATCGTCTCTGCCTTGGTCAATTGTGGCCAAACCTATTTCAATATGATGAGATGCAATGAATAAAATCAAAACAGGGATTTGGAGATTGATACATTCTTATCAGGGAGCTGAAACATGCATTTCATAGATTTGGGAGCCGAAACCGACTTTGACATTATGGGCTATGTGAATAATATAAAACCATTTATGAACTCAGTCATTTGTTATTCGTTTAAAACCCCATCTCAGACAGTAAAGTTCTTTAAAAGTTTTGAGCCACAAACAAAGTGACTATTGGAAAGGAGACCAAGTTTGCCCAGCCTTACCACACACCTGCCCTATACCTCAAAATATGCATTGTTTGATTATGCATATGCATATTTTGAGGTAGGACATGTGTGGTAAGATTAACTACATAAATGATTCTTTTTTTTAATTCCCATATAGCCCTTAATGTAAAAGGTAGGGCTGGATTTGGCTCCCAAATAAGCTACCCCCCCCCCCCCGGTAAGAATTGATCAGTCTCCAAACACCTGTTTTTATTTTATTCGCTGTAAATGATCACTTTAAAATAAGTTTGGCCACAATAGACCAAGGGAAACACCATTCTCCACTACTGACCAGAAATGAATATGTTTAGGTAGGGCAGGAATGGGTTAATGGAGAGGAAACTTGGTCTCCTTGGCTTTATTCACCCTGCATCTGACCATCGCCATCGACGTAGTTACGCCGGTGATCGGGGTATATACGCCAATGGTTGGCGTATATGCGCATATGTTCGGCATAACTATGCCGATGAGTGGGTTAATTCAGAGGAAACTTGATCTCCTTCTCTTTATTCACACTGTATGTGACCATCGACATCGGCGTAGTTACGCCGATGATCGGCGTATATACGCCGATAGTCGGCATAACTACGCCGATGGTCGGCGTAACTATACGCCGATGATTGGCGTATATACGCCGATGATTGGCGTATATACGCCGATCATCGGCGTAAATACGCCGATCTAGGGTGGAATTTATTTTTATATGTGGCGGCTCCATGCTTCCGTAGATGTATGACCGTCAATACCTCCGATAAATGTGTTCATTGTTTGGTCTGATTATTTACGGTATCGAATAATATTTTCTTTGTAACAGAGTTTGTAATATATCGAAATATTAAACATATAAAATGTGATCGAAACAGAACCAGGTCTAATTTCTCATATGTGTATTAAATAGCTTACTAATAATGATCAAATCGCGTTTCATTCAAGGAATAATTGTTTGTTAATCGTTGTCCTATATATGTGTGAGTTTACAATGATGCACTCAAATGGATTTATGAGTGAAAAGGGAAAGCACTTGTATATTATGCCCCCAGTCTGGGTGTGCCGAAACTATATATAGAAAATCTATATGCGTTCGATATATAGAGTATGCAACAAATAACAGGGAATATAATTCATGATTTAATGACTCAATCGTGAATTAACTTGAAATAAGAGTTCATGAACATGTGTATAATATTCACAATGTATCATCATGTTCATCATCATCATTACCATCGTCATCGTCGTCGTCGTCATCACCAACATCATCATTATAATCATCATCATAATTGTCATCATCGTCAAATCCTCGTCATAGTAATCGTCATCATCAACATTATCATCACCATCATACTAATCGTCATCAACTCTATCGTCGTCATCAACACTATCGTCGTCATCATAATCATCACCATCATTATTGGCATGCATAATCGCCATTATCGACGTCCATTCATCACGCGTATTATCATCTCTCAGTCCAATACTTTCAAACAGTATTTCGTCAGTCAGTGAACCACAAATCGAGACAGAATTCATAATTCATAAGATTTGTTTTTTTTAATTGTTTAAAGGTACTCAATCCGATCAGAGGGTCCTATATTACTATTTCTTTGGCTTTGGGGGTAAAAAGTATCAAGAGCTTACAATAATAACCACTTGATTTTAGAGTTATCCATCTTACACCCGCAATTTGTCCGTTTTGATCACGTGTTCTGCCAACTTGTGGGCTAAATATCCGAAAATTAATAGATTTCAAAAATCGATATCTAATCACTCTGAGCTTTGATGGATGGATTCCTCGACTCGAATCAAATATTTTTTTACCCCCAAAGCCAAAAGAAATAGTAATATAGGACCCGCTGATCGGATTGAGTACCTTTAATACGAAACATATCTATAGACGGTGACGTCATATATACTGTGGAGAAAGCACTGTATGGTGGTGTAATAGAAGTAATATCGGAATGTTTCAGTCTATGGAACGTATAGGCTTATATAGCTATGCCGTAGTCTGGGTCTACCCAGAATGGTATACTCATTGCTAGATCATACCATGAGCATGACTTACGCCGGTAGAAATCATATTTCATCGATTCAAAACCTGGGAACTTGTTGGTGTACTGGCGGTGAACTTTTTAACATTGAACAAACATTGCAGGGAATATATTTCATTGTTAATAGTTGTTCCTTAATAATATATTTCACAATATATGGTAGTACCAGCTCGAGGTTGCATGCTTTTTATGAGTCGATATCGGAATAAACATTGAATATAATACCCGGGAGAAATTCCACGATTGCAGTATGCGATTGCAAATAAAAATCGGTCCAACAAAGTAAACTAAATCGTGCAATCTCAAGCTGGGGCCTCCACCTACAGTATATAAAGGGGCAGGCATTAATTTACACTGTTTTTCAATGTTATAAACTTCCCTGTCAGAACACCAAACTTCCCATATTTTGAACTGATTATGATCTCTATACGAGCGTAACTAAAGTAAAGATTCGTGACATGATCTAACTCATTGATAAATACGTACTCGTGCATCGGTAGTCATGGTATAGGAATCCTTCGTCCCAATCGAATTCTTCTGACATTTTCCTGGTCGCTGGTGAGTAGATTCTGTTGTCTGCTAGAGGCCACACTGGATGAAGATGTCGGGGACAGATACACAGGACCTGTTAACATAAGAATCCACATGCATGTGACATGTAGTATCACCAACCATGGTCTAATAATACGAATCCATACGCATTTGTCATGTAGTATCACCGGCCATGGTCTAAACATAATAATTCATATGCATGTGACATGTAGTATCACCTACCATGATATATACATAAGAATCCATATGCATGTGACATGCAGTATCACCGACAACGTGGTCTAAACATAAGAATCCACATGCATGCGTCGTGATGTATCACCGACCACGTGGTCTAAAATACGAAACCAAACCAATGTGCACATTGTTATAACCCTTCGCTAAGAGGTCCTGCTGATATGCTATGATTCTAGTGGGTCCTGCTGAATTGTTGGGATCTTATATCGGGGAGGGGGACTGATGCAGTTAAAGGTACTCAATCCGTAAAGATGGTCCCCATCTCAACAGATTCCAACAACAACAATCCGATCAGAGGGTCCTTTATTACTCTTTCTTTGGCTTTGGGGGTAAAACATATTTGATTCGAGTCGAGGAACACATCAAACAAAGCTCAGAGTTATTAGATATTGATTTTTGAAATTTGTTAATTGCTCGAGATGAGTACTAATAACTGCCGTCAATTTGGTAACCTGCTCGAGATATTACGCCAAAACTCTATTCAAACAGACAAGAATGGATAACTCTATAATCAAGTGGTAATAATAACGAAATTTTGACTGTCTTCTGGGCCAGAAAGAATTCCCGATAATAAAAAATAATAGATTTATAAAATCGATATCTAACAAATCTGAGATTTGATGGGTGACTTCCTCGACTCGAATCAAATATTTTTGACCCCCGAAGCCATTGAAATAGTAATTGAGAGGAGTTTTTATCGGATTGAGTACCTTTAAGAAAATGTACCGTTATGTTTTCTAAAGTTGTCATTTTCACGGCCTTTCGCCAATATACTGAACGAAGGGAGAAAAAGCCATTATGTTTATAATATAGTATATTTAAATATAATGACACGATCGCAATCAAAATGGATATTCCTGTCGTATTGCATACCGATGCGCAGCCATGATTAAAATAGTTTTTAAATATATGTGTTCGTGAATATTTCACGATGACTCTTTTTCTCAGATGTCTCGTATTATCCAAACATCACAAATTGACAACTTTAGAAAAAAATAATGGTAAATTTTCTGAAAAGCATCAGTTTTCCCATTCAGCATCACAGCAATTCAGCAAGAACCTCATGCATCATAGCAAATTAGCAGGATCAATTAGCCAGTTGCGGTTGTCACGGACTAATACTGCTTTGATCTATGCTTTGAGATTAATATTATCCACCATGACCTGGGGTGTGGGATGGAAAAATCTCACCCGAGGGGCCAGATATTTGGGCCGGGCACGAGGCTTGTCGAGTGTCCGGACCAAATATCTGGCCCCGAGGGTGAGATTTTTCCATGCCCACATCCCAGGTCATGATGGATTATTTTTCTCCCAACCCAAGAGCTTCATTCCGATTTTCTTTTTAATACCAATCTTTGGTACATTCCAGTAGCTTCGTTGCATCTGGGGAGAAATCTGATGCGATATTCAGGGATTATCTGGAATGGTTTCGGTATATACCAAAGGTATATATACTGTAAAACAGAGCGCGTTACCCGTGCACGCAGGGCTAATACGTTCAGAGTGAAATCGACATGGTCTTATAAAATCGACATGAATACGTCACATCGTTGCACCTGCATAGATTCCAAGAAACGCACGTATTAATATGAAGTATGTACAACTAGACTAATCGTGTTTGTCATGGGAAATGTCCATGTCGGTACCATAAGAAAAGGAAACATGTGTATATATGACAGACAAATGTTAGTTAGACGCGTTCGAACTTCGACGAGTTATTGCTACGGTGACAACTGTTCGAATGTGGAACTATTTCGTTCGTCAGTCGTGAAGCGGATATTGTTTACGTGTCACAAAATGTGCAAGTAATGCCAGTTTCGCTTGGGGCCTTCCGTTTGATGGAATGTGTTTGCAAATTTGTATTAGCGTCCACTAATTCGTCCGTATTTATTTACTTGAATTGTGAAGCGTAACTGGTTGGTCGCCATTGTTTTCGTTGAGACAAAACATGATGGCGGATTGTTAAATTAGTTCCGGCTCTTAATTAAATAGGTAAAGCAGTCACGTGGGTAGGGTGAGACAGCTGGTCACATGTTGGGTGAGACAGGGAAATCTCAGCCAGCTGTCTCACACGAGCTGCCTGTGCTAAAATGTGTAGGGGTGGGAGAAACATGGATGAATTTCAAGAACTCAGTATACATATATAAACGCATTGTTTCGTACATGAACCAGTTGATATTTGCTGAATACATGTCGTTACCTGTCTGCTGCATTAACAAAGGATATTGTCACTGTAATAATCCCAATTTACCTTGTTTTCCGCCACCCCATGCATGTGTACATAAAGTATTGTACTGTTGGTTTCGAGAGAAGTGTGTGTTGAATTAAAATTAAGGCTATTATATGAGAGTATGTGTAGTTAACCACTGATTTTCCAATCACGACCGAACACACGTCCAAATATGAAACTATCCACATCACAGCAAAAATATCATTGCAAAAATCAAAACAAATTAGGTTACACCATATTTAATACTAAAACACTTCATCTGGAATAGGTAAATGTGAATATAATTATATAGTTCACAATTACTCCGACGGAATTGCGTACATTTTGTCTATTTAATTTGAAGCATAAAAGATGTTGACAAATACACGAAATATTGATATACCGGCTTCATATGGTATGGACAATAATTGCCATGCATGCATGGTCACAGAATATTTCCAGCTTTCTGGGGCATAATTATAATGCTCGTAGAAATGTATTTCAAGTATTTATCGACCTATTTCGATAACGGGAAAAAAATTAAAAAGCAAATATTATTAGGGAACTAAGCTAATCAGATGCAGCCAGCTGAACTTCCCTACAATGAATGCATGGGATATATGGATCGGCGAGTACCGGGGTAACACATGTCTAAATTCGTCCTTGACCCTGCACTCACTCTGAAGTAGTTGTGGTAGTTGTTGTGCTCTGGTTCGAACAGTAATTGTTGCGCAACCTCTCGTCCTTGGCATGTTCTCATTTCATAAACATTGTCGCACAGGATCTGCCTGAAATTGAAATGGTTGATACAGATCTCTACTCTGGCTACGCCCATATAGAGAGCATGTCCCACCAGTTCAAAACCTGGGAACTTTTTGAAGATTTCATGGCTAAGTTTATAACATCGAAAAAAAAATTAACACGGATAATATATTTCGTACAGTGAATACCTGTTTATAATGTATTTCACTCTAGGAGATGGTCCCCGTTCGAGATTACATTATTTAAGCGACATTTGTGAGCCGATTTAACGGTAAATATTTAATTGCCAGCCGGGGAAATTTCATTATTGTAAGTGACGCAGAGCGTAACTAATGCAATCTCCAACTCGTACCTTCACATACCGTGAAATACATTAGTACGGAACAGGCATTAACTATAAAAAATTAACTTGCGTTATGTGTTCAATGTTATAATGTCACCCATCATCATGCAGAACAGGTATACATAGAAAAGTACCCAGGTTTTGAACTGGTGCATGGAAGATGATTTATAGGGTGTTGCCAGAGTAGAGATTCACGACATGGCGCAATGCCTATAATACATGTATATCCATGTAGATCAGCGTGACATAAGAGAGGGTGTCACCCTTATACCCCCATGAAACCTGAATATCAGTAAACAGAGATGGACGAATCTTGGGTATCTGTTAAAAAATGTAGAATACAAGTCATGGTTATTTCGCAATGATGTGACACTTCCCAGTAAACCTGTCGGTACCGGCCGCATTCTGGTTCAGACCGGCAGTGCTGTCACCGGCATGCCAATATTCTGCCGGGACTGGCCGATACAGGCGACCCAGTACCAACATGATGGTAACTCTTTAGTGCAGGCAGTCGGTATACCGGTCATGTGTAGACAAGAAGCCGGCAATCCGATACAACATCCACATCGTGTTATTTCCGAATAAATCCGATACAATATAACGTTATTTGACATATTCTGATTATGATTCAACGGTGATGAAAAGTTAACATTTATATTAATTTTGTAGAAAATAATAAGGTTACGGTAACCTATACCGGTCGGTAACGGTGCCGATTCGACAAGCCGTGAAGTTTACCAGTAGTCAGTCGGTACCGGCCGGTACAGGCAACTCAGTACCAACATGATGGCAAATCTTTCATGCAGGCAGTCGGAATCGGCCATATGTAGGCAAGAAATCGACACCAAATCAAACGCATATGTTATTCAGTGTTAACCACCATCATATAACGTTATTTGACATATTTAAAGTGATGTGAAACACCCGGTATGGTGATCAAATAGAAATTGAGAATAATCTTGTTCAATGTGGTAATTTTTAGAATTATTACAATGTATATCCAAATTGACAACACGCACAGTCATTCTTATACACATTAATTAAATGCAGTGACTCTCGATGGCGAAATCGTTTTCGTTAGTTTATCGCCGATAGATGAGTGCCGAATCAAGTAGTAAATATTTACAATTTAACTTTGTTCAAACGATGTTTTATATGGATAGTCAAGTATGCTGAATCAAATGAGGGTGCCTGTCGCTGCCTGTGACCCATATTTCACCCATAAAATCAACTTAAAGTCACATACTGTTTTTATTGCCGCGAAAATACAGCAAGTCAATATCGAGACATATCACACTCGTTATACATATAATCTCATGAACATGGGAATACTTTGTTATTTGAATCACCCCTCGTGACCTTTCTGTCATAACTATCTCATCATCTGCTATACATATATGGACAAGTATGTTATTTAATAAATGAACGCTCTTCATGAAATCACACCGGTTGAAAGTTGAATTAAGTTGAAAATATGACGTTTTTTTTCACAAATATCTTCTAGACCAGTTCATGTCGTTTGGAACTGCTTGAGTAATGTGACTTTATATTGTGTTTTGTATATTAACTGATCATTGGAGCAATTAAATATGCAATTATTGGAACATGGTATAAAATTTCACAAAAAAATCACAATTGGGATTTTAGTCATATTTCAACAAGAAATGAACAGAACTTTGTAATGTAAGTGAGGCATATCATTATCTATGAATATTCCAACTCACTGGAACCAAAATTCTTACTTTGGCTCAAAATGGCTGCCAAAATGGCCGCCAAAATATGGAAAATGGTAAATATTGCCCCAGCGTGTCCTGCAATCGCTTACAAGTTGTGGTTGATGTATAAAACTGCCTCATATACATTGAATACTAACATATCTGATGCACCATGGTTAATTGTTACTATTGTTACCACTGACATCACCAAAAATATTGGACTTTTCTCTCAAAAACTGGACATAAATATCGGCAAAAATTAACTTTTTGGGTATAGACCATTTTTTCAAGTAAAATGCAACTATCATTGGTAAAATGTAACTGTCTCTGGATTCAAATGTGTTTATTGTTTTGGTCTATCTTAAATGTGTCACACTACGGTATCTATAGACCAAATTGCTCAAGATGGCTTCCAAAATGGCAACCAAATTTGTAAAAAGTTTTTTTTTACATATATCCTGAACATTATTCTGTGTTATCCGAAAAGGTAGTAAATTGTGACTCACTTGGTTATTATACGTGTTAGTTAATTAACTGACAACTATATGTTCTATTCTGGTTGTCCCAGTTCCGTATGGGGCATGACAAATTCATTTTAAAGTATGGAATTTTGCCAAGAACCTCTTTTGTGATTATGGCCATATTATTGAATGGAAATGGGCGGAACGTTGAGACGGAACCGAGATGAACCATAATCTTTGGCTATTCTGGTCCATTATGGTAACAAAAAATATCAACTGGATGCAGGGTGGATGCCAAGATGGTAGTCAGGGGGTTACTCTATGATCATAGTTGAGGTGAATAGGTATACGGGGAGTTATTGTATGTCATGAATGATGTGAATAGGTACACAAGGAGTGACTATATGGTTATGTGTGGGTTGTCCATTGTAAGATGTATATGTATACAGGGAGAGGTCATGGTCATGTGTGAGGTGAATCGGTATGAATGGAGTGACTATGTTGTATGGTTGTGTATATCCAGTACGGGTGCACCCGATGTGCCTGTATGGACATTGATGTGGTGTATGAATATAGTTAAATGGTCATCTGTGTGTTGATTATGTATATATGGAGTGACTGTATGGTCATGGGTTGGATGCACATGTGTTATCTGTATGATCATGGATGGGGTGTGTGGATAAATAGGGAGTTATGTTATGGTTACGGGTAATGTGTATAGGTATACATGGAATGACTGTACGGTCATGATTGAAGTGTATATGCATACCTGGAGTAAGCTGGGTGGACATTATCGAGCGTGTGGGTATATAGTGAGTGTCCTTATTTATTTATATATCTCGTGGATGTATTATCATTGGTGGGTGTATAGGGATTAGCTGTATGATCATGGATGACGTGTATGATTATACAGTGAGTTGCTGAATTGTCATGTGTGAGGTGTATATGCAAGTATGGAAGGTATGGATGGTCGTGTGTGCAGGTTTTTTTGTATATCTGGAAGGGCTGAATAGCCGTTGGTGAGGTGTATATGTATACATGGAGTGACTCTATGGTCTAGGGTGGGCTGCATATGTATATATCGAGTGGTTATATGACTATGTGTGTCGAATAGGTATACATGTAGTGACTGTATGGTCAATGGTGATATGAGTACATGTAGGTATACAAGGAGTGACTGTATGATCATAAATGTAATGAATATCTATACAGGGAGTGACTTAATGGTCATGTGTCAGGTGTATGAGTATACCTGATGTTCCTGCTTGGTGACTCGTGGCGGTATGGTCATGTGTAGGTTATACGGGCATACACACGTGTTGCTATATGGTCATGGGCGAGGGGTATGTGTATATAGCGAGTGGCTATATGGCCATGGGTGAGGTGCATATGCATACATGGAGTGACTTTTCTGACATAGCTGGGGTGTATTAGTATATCTTGTGTCGCTATTCGGCTATGGTGCAACACATAGGGATACATGGAGTGACATGGCCAATACTGAGGTGAATATGTATACAAGGATTGACCATGATCATGTATGAATGTTTTGAATAGGTACACACGGGGTGACTATATGGACATATGTCAGGTAAAGGAGTATACCAGGTGGCATGGGTGAGGGTATGTGTATGAAGCGAGTGGCTATATGGCCATTGGTGAGGTGCATATATATATGTATACCTGGAGTGACTCTATGGACATTGTTGTGGTGTTGATGCATATATAATGTCTATTTGACCATCTGTGTGGAGAATATGTATACAGGGGATTACCGTATGGCCAATCGTGAGGTGAATGCATGGGTATACACTGAGTGACTATATGGTTATGGGTCATGTTGAGGAGTATACCCGGTGGGCCTCCATTGTGACTCATGGATGTATGGTCATCCATGGTAATGGGTCAGGTGTACGTTTAAACATTGGGTCACTATATTGTTGTGTCTGTGGTGTTTATGTATATATGGAATGACTGTGTGATAATGGGTGGCTAACGCTTTCCACGTTTAACATTTCGTTAGAGCACAATTGACCGCACATAATGCGATTATCTCGAAATACGCTATTGATCGTGCGTTGAACACGACGTACAATCCGTGCGCTGGCCGAGATGAACACAGTGACCCGTTAGCCACACCAATCATCGTGATTACCCATGCAGTGATCGCCGTTGAATGTGAATAAATATGTCCGAAACGACACGGATTAACGTGTGACCCGTTTTCACAAACCAAGTCACTCGCAGATGTGTTTGGAAAGTCAAATGTGGAAGTCGCATGATTGTGTCTTACTATTATAATATACATTGTATAAGTGGATCATGAATTCCGAAGAAGTCTGTCTGCCAGAATGATGACATGGAATTTGACCTGTAACCAACAACCAACTACTTTTGCCAAAGGTAATGCCGCACATCATTATTATGTAGCGACGACAGTGTTCCGGCCATTTCCGGTTTCTCAATCTGTGAATGAGGAAAACGTGTCTTTTTGCAGAGCTCAAAAGTGATATAAATTCAATAAATTATTGGATAGACTACTTACTTTTCTGTTTAAAATAGGTAAATGGACAATCGGAGTGTGCACCAGACAATTGTAATCGAGTTTCATGTGAAATATTGTCAACTGTAAGTGAAATAAATTCCGTTTGACTTTTGTTGTGTGGCCACCATTTTGATATCGATAAATGACCCCATTGAACTTTGATTTGATTTTGTAACAAGTTATACGTTAAAATTTTAGAATACAAATAAATGACAATGCACAATAAATATTGGCATTAATGTTGGACAAGGTTGTATTCCATGTTATTATGTTTTTGAAGGTAATAATCGTCTGAAAAAGTAGCCTATTTTCGTGCATAAAAAAGTTAAAGGAATCATTTGTAACTTCCAGTAACTCACGTGCCATGTTATTGGTAATCCAATTGGCTATGGAATGCATATTTTTTTTATTTTTTTTGGCTATCATTTTCATTGTGTTTTGACCTAGTAAATACCACTACCCTACAAGAAACAATGTTATTTACATTGTGTGGCAATGGTATGGAGGGAATAGTATGAAAAGTTCTGCCAGCATGACTATGAATTAAGTTCTCTAGCCACAGTAGTATTCTTCAATGTGCATTAACTGCCTAAATTATCAATTTGATTGATTATAATGATCTGGCTTGCGCCTCTAGGGGAAGTTCTGCCCATTTTTTTAATTTGATTGGATACGGGTGGTGTTAAGGATCTGGCAAGTGTCTCCAGCGGAAGTTCTGCCCAAATTCTCAGGAAACAACAATGCTAGTACATATAGTAGGCCTACACGTGTTGGTGACAACAGAAGTCTGGTCAGACCTGTCACTGAACAAACTTGTAATTTTTGTAGCGATTTAAAGAGAATAAAAAAAAGTATTAAATAAAGCTTTGAATGAGCAACACACCGGGATGTGAACCAGACCATTGTAATTAAGTTTGAGGTGCAATTTTGTCAAAGATAATATATTGAAACAAATTTAGTTTAATTTAATAGTGTTGTGGTGGCTGTCATTTTGACGAATGACCATACCAAATAATGATTTGATTATGTATATAACCATTTAGACATTAAATAATTAAAATGTTGAGGGAATAATAAGTAACAGTGCACAACGAACATTGATATTAATCATAGACATGGCCAAATTAAAAAATATTTGTATGTAATAATCATCTGAATAGATAGCCTATTTTCGTGCATAAAAAAAATGAACAAATATTCAATAACTTTCATGCCATGCAATCCAATTCGCTATGGAGTACATAACTTTATTGGCATTGTAGGCATTGTAATCGTGTTATGACTTAGTTAATGCCGATGTCCTTCAAAAATCAATGCTGTTGACATTCTGCTCATATCCCTCCCAAAGACATTAACATTTGCCTCACACAAGATAACAACAAGAATTTGAAGAAAATAATTGATTGTTGTGTTGATATTATGAAATCAATTCATTAATAATATATTGTGAACAACATTTAGGCTAGACAACTTCCTGTTTACATTGTTTGAGAATGTTCATGTAAATCTGCGGGTCAAAGAAAGCCCAAGATTGCGGTACGGTACTACATGTATTCCATGATTTAGGTACAACATACACATCAACTTTATTTAGGTTAACTGTACCATGTGTGAGTAGTTACCAGGACCCCCCCCCCCCCCACACCACTTGCTACATGTTGCACATATACCGGTATCAACATCAAATTAAATGTTGATTGATCGGCAGGAGTAGTACCTTTTTTATCAAAACAAATAACACATCTAACTCAAATGTTAGTCAATTTTCATTTATGAAAAGAAAGTATGTGGTATTTTCTTAAAACTATTCTAGCAAATACTCAGTGATGAGTAGTGACCCATAAGGGAATGCTCAAATATTATTCAAGTTCAACAAATCTAATGATAGGTTGTAATTGTTGAACTTATTATCTGAACATTTCACTAAAATGTACTTTTATTTGTGTTATACTTGCATCTGTCGTCTGCTTATTTTTTCCTGAAAACCCACCAAATGATTATAGACCATTCCAATGCACTTTTATAACTGAGTGGGAACTTCCATTTAGTACATCATGTAAAAATGGTTATGCGATAATAACTGATGTCTATCATGTCCTTCTATAATACCGGTACTGTACAACTCAACTTCTCAAGATCACCTTATATGTATTCATCAGACGCCAATTTTATTTATTGTAGTCTTGATGCTTGGGCACATGAAGTTGCATTACAGGATAGTTTTGTATTCTGTAATAAAAATTAACCCTTGGTCTTGCCCAAGATCTGTTACTTGTATAACTGTTGATTGTCTTCGTTGTTGTCTCATGTCAATCAACCTCCGGGTTAAATTTAACCAAATGTGCTGATGATTTCTCAGGCATATACAAGTTTTCAACCAATCATTCTACATTTATTAGTGTTATTGCTAGAAACCAAATATATAACATACAATCTTCACATATCCTAACTGAAAATAGACAATTGATGTTACAAGATTTTTGTCCCTTAATACACCACCACGACCAACAGACTAATGTAGGAGAGATATTACTACACTGAATTATGAGTGGAAAGCACATTAGCAGTGTCTACAGACATTATTTGGCAACTTCTGGGTGACATAATGAGTTGACAGAAAAAAAATTCCAAAGTCCGAATTAAAAAAAATTGGCAAAAAAAAATTATTCATAGGAATTTTTTTTTTTTAGCTTTCTATATGATGGTAGATGTCTCTGGCTTTGAAAAACATTGAAAATTTGATCGCCACTTGATTTTTTTCCAAAACTTGTGTCATCGCTAAATTATTATGTGATAAACGTGTCGCCTTTTCAAGAAACTGTTTCGAAATTACTACCATAATAGTCCATTGGTTCCTCCAGATTCTCCAGATACAAGTTCTGTTGTTAGTTATATCGGATATGTGGAGCGCTATATTGTGAAGTGGTAATTCTGTTGGATCTATCACTATATTTAGTGGTTCTAAATGTAAATGTTAATTCGTTTAGTTTCATCGTTGGATTAGTGGTTCTGAGAATATTTTCGGAACAGGATTAGTTTTGTGGAATAATTATAATAAATGTATTTATGCTATTAGTTAATAATTAATTCAACCAATGCATGTGTTGCTATTGCCACCCCCCCCCCCCGTTCGTCCTGTTGATGTATTATATATATATATATTGTAATTTTGGTAAATCGCACCCAATTCCCAAGGCTGGCAAACTAATATTTCAGTGATATCCCATTGTTCGTCACGCGCCACAAACAAATCGCGCGGTCGTTAATGTAGCTTCAGTTATTATACAAGAGGACATGCACCCCCCCCCCCCCACCCGCACTCCCCTTATACGCCGTCCCTATATATGTGCCTGCTTATAGTCCAGTGCATTTATGGTTTCACCTCAAAATAATTGCAACACAAAGTTTCTCAGTGGGAATAAGTACTTTAACCCATCACAAATAATATACTAAAAATCAACAAGAATCAAGAAATGCGAAATTGATGAATTTTGTGAAATAAATTTGTCTAAATTTGGTAAAATATTCATTTTATAGCTTTTTAAGGATGTTTATAAAAAACTTCCTTTCACATGTCCTTCCATTTATATATACATTTTGTAGAGTGCACAACCCTGATTACAGAACAGAAAACCTTTCCTGGATACGTTCAGTATTTTTTGAGTTATGTGCCTCCAAAATTTGGAGTTTGTCTAATTTCGGAGGCTCAATTTCTCAAAATTAGTTAAAATCCATTTTTTATGGTCTTGTATTTTAAAAAATAAAGGAAAATGAAGGGATTCCTTGTTGTTTTAGTCATTTCCTCTCTTGGTTGTGCGCAAAATATGATTTCTTTATGCATCTATGATTGAGAGGACAAAAATATTCTTAAACAAAATGTGTGTTCCACCATTGTATGGACAGCCAAATTTGCCTGTGGTCCAGCACCGGCGTGATGAAATAGCATATTTGATGTCATACAAATCAATAATTATATATCCATATTCCCTGTCTTTCTCATAATCACTTAAGTATACATCGTTAAACATATTGTAAAGGAATTTCCCAAATCATGGTGTAGAAAATCAAATTATGGCCCTATGAATCTTTAGAATTGACTCATCTAAAAATGACATTTTGGGGCATTTTTTGTTCATTTTTAAAGGTTTTTGTGTATAAATTGTAAAAACAATGTATGTTTAATGTGCAAAATCAATTGAACTTTCCTCCTGAAACACTTTAGTTTTGAAATAAATGCCTTATGTTGGACATGTCAATGAATGTCACTGAATTTCACTAATTGTTCTGGAAACTGATGCCAAATTTGAATATCTGAAAAATGGGGTAGGGGAAACCATATTGACAAAATCTAGAAAATATGGACCTTGATGCATAAAACTATAATATCACCAGCTCCTACAAAACTTATTCTTTCATACAGAGTAAACTGCTTCCTGTTTTGATGTTCATATTTAGAGCTACGATCATTTTTGTTGTAACTCAATGGCGAAATGGTGAATCATTATTTCGGGCTGGTTCTATATAACATGCTGATAAAGTTCTAAATGAACATCTAATAATTATGAAAGTACTAAACTGCTTACCATGCAAGAATAATCTGCACAAACTTGAATAAAACAACCCTTTGTCTCCAATGACTAGAATATGGTGACAAGATCAAAGCCTTTGTGATTTAACCTACCCCATTATCAACATTCAAATTTGGAGTCAGTTTCTTGAAAAATATGTGAAATCCAGTGACTGCTGATTGGCATAACCAATGTAATCATATTTTTTCCAACACTAAGTGTTTTAGGAGGAACGTTCAAATGATTTGACATATTAAACACTAATTGTATTCATTGTTGTTTACTATTTGTGCACAAAAAAAAATTTAAAATGGACAAAAACACCACAAAACAGTCCAAAATGGCATTTTTGGAAAAGAGTCAATACAAAGGATTCATAGGGCCATACGTTGATTATGGCACATATGTGTTTAGCAATTCCAGCACAGTGTATATAACCTAGTATACGTAAGAGGTTATGAGAAATACAGGGCATATGGATATCAATTTATTGAGTTGTATGACCTCAAATATGGTATTTATCACACCAGTTCTGTGTCACAAGGCAAATTTGGATAAGTCCATACAATGGAACACACATTTTGTTTAAGAATATTTTTGTCTTCTCGATCATAGATGCATAAATAAAATCATTTTGTGTGCACAATATAGTGAGGCAACTAATACAACAGTAAGATACATGTATCCCTTCATTGTTCTCTAGTTTTTAAAATACTAGACCCTAAGATATGAATTTTAGCTAATTCTTCAGAAATTGAGGCTCCGCAATTAGACAAACTCCCAATGTTGGAGGCACATAACTCGAAAAATTCTCAACGTATCTGGAAAATGTTTTATGTTCTGTAATCAGGATTGTGTACTCAACAAAATGGATATATAAATGGAAGGACATGTGAAATGAAGTTTTTGATAATCATCCTTGAAAAGCTATAAAATGGGTATTTTACCAAATATATTTCACAAAATTTATCAATTTCCACTTTATTGATCCTTTTTTATTTTTAGTATGTTGTTTATAATTGGTTAATATATTCCTGCTAAGAAACATTGTGTTGCAATTAGTTTGAGGTTTGGCACATTATTCTCATCAATGCAATGTACTAATAGCACGAAGATCATTATGAACATGGGAGGGAAAGATGTTATGAGTTATGTATTCAAGCGAACATCCCAAGCAATAATAATGAGTGATCCGTCTCTCAAGCTCGACAACGACGTTGTACACATCGACCCACAACTCTTGTTTCAGAGCCTTATCACTGTTGCCAAAGCGCCGACCAGAGGTGATGTAACCTGCTGTGTCAGACTTTTAGGTAGAAAAGGATTTTATTTACATACACTATCACCGGGTGCAGTGTTGGAAGGGGCGTAATTTTGAACCAACTGATTGTGGTTGGCAGGTTAAGGATGGGCGGCTTAATCCTATCAAATGTGAGGAACCACCAGCTCCAAAAGAACTACTGAACATCATTCGTTGTAAATTTAAAACGGAATGCAAAAGCAATAGGTGCACATGCCGAAAACATGGAATTATGTGTTCTATGTCTTGTGGGGAATGCCAAGGTGTTGACTGTTCGAACACACAGCCTTTCGACAACACTGAAATGGAGGCCTAGACTGAAAATCAGAACGATCTATCAAAATTCTATATATTTTTTAATGAATTTCTATATTTTTTTCTCTTTTTTACTATTTTGCCACAAGATATGGACAACTTAGTATCATTGATACCACAACCTGGCCCAAAATTTATGGAAAATCCCATATATAACTGACTGACAACAGTCCAAGTCCAAATATGGCAATTTTCTAATCCATAAACATTAAATGTAAAATTCCATTTTTCTTTGATTTCTTGTCATTTTTACATCTTTTCACCCTAAAATATTTTGATTATTTGCTTGTAGTAACAACATGAAAAAAACCCACAATTGTGAATATAACTATATAACAATAGTTCCAAGCCCAGTTATGACAATTTTACAACTGCATCAAGAGTTATTGTAGACTTCCAGTTTTCACTGAAATTTGGCAAATGTTTCAAATTTTTGACCCAAATTTCGAAAATATAATCAATATTTATAGAATAAAATGATACAAAATCTTGGATACAACTGTACCACAGTTTTTCATTGTGAAAATATAACAATTGTATGTTTACATCAAGAGTTATTAACAAAAAATGTTAAATCTCCATTTTTCACCAATTTTTCATCATTTTCGCCACTTTTTGCCTCAAAAAGGTCATTTCGCATGTTCAGATTTTTGTTGATTTTTAGCTGAGCATACTCTTTGATGCTCCCAACCAAAATAAAACAAAATCTTTTGTGTTGCAATTATTTTGAGGTTCAGCCCTATTTTCTCACAAATGCACTGGACTATTAGTATATTAGAGGTGCATAAATAGTAACGGCGTATAATGGCAGTTTGTTTGGGGGAAGCAGAGCGCTGTTCGTGCCCCTGTGGCCTCTGGTAATGGAAGCTACTTCGAGGCGCCCGTGCGATTTGTCTGTTGTGAGTTGCGTGTGCCTAACAATGGGGTAATCATTGAACTATTCATTCGCCAGCCTTGGGAATCGGTGTGCTTTACCAAAAATCAGGGAACGATTTCAACAATGGGATTGTGCTCTAATATGATGTTAATGTTTCAGAATTATTACTGTGATGATAGTATCATGATACAACTCGGCTTTGAACGTTCCGCGAGGAGTATATAAGTTTGAGTATGTTCAAGGCCAGTTACGTGATTTCATATGACGTTGTACGGTGCCGTATCAACAACCCTCCAGCGAAGAAAACACGAAGATTTTAAAAGCCTTTTATTGAACCATATGTTCATCCAATCGGGCGACAGGCAGTCTATTCGTGTTCGGCACCTTCGAATTATGGTAAAAAAGTTGGTTTGACACTTTTCCGCGGAAATGCTTCTAGAAATGTCTTTTCTGAGAATTACGACTAGACTAGGAGTGGGATGGTTGATTTGCTTCAAATTTTTGGTGATGTTAGTAGAATGTTACATTCATCCAGTTGGCATAGCGACCGATTTATAACTCATCAGTTTCACGCTTCCGAACAAGTACATAATATGTCTTTAACACTATGGCGTTCAATAGTCTTAACTCGTTTAGCACGGGAAACGGATATATCCGTTTCCCAAAACATTACATACAGGACGGGAAACAGTTATATACGTTTCCCACTTCATGCACTTGTTATCAGCGAATGATTCTTTTATTATAATAATTCTTCAACAATTCGGACTAGTTACAGACGAGACACTGTCTATCCAAATTAAGGTAACTGAATACGTATCGATGATACATTGTCGCACTAGTATCGTGCCTGGTTTTGAGCACAAATGAATTATTGGCATCCTTGTTATCTTAATATAGTTTCTTCAAAACGGATCTTTTGTGTGTTATACTGAAAATTTCGTATGCGTCTAATGTCAACAAAACTGCTACTTAGCCAATATCTTATTGGCAGCCACTGTGTTCGCATATATACCACTTCCATACTATTCATGCTTCAAAACGCCAGGATTACGTGATTTAATATACTTATAGCTTGAAACGATCCATGGGAGTGTGACAGATGTGTGAAAATTCTTTGAGTTAGAACGAATTTACCCAAGACATTTGATTCAATTGTCGCAAGTAATGTTAATTATAATTAAGACTTCAGAATAGGCTAACAGCCTAATGTATAATAATGCATTTCAAACCATTTCAGTCTGCGTTAGTAGAATACCAAACGATTCTCCGTTAATGAGAGAGAAGTGCAACACAAATATTGGCTCATTAAAAGATTCATAAATAATTAACATACCAGGATTAAAGGAAGTACGTAAACTTCAGTAACCTAGTCGTATATACATGTATGTCTACGAATAGCGACAGATAGATTCTCATTCAGTTAGTACTGGGAATCCAAACCATTGCGTTAGAAAATCTTATTGGTGACTTCTTTATAGCAACCAAATGTGATGAGCGAGCGCATCTGGTGCGATATAACTCGCTTAGGGCGCGTACACATGGTCAGCAAGAAAATATCAGATATGCCCCATGTGACTTACTTGACCAATGAAATAAATAATACCGGAAAATATCCGACGAAGGCAGCGCGCTGATATTTTATCGCCAATTGGTGATATGTGTTCACCTTGATAGGTGGCCATCGGTTTCCGTTAACTTATCTCGCAGGGATATGATCGTAACAATTCAAGCACTCGAGTTATGATCCATCAATAGTATCGTCTGTTTCAACATAATACGTATTTCCATTTCATATTGGTTGTCAGAACCTCTGATGTATTATATATACATGTATATACGTGTGTACAGAGACGTGGCGACAGGGGGGGGGGGGGGCTTGGGGTGTCTCACCCCCAACTTTGGTCAATATTTTCAACAGTTGGACATTTCATACCTGCCAAAACAGTAGCTGGAAATTTCACACCAACAATAGGTTGAAAATGTTCTTGTAGTTTGATTTTCAAAAAATGTTTTGGGGGAATTAATTGTTTTTGGACCAATATTTGCATATTTTCATATTTTTGGTAAAAATTTTGGTCTGAAATGGTCATCAGTTGGAAACTTTCCAACCTCAGGGGGGTGACAGGTTGGAAATTTCCAACACTTTTAAAGCTTGTGTCCTGGTCCCTCCCCCGTGGCCAGTCAAAGGTCAAAAACTGCTAGTTAATTTAAGAAAACAATATTGTCATACATTTGGTCAACATTGTCATTGGAATTGTCATCAGATGTAAATTTTCCAACCTAAGTGGGGTGTCAGGTTTGAAATGTCCAACTCTAGGAATAATTGAGGCTAGTCAAGATGGTAGGATTTTGCGATTTTCTTGTTCAGATTACAAACTTTTCGCACACCGAGCCAAACCATGGTCTAATATTAGGCCTAAGAGCACTGAGGTGCAAGGGGGGTGCAAATGGAATTATGGAAAACTTGTGTTTGGTCTGATTCTGATTCAATTGGGGGGGGGGTGCAGTTAGAATTTCCCAATCTGGACACCCCCGAACGGAAACCCTCTGCGTGTATGGGTGTGCTTTATAATTTGGTACCTCACATGCCTTGATTTAGTTGCTTTACTTTAATTTGGACTGTATGCATAGAGGGGATGCATAGATGAACCAAACCAAAATTTTGACCAAAAGTAGGAAGATGTGCAACTAGTTACACTGGTTGGAATATCAAGTAATGAGAACATACATCAGAGTTCACCGCTTTATAACTCTATGAATATTCGATATGGACTATAGGTTGTTTGTTCGCAGTAATTCACTCCAACAAACACGACTAACACTAGTCACATTGAGCTCAATCAACGTCAACTAACCCGCCGCTTTCTCACGGGCGTAATCTTTGCAGCCAGAAAATATCACAGTACAATTGTACCTGATATTTTCTTGCAGATATTTTCTTGCAGCTTCATGTGTACGCGCCCTTAGGACGGGAAACGGCTATATCCGGATAACCCAAAAACATTACCTACAGGAAAAAACGGATATATCCGTTTCCCCACTTCATGCACTTGTTATCAGCGAATGATTCTTTGATAATTAAATGTTTTGGCCAGATTAACATGTTGTCAATATATAGGCCGATCGCTCAGTGAGGGGTCCGGGACAATGTAACCTATTTTTGGCGTCACGTGGGGGTTGCATGGCATGATTCGTGACGTAACTGTTCAAAAATGGTGGCGCCCAGTAAGCCTCAGACGCGTAGATAAGTTTTCGGTTGGCACTCACTCTTATTGCGGCATATTACATATATAGGCTTGATTACCCAGAAATTCGGTGGCATTTGACCGCATGCATGCACTCAATGGGAAGTAATATAAATTAACTAATCGCACAAACGCAGCCGTATAGTATGTGCTTAGTTAATTTAGAGTTACTTCCCATTGGGAACATGCGGCCAAATGACACCGAATGTCCTCTAATTGCTGGGTATAATCAAACCAATTGGCACCAACCTGAGTGACGCATTTGCTTTGTTTTTACTACTATCGCGTTTAGCATTGTAGTTCGGACAAACTGCATGCACGTCGTTTCTTTGTTTTGTTTACCACTTACAATGCCATAGGCATTGGTTGTCAACCACCAAATTCAAAGTACATGCGCCAGGCTGCGGTCCTCGACTTGCTAGGTCAGTACATGGCCGGTGGATTTTGACCCCTTCAGCGGAAGGAACCAGAAACGAGAGAAATGTAAGTATATTCCTGGATCATATAACTTTGGAATCTAATTACATTTGATTAAAAATATCGCAAACATCTCGTCATATAGCGAAATTACAACCTCCAAAGGTATAATTTTCGAAAATCTGTTTCAATGACAACCGGTCGCAATTTGGTGGTATCTACCCAAAATTTCTGGATGATCACCCATATAGTATGAGTTGTCACGCGGAGAAGTCTGCCATGACAAATAAACGCATAAATTGCTATACAATGATATAAAAGTAAGCATTTTGACGTTAGAAAACGGGGTTTGGTGGGAATTTTAAATGGCACCATCTGCCAGGTTATTTTCGAGCTATTTAGTTCCAGATGTTGGCAAAATATTCTTGGATCATTTAACTTTGGAAATCATTTATACTTGATTCAAAATGTCGCAAACACCCATGGACACGCATAATTTTCCGAAAATCGGTTGACATAACAACTTGTCGTAATTTGGTGGTAATTTGCTCGTAATTATTTCTGGAATATTTATAAACGATACGGATCATCACCCATGGGTTGTCACGCGGAGACCTAACATTAACTAAACGCATAAATTGCTATAAAATGATATAAAAGTAAGCATTTCTGTAAACAAATATCGTCATTGAGCCTACGGATAATGTTATCGAAAAGAATCACGCCCCAAACGAGTTAAATAGTTTACATTTAACCATTTTCTGGAATGGAATAATGTGATACTATAATCCTGTACCGGCCGGTTCCGGTGCCGATTCGGCATGCCGCGAATATTACCAGCAGTAAGTCGGTACTGGCCGGTACAGACAACCCAGTACCAACATGATGGCAAATATTCCATACAGGCAGTCGACAAGAAGTAGGCAAGAAACTGGAAAGTGAACACAAAATCAAACGCATAATTATGTTAGTCGATATTAATCACCGTGCACGATCATGATGTGACGTTATTTGACATGTTTTATAACACTATGGCGTAAACCGGTACCGACCTGAAACGGCCACATATCGGCATGTTTACTGGGTTATTACAGGATTATACAAGGTGATCTTTGACTCGAAGAACCCGTTCGATGAAGCAGTCTTTTACAATGCTATTTATCGGTCAGCAAATCCGCACACGATTGTATAGCGAAAGATACTTAATCGGTGTTTACCGTTAGATAGCGAATGATATTAAAATTGCAATAACACGTGGCACGCGAGGTTAGGATTGAGGCTAGGATTATTGATAAGTGACGGCGATATTTGCACGAAGAAATGCTTTTAAAGAAACGTTGTATAACACGTGTCACTCGATGTTAGTAGTGAGGCTAGGGTTGTTGAAGAAATAACGGAGATGTTGGAAGAAGTGCTTTTTTTTTTTTATTTGACAAACAATATTTCCAAAGGGAATTTTTTTGCTAGTGCTAACCCTGATTGTGTAACATTCGTCGAAATTCGATCACGGTTGACCGTGTGTAAGTTCAAGCTTAACTTGAAATTTTACCTCTCGAACCAACATGTAGTTTCTGTCTGCAAGTACGTCATCCCGTTGGATCCTGTTCTTCGCATTAGAGCTAATAGGGTAGAGTTACTACGTATTTTGATATTTTCGCAGTTTTAGACCATGCACGAACCAATTTATACAACAATTAAGTGACATTGAGATTACAATATGTTATTCAGACGTACATTTACTTTCGTTAAAGGTACACAATCCGATGCGATGGTCCCCGTATCATCAGATTCCAACAACAACATTTCTCCAATTTAGTTATCAGAATCGGATTAATTACCAAAACATAATGGTAACCACAGTCAACTTTAGTATACAATTTTCCAAAACGTGTTATAAACCAACATTTTGTTCAACGCAATTTGATATCGAGAGTATATCGGTCGGCTCGTCGAATATTTGTTAGGCCGCCAAATATTCCAGGTGGTGAAAAATAACAGATTTAAAAAATGTATATCTGAGCTTTGATGGGTGGGTTCCTCGACTCGAATCAGATATTGTTTTCCCCGAAGCCAAAGAAATGGTTATTTAATAGTAGCGTTATTTCGCAGTATGTATCTTTAAGTAACACTGACAGCATTTTGCCCATTAGCCTGGTTCTTGAACAGTGGCGTCTGGTACTTCTGGTAACTAAAAAACTTGAACAACGACAATTAATCTAACGCCGAGAAGAGAGTTGTATGTGCAGGGATGCTTTATTGTATACGTCCACACATACACATAAATGGACAAGAGAGTTAAATAGATAGTGGCAGTGGCGTCTGGTGCTTCTGGTAATCCAAAATTTTATCGACCTTGAACAATACAAAAATATATGGTACCGAGAAGAGAGTTGTCGGCGCAGAGATGGTGATGATCTGGTTACATATACATAATATGTAAATGGTAATGAGAGTTAATAGATGGACGTCTCGATCGCGATGATCCAAATTGATGTTTATGCAAATGAGATTAGGATTTGTAAATCGGCCCTGATAACAATTAGGTATAGCTGAATACTTTCAGGTCCTCGTTGTAGATGCCATATATATGTGATCGATATATATCTATATGCAAATATGGCACACTGTCCTACCATCATTTGCACTAGTACGATTTCTAGCTGACACCTCAAAATATTTAAGCCAAATTTATTCCATATATGGCTCAAATTACCTTCCTGTCAGGAAATTGATGTCAATAAGGTGGCACACGTTAGAACTTGTACTGCACATTTGAAAGAAATACAACACCGTCGTGTAAATTTTGCAACAGCGCATGCGCTGGGCATGTATTTTTTGCTTCTTATGCGCTCAAACGTCGTTAATGAAAGATCAATGTATAGAAGCGCGTTGGATATGACCTGACTGTCAGACGCATACTGCGGGTTGATCCCCCCCCCCCCCCCGGTTCTCCATAATGCGGGTGACCTCCATTGACTTGGTCTGGCTCTGACACTCACAGGCGCTGGTTGACATTCACCTATATATGCGAGTCTCCCATATATGAAGCCTCGCATATATAAGAGAATGCATTGGCCTAAACATATGCACATAGACATTGAAAGGGTTAAAAATACGCGTTCGTGTCCTTATTCATTCTTCAACCTGTCGATATTATAAATGCAATAGGATTAAAGGTACTCAATCCAATCAGACGCTCCTAATTTACTATTTCTTTGGCTCCGGGGGTAAAACATATTTGATTCGAGTCAAGGAACCCACCCATCAAAGCTCAGAGTGATCAGATATCGATTTTTGAAGTTTCTTATTTCTCGAGATGTGTAATAATATGTGGCCCAGAAACACCTGGTCAAACGGAGGGTTTCGGACAAAATTGCGGATGAAGATGGATAACTCTAAAATCAAGTGGTATTACGGTCAACTTTCGTGATACTTTAGTGATAATACGGCCATATTTTGTGGAACAAAATGTTGATAAATAAAAACTTTTGGGAAATTTGATACCATAGTTGACAGCACTTGGTTAGCATTATTTTGTTGCAATAAATACATTCTAATAACTAAAGCGTATTTAGAAGAAATGTTGTTGTTGTATCGTGATGGTATGGTGACCGTCTGATCGGATTCAGTACCTTTAACTATTAATTACACCTTATAAGCCATCACTAATTGCGAGGCTTTCCTGAAACGAATGGTATTGAGCGACCAATAGTTTCAACTTAATTGGGGAATTGAAATGTCACTTGCTAAAAGTTTGAACAGAGCGAACCTACTCACCACCTATGATCCAACCATATATAGGCTGCTTGAACTTACTTATGAATGTGCGTGTCGAATATGACGTGTTCACCGTCGTGAAGGCTCGGGCATTTCCGCTCTATGTCGCGCGTCCCCGGACAGTAGCAATTATGTATGAACCTTGTCTCATTAACAGGAGCATGTCCTCTGTTCCTCACGAAGGTGAATACATCTGTGCATGGTTCACCAGGGTGACACTCGTCGAATTCTGTTCGCTGTAATGTGATATATCGACTATTTAAACTCGTGGTTAAAGAGACTCAATCTCTTCGAAGTGGGTACATGCTAAGTAACATAAATGTTATAAAAGTCTGTAAAACTACTATCACAAACAAGTATACATGTAAAATAGATCGTTAGTTCGTATTTTTTTTAGACGTTTGTCGTCATAATTACTGACTATAAATATAAATTATTTATGGAACAGAATATATATATAGTATGGTGTTTTTTGTTTTTTTTCCATTTTTCATGCGTAATTTTAAAATCATTTTCATGTGGTACCGTCCCATTATTCCAAGCTATATTCAACAGGTAGCATATATACCTGCTCGCTATTGATGGACAAGAGTGATTAGATTCGTAAATAGACAATGTTAACTTTACTTTCACATTATCTCAAGATATAAGACGTGATCAGAAATTATCATAATCATGGTATCGTTGTTGCAGATGTATGGTCGGGGATATATAGGTTCTTCCACATGCACGTTGGAGACAAGCGTTTAAAAAACCTATATCAACACATCGCATGTTAAAGGATTCTGGTGTATCGTCTTCTCCATCCTTCATTAAAAATACTATCCTGGCATTTCTCATCAGGTAGTTGAAGGTCAAAGCTCGATATTGCATGATGTAAGTGACTTTGATGAGCGATTTTGCTTTGCGTCGCTTACAATCATGGAATTTCTCCCGGGTAATCAAGTCAATATTTATTGCGATATCGGCTCTTACAATTCATAAAACTAATGCAATCTCGAGATGGACATTCACTTCCAGTGACATACATTACTATGGAACATGTATTAACTGAGAATATATTACCCGCAGTGGAAAAAACTATATAAGAGAAACAATCCGAAGAAATTAACACCCTATCCGTCATGAAAGTTATGGCTTCACGGTTAAAGCCAGAACGTGCACATAACTTGGTGACAGAGTGCCCTAACTGTAATCGCAACTGCCAACAGTGACTATGCAAAAGCTCTCTAATGCGTGGGAGGCATCTCGTTTACCATGCCTTCATTTACCCCAAAGGAGATATATAATACGCGAAACTTCGTTTACCCTGTGTCACATGAAAACCCACACACGCACGGATGGGGGCTGCGGCCGCGCATAAGTGTCGCTATTAACCCCTAACTTTCCAGAATGTCAATACATATATTGTCGCAATCGTACCAAGATGAACTCCACATGCATCCACATATGTCGGCAATTAACCCTCGATGTGTCACCATCGCCGATTATGTTCGCCACCAATGAAGCGGATGATTTTAGTGACCATGCAGCATAGTGCTTGTGTCTCATGATAACCCATGCAGTGCATGCACGCCATTCCTTGTGCGGAAGTTAATTTTAATGTACACTCAGCCTTGTAGGGACATGACGATATAGGGGGTTGGGTGTGCGTACTCATAGTGCACGGGGACACTGTCGTGCATGTTTTCACGTCTGGTTACATGTAGGGAGGCGGTGAACACTATATGTGCATGTTATCAAGACTTGTCACGTGTAGGGACGCGGCGACAGAGGGTTTTGATGTACGAACATATTGCATGGCACAATGTCGGTCTATTTGGATATTTCATGTGTACTTTATCAAGACTGGTAACAGGGACGCGGCGACAGGGGTTGATGTGCACGCATACACAGAGTATTTGGAACACTGTCGGGTCTATTTTAAAATTGCTTGCGCATGCTCTCAAAGTGGTCACACGTAGGGACGTGGCGACATGGGGTTGGGTGTACGTAGTCATATTACATGGGACACATTCGGGCCTATTTGATAAAGTCATGTGTATGTTCCAAGGCAGGTCACATGGACCTGTCAGATTGGGTTGGTGTGGCCCGGGTCTTATATTGCATGGGACACTGTCGGGTCTATTTGAACAGTTCATGTGTATGTTCTCGTGTCTGGTCTGGTTAAATGCATGCCCCTTGAACCAGACCGAAATGTCCAAGTTTCATTATCACGGGTTGAAATCTTCCAACATATGCAGCAAGTTTTAATTGTTATGAGAAAAAACTGCCAAACATCAAACTAATTGAAACACAATTTTTCTTAGCAGGAATTAGTCTATTAACCCATTATAAACAACATACTAACAATCAAAAAGGATCAAGAAAGGTGAATTTGATAAAGTTTGTGAAATAAATTTGCCATAATTTGGTAAAATACTCAATTTCACAAGTCCTTCCATTTGTATATCCATTCTGTAGAGTACAAAATTATGATTACAGAGCAGCAAACATTTTCCAATACGCTGAGTATTTTTCGAGTTATGTGCCTCCAAAATTGGGAGTTTGTCTAATTGCTGAGACTTAATTTCTAAGAATTAGCTAAAATCCATATTTTATGGTCTAGTATTAAAAAAAAAGGATATCTTTGCATTAATTTCCTAACTAGATTGTGCACAAAAATGATTACTTTATGCATCTATGATTGAGAAGACAAAAATGTTCTTAAACAAAATGAGTGTTCCATTCTGTAGCCAAATTTGCCTTGTGACACAGAACTGGTAGGATGAAATACCATATTTTAAGTCATACAACTCAATACATTGATATCCATATGCCATGTATTTCTAAAAACCTCTTAAGTATACTAGGTTAAATACACTGTTTTGGAAACACATTTGTGCAAAAAAACAAAAACAAATATGGCCCTATCATGATGAATCCTCAGTATTGAATATTTTAAAAAAAAGCCATGTTGTACTGTTTTTTTTTATGTGTTTGTCCATTTTAAAAGGTATTTTTGTGCACAAATAGTAAACAACAATGAAAACAATTAGCGTTTAATGTGTATAATCATTTGAACGTTCCTCCTAAAACACTTATGTTGGAAAAAAATATAATTACATTGATTAAGCCAATCAACAGTTACTGGATTTCACATTATTTTTCAAGAAACTGACTCCAAATTTGAACGTTGATAATGGGGTATGTGTAATCACAAAAGGCTATAATCTTGTCACCATATTCTACTCATTGCATGCAGACAAAAGTTGTTTTATTCCAGTTTGTGTAGATTATTGTTTCATAATAAAACAATTAGTACTTTAGTGGAGGTATATTTATAACTTTATGGGCATGTTACATAGAACAATCCCGAAATAATAATTCGACATCGAGTGGCAACACAAAGGATCGTAGCTCTGAATATGAACATCAGATCAGAAAGCAATAAACTCTATATGAAATAATGTTTATAGGAGCTGGTGATAGTAAAGTTTTATGTATAACGATTATGTCTTCTGAGATTTTGTCAATATGGTTTCCCCTACCCCATATTTCCGATATTCAAATTTGGAGTCAGTTTCCAGAAACATGAGTGAAATTCAGTGACATTCATTGCCATATCCAATGTAACGTTGTTATTTCAACACTAAGAGTTTTAGGGTAAACGAACCTTGCTTTTACTATTTATACACAAAAACCTTTAAAACGGAAAAAAGCCCCAAAATCGCCTTTTTTTTAGAAAGAAGTTAATACTGAGGATTCATTGGGCCATAAGTTGATTTTCTACAAAATGTTTTTGGAATTTCCTTCACAGTGAGTTTAACCATGTATACTTACATTATAAGGAATATGGATTTATATTTATTGAGTTTTATGACCTCAAATATGCTATTTCATCATGCCGGTTCTCGACCACAGGCAAATTTGGCTGTCCATGCAATGGAAGACACAATTTGTTTAAGAATATATTTTTTATTTTTGTCTTCTCAATCACAGATGCATAAAGAAATCATTTTTGTTTGTGCACAATCTAGAGAAGACATTAATAAAACAACAAGAAATCCATTCATTTTTCTTTAGTTTTCAAAATACAAGACCATAACAAATGGATTTTAGCTAATTTTGAGAAATTGCGGCTCTGAAATTTTGGAGGCAAATAACTCGAAAAATACTGAACGTATCTGGGGAAAAGTTTTCTGTTCTGTATTCAGGATTGTCTACGCACTTTACAAAGTGGATATACAAATGGAAGGCCTTGTGAAATATTATTTATTAATCATTGTTGAAAGGCCATAAATTGAGCATTTTATCAAATTTTGACAATTTTATTTCACAAAATTCACAAATTCATCAATTTTGCCTTTCTTGGATCTTATTTAATTTTAGTATGTTGCTTGTGATGGGTTATTGTACTTATTCCCAATGAGAAACTTTTGTTGCAATTAGTTTGAGGGGAAACCACAAATGCACTGGACTTTTAACATAATACTAAAGTTCTGGTGTTGCCATCGATATAATTGATCTAAGATCACTGCGCGTGTCGGTACCACACGTGTGTCTTGCTAAATCATAAGGCCGAATGTAGGGGCTAATTGTGTTATATATATATATATATATATATTAAATTTATAATACTTTACAAATATACGTGATTAAATCTTATAAAAATAGTTCATGGGGGATATGATGCATGCATCTTCTTTTCTTGTTATATGCTGTTGAGGAGATTGTGGGAATTTATTGACGATGGTATTTTGTGCGATGTTACTAGTCATCCCAATAATACCGACAAAATGTTCAACATTGCAAGTGAGAAATTCTATACTTGAAATAGAAACAGTTGTCGATTTCAAATTGGGAAATATGCCGTTGCTGTCGTAACATTTGAAAATTCGAATCAATAATCGTGTAGTATAAAATGAATATGTTTTTGTATCAAAAGCAGAACGGCATGCAATAATTATGTACGTTAATTTCCACAACGGCAGCGTGTAGCTTGTTGACATTTAGTCAATTATAGAAACGTCGGGTGCCAGCTGATAAGGTTTGTCTCAAGTGCGATTCAGCCCAGTCGGTGAGGAAGATGAACTGGGGTATGAAACATCGTAAGTTGGCACCCACCGAGCGCATTCCTATGCCGCCCCCTGGTGAAAACACACCATCGTATTTTTATCGCACCGTTTATATAACAAAATATGCATATCTACGTACATATTCATTTTCTATCTTTGATCGCATTGCCATTATCGTTCCAAACATGACAGTCATCCAAGCAGCAAATTGCATCACAGTGGCCATTTTGATCTCCTGAAACAAAGATTTGACGGGTCTATAATATATTGTGTATAGCAATTGCTATTTAAAAAAACACAGTGCCAATTATTTTAAAGGGATTAAAGAGGTATTGTACACTAAATCCTGCCATTTTTGGGACCACCTCCTTTTATACTCAACAGAATATATGCAACAAACGAATGAATTTGAGCCATGGATGAGTGCAAAATACACTCATTTGCCGTATGAACGATAAAAACAACATGGTAATTATAATGAAAATGAATTTATTACTCCAGCCATAAATTTATTTTCATTATAATTACCATGTTGTTTCCATCATTCATAGAGCATATTAATTTGATGTTTATATTCTGTTGAGTATAAAGGAGATGGTCCCATAAATTGCCGGATATAGTGTACAGTACCCCTTTAAAACCCACTCGAAGACTTGGCTGTTTTCAATCCTATAGGTCTGGGGCCGTGCAGTACTGGCGTTATTGTAAACCAGAATTGATGAGGTTGGTTGCAGTTATGGTCTCCTGCGTAGTCACTAAAGACAGTGTTGTGGTGCTATGATGTTGGGATCTGTCTGGATTGTAAATTAACTGTCACTTTATAGTCTGGTCGATAAACTAAAATTTTAGGGTCAACCTAGAAAACATTTGGACTAAGTTCAACTTAGTCCAAATGTTTTCTAGGTTGACCCTAAAATTTTAGGTTGGTTTCTATTCCATTTTGAAGAGGAATATATCCTCTATAACATATCCAAAATCCGCTAAAATCCGCTTTGAGCATTTTCTGTAATACAAGATGGCGTCCATGATGGCAGTTGGTATAGAAAAATCCTGAATTTCGGTGGTAGGTGCGCCATCAAATACCAAATTAGTAATAAAATAAAATCCACACAAACAATCCTTAGTCGTAAACCATATCGGTAGAATGTCTGTCCAAAATGGGCGCCAAAATGGACAAAATCGAATGAAATTTACAATTTGCGGAAAATTGAATAGCTGGTTATAAAAGAACGAACAGGCCGTCGAATTATACGAGGAAGAATGATTTCAGAGTATAAGGGGAGCTATTGATAAGAGTATGTAAGAATTCTCTCTAATGTATCTCGCGAGAGAGCAACCGAAAGCCAGGTCTCATACAACGATTGAATGTGAACTTTTTGGGCGCCAAGAAATAGAAGAATAACGCAGTTTTATCTGTACTGTTTATCTTGAATCGTGTAATATATGTGTATTAAAACATTTAAATGTGATCTAATAGGGATGTACTCATTGTGTGACCTTTTCTAGAAGCAGAAATATATGTAATGAAAACAGTCTCACGAATGTGACCGATAATCATTTATTTTTGAATCTACAACACACAGTCTGTCAAAATTCACTGCTATATAACAGTATGAGAGCTATTCATATGGTACTAGGTAAAATGTGTAGATCCTATTGTTCGTGTCTTAAAATAGTAGTCATAGTTGCCTCCGGTCAAGTGATTAAACACGAATATTTCATTTTTATCACACAAATACATGGTGGTATACCATGAACGCAATTTATCAAAATACAAAGGATTACAATAGACTATCTTCAATAAATTCTCAACATAACCCAATTTGCCTACATACTCTATGGCAGAGACTGTCTTTATACCTGGAAATTATGTGCACTTAAATGCACTAAGGCCACATATACGTGAAACGTACGACCTTTTCTGCAACCGCATCGCCGCGTTTACCCATTCTCCCTAATGTTACACATATCTGCTGCATATACAACCATAAATAGCAACATTGAGTGAATGGTAAACGCAGAACTAATAAATGTAAACGCTGATGGCCTGATATTTAGCGCAAGTATGTGGGTGGCAATGGTAACATAATTTCAAACAACAAGATACTGACAACTAATAGTGTGTATTGCGGGGTACATATGCATGTTGTAAAGTGCCGATTGAAGTAATTTGAACATAATTGTCTACTGAGAAACCGGTTTGGGAGCACCATGAAAATTAGTACTAAATAAAATGTACGACGTACAGTCTCTTCGATCTAGTGAGATATGGTACTATTCTGTTGAAGAGATAAGTGTTTCTTGACAGTATAATCAGCATTACGACATACGTGTATGGTTTATTGTCACGGAGAGTGTTGAAAATTCTGGAAATATAACTAGTATTTACACAGATAGGGTGGGCTCTTCAGATTCTGCTTTACATTCAATAATTAATCATCATTCCAAAAGGAAACTACCACGCACTGTGTGACAAAATATTACTTCGTGTGTTGCATGCCCAAAATAACTGTTTTTGGTCCGACTGTTGTGTGTATTCTAATAAGAAAACCCGAACGTAAATCATTGGGTTAACGTGCGTAGCAGTGATCGATAAATCATTCAGATAGATCTGTTTTAATTATATGTGTACCTTTAAAGATATATAACAACATTCTTGTAAATTACAAATGTGTATTTTCGCTTATAGGGGGTTATCCAATATGTTGCTTTCATCGTAGCATGGATTGTAGTTGCGGCCATTTTGACAGCCATTTCATCGCCGCGATTGCATTGTTTTATGTCCTTGTCACTCTATTCGCCCCCTATACTCGTTTACACAAACTGGTATATATCGGATGGAGTATTAATGCGTTCTGGTGTCGCCGATGAGGGATATTTTAGAAAAACGTACTTCGCAAGGTCGAAAAATGAGCATTTTTAAAAATCTCTGTAAAAAAAGTTTGCTCAAAGCGGATTTTGGATATGTTGTAGAGGAAATATTCCTCTTCAAAATGGAATAAAAACCAACTTAGTCCAAAAAATTTCTAGGTCAAACCTTTTATCGACCAGACTATTAGGGCCAGCCAACCTAAAATGAATCAAATGCCGTACAGCGAGGAACTTTTGTCGGATATATAGCGCTGGTGGTAATATTTATTCAAAGGTCGATTGTCGTCAAGCGTATCATCAGTTTCGTTTGCATTAGGGCACCCAATCAACACCCCAAAATAAATAAGTCTCCCCAGACTTATTGCATTGTATCTCAGTAATTCTGAAGCTCATTGTCAAGACATGTTGCGTATATGATCAGTATCAGCATGAGGCTGATTATTTGGGATAATGCTGACTTCCATGAGTTTGGTTGATTGATTGATTGATTGTTTTTTTTTGTACAATAACAAATGATATACCAACAAAATTATGAACAAGTATATGATAAGTATTGTACATGAGCAGCATGGCCATGGTTGGTCGTCTTCCAGCTGCCCCTGAATGATATATAAACATAAGGATGGCGGATGAATTAAAAGATGTATTCAGAGTTCGATACCTCTAGATACGGCACCAATATGTTTTATAAAGTCTATTTCTGTGACGGCATTGTGGTGCTGAACAGTTTTACCATAAGCAGAGTGGACACATTTTCACAGGTTATAAATTTATCAACAACAAAAATTTCTGTCAATTTAATTTTCCCTCAAGTATTCCATTAAATAACATTAATTCTAGACTTGACTGATTATTTTCCCCAACGGAAACGTGTGTTATGCATTATGGTGCTTATCAAGCAATAGTGTTTACACGATATCAATAACCCCGAATACATCTTTAGTATTTATGCTATATACATGCTGTCCCAGACTTGAACGCGAAGCGGAAATTAAAGATACACAAACTATATATTTATGGCACACTATAGACTAATTGTATACGTGGTGCGGTTGCCTTGTTCCGATTAAGAGGAATAAAACAAGGTGATTGCCATGCTTGAGTGATGAACATTTGTATGGAGCTAATGCTCAGTTCAAAAGTCACAAAACCGTTATGAGAGATCAAAGCTCATTAAATGTGCATGCGAAGAACAACTTAGTGCTTCATGTATTATATCCTCAGGTAACACCAAATCTGCTCAAATCTCCGAATATCCAACTCAACAGAGTAGATTAATGCACTAAATAATCGACTCCTTGACCACAGCAGAATTATGGGTAATTTTTCAGGATTTAGTCGGAAATATAGCTTGTTGCCATTCATCGGAAAGCTCTCAGTGAGAGCTTTCCGATGAATGGCAACAAGCTATATTTTCGACTAAATCCTGAAAACTTACCCATAATTATGCTGTGGTTAAGGAGTCGATTATTTAGGGCATTACTATATGTTTATCTCTTAACGGATGTTGTCACATAAAAAAGTGAAATAAACCAAAACTATACATGCCGTAATTTTTTTCAAACTCAGTTTATTTTTTGTTCGGTCCACTAACCAAGTTACAAAAGATCCTAACTGAAAGTAGTAACAAGGCACTGATCGATTTGTCGTGGCGTGTTCCTTATTACGGAGTAACCCTAACGAGCCATTTTGACAGGATGTCGCTGACATTATCGACTTATCAACATCGGGTCCAATTAGAGGATCCCAGTAACAATGCTGTCCTATCGAGACAACGATAATATGTCAATACACTGAAACAAATAGTTTCATTTTCTGATCGGCGAAGTTATCCGGCCACAGATTGTGATCAATATACAGGACAGGAAACATCATAAAAATATTATTTGTATATATGAGCCGACTTGAACATAAATTGACAACCCAAGTGAAGTCGGTCATCAAAAATCGCACAGAGCATGCAATCTCCAATTGGAACTTTCACCTTCTGGTGAAATATACACAAGAAAACCAATGTCAGAAATGGTAACGCGCTCAAATCATATATTATATACCCATGATTGTAATTATAGAATATAATATATATTGGTTTCGCGAATGACCAACTCAGAATTCTGTTAAAATAACAATAACAACAATGGTAACGCGCTCAAGATCATATATTATATACCCATGATTGTAATTATAGAATATAAAATATATTGGTTTCGCGTATGACCAACTCAGAATTCTGTTAAAATAACAATAACAACCAGCACCTAATTAACGAACCGGTGCCCTTGGCCGTCTCCGACCACAACCCTCAGTGGGCTGCAGAACGAAAAATGTCTATAAAAGTTGAAATATAAGACTTACAAATTATCTTTTTCATTTCTTTTATTTGTAATTGACATAGCTTGTCACAAACAAAAAATCAACATTATTGACATAATAATGTAAAGGACAATAAACGAAATTGAAATCCCCAACTACACCTTTTACCGGACTCGGCCTCTGGGTCGCGCAGTTCGACTTTTAAATCCGTCCCAAAAATTCCCAATATCTATAAATAAAAACCCCAGCGTAAACTCCTGCAGCGCCCAGCCGAAACAAGAATTTGGACATTAGTATACATGCGGCGCGCGTAATGAGCCGACTTCGCGATGAACATAAATTGACTACCCGAGTAAAACTATGATCGTAAGCAACGCAAAGCAAAATCGGCCGAAAAAAAAAATCGCACAAAGTATGTAATCTCCAGTTAAAACCTTCACCTGCTGTGAAATACACAAAATTATCTGAGAAATAAATTGGCTACGCTATTGTTTTGTCCGACGGAGTTATGCCCCCTTTTCTATTAGGTTGTGGTCCGGATTAGATGATAACTCAGGTTATAAATATCCGATAGCTTTCAAATTTAGTATGTGGATTAATCACAAGAAAATACAGACCAATTCGAATTTGGGTTCGGTCCGACTATTGCTGAAGGAGTTATGCCCCTTTTTTTACTTAGGTTTCGCTGATTATTTTGTTGATGGTAGCTTTCAAATGCTGATTATTGTGTTATGATGATGATAACTTTAGTTATTTAATTGTTAATTCCGAGAGCTTGAATAGCGTCAGCCACTTGAGATATATCAAGTATAGTCTAATTAATATAATGTCTCCGAGATCAAGAATGTCAGGGCGCGTTCCAAGTGCGTCTTTGGTATTCCCTGATAACGACAGGAGTGATGGAGTAGGCAGTTCAGGTATTCAAACTGATTGTTGTGCCGACATTCATTCCATTCAGTGTTCACGATGATGTTTCCGCGGAATGATGGAATTAGTCCTAATCAGTTCTTCCCAGATGCGTCCATGAATGACCAATTATTAATGACATGACAATGTAAATTGCCATATATCATGGCATGTATATATATATACTCTGGCTACGCCCGAAGACATCATATTCCACCAGTTCAAAGCCATGGAGATTTTTTAAGTTCTCGCTGGGAATTCCATAACATCGAAACAAAAACGCAGATAATGCATTTCTTAATTGGTGAATGTTATTTAATGTATTTCACGGTGGATGAGGGTCCCAGTTCGAGATGACATAATGGGCGACGTTTGCGATAAATATTAACCCTCTCTATATAGGGTAATGCTCTAAATAATCGACTCCTTAACCACAGCAGAATTATGAGTAACTTTTCAGGAGAAAGCTTTCCAATGAATGGCAACAAGCCATATTTCCGACTAAATCCTGAAAAGTTACCCATAATTCTGCTGTGGTTAAGGGGTCGATCATTTAGAGCATCACTGTATACTAAAGCATCATTGATGAGTAGTTATCCCATAGGAAATGTTCTGATATGTAAGTTCAATAAACGACCATATATAGTTCCTTTGTTGAAATTATTATCTAAACATTTTCCCCTCAATACATAGCACTCCTTCTGTACGTTTAGTTATATGTTGTCTGCTTATATTACCTATACGTCCATGCAAATAAATAACATACCATTCCGATGTACATGTTTTAACTGACAGGGGGAAATCCATTTAGTATAGGCAGGTTTAATTGACTATCTGGGATAAATTTGATGATCGTGAGCCACGCATATAACCATTATATATTGACCTTCATCATGTGACATCTCCTTGTTATTATATTCCTGATATGGTGGAAATAAAGAGCGTTTGTTTCACTTCTGTGCCAAAAACAATTAAAACAGCTGGAAATTGGCTGTGACCATGAACAGTATTTTCCACAGCATAAGAAGCCGGTATATCGATATTTCGTGTATTTGTCTGCCAATCTTATACCTCCTTCCGAAATACGTAGACAAACGTTGGAAGCTCGAATGAGCAACGTTTAAAGGTACTCAATCCGTAAAGATGGTCCCCATCTCAACAGATTCCAACAACAACAATCCGATCAGAGGGTCCTTTATTACTCTTTCTTTGGCTTTGGGGGTAAAACATATTTGATTCGAGTCGAGGAACCCATCAAACAAAGCTCAGAGTTATTATATATTGATTTTTGAAATTTGTTAATTGCTCGAGATGAGTACTAATAACTGCCGTCAATTTGGTAACCTGCTCGAGATTTTACGCCAAAACTCTATTCAAACAGACAAGGATGGATAACTCTATAATCAAGTGGTAATAATAACGAAATTTTGACTGTCTTCTGGGCCAGAAAGAATTCCCGATAATGAAAAATAATAGATTTCTAAAATCGATATTTAACAAATCTGAGCTTTGATGGGTGACTTCCTCGACTCGAATCAAATATGTTTGACCCCCGAAGCCATTGAAATAGTAATTGAGAGGAGTTTTATCGGATTGAGTACCTTTAAATTCAGTTCATTAACTTTGGTTTGTGCAGTCGCTCCAATCGGACATCCTCACCACCTTTGCAGTCGCTCATCCATATTAATGAGACCGTGTATGATTCATTTGATAACATATATAAAAGTGACACTATATGTAAGCCCAAAGTGTGACCGGGTGGGCAAATGGGACTTTCCCGAGCCTGGACGTTTAGTCTGGTTCAAAGCTAGGAGTGCAGCTGGTAATTTCAAGGAGAACACCCAACTGGGACACTCTAGCCACGTCCTGACTGTCAAATATTTGATCGTTGTATATGCACCTCAACAGCAATCGGTTAAGATGGAGATGCATGTTTTGCATAAATACAGCCAAATATGGCAAGAGATTTTCAACAAAGTATTTCTCTGGATCTATCTGGCGATAAATCTTGAATTTCACATATCACCACCTTCATTGTATGTATAATTTGAGCAGTTATTAAGAGACAACAAAAACAATTGATTTTAATACATTTGAGAGGTTGAAAATATGATTTTCTTTGTTGTCCCTTTAGGTACCAAGTACTGCTAGAACAATTAATAATTTCACACAAAACTCCAATCATCAAACAGCTAATTGTCTTGGCTCTATGAGAGGAGGCTTCATTTGTATCATAATGTGGAGTTAGATTTTTAATTGCAAATATAGTACCATACCCTCATATATTATAACGAAGAATAAATCAGTCAGAAATATTCCAACCCAATGAAAACAACAGTTTTCTGTTGATATGCAGTGTCACACTGACCAACCGTTTCCCCGTTGTGGTGTGCGTTTGGCCGTTGTGGTGTGGTGAAACGCCGTTGTATGGTGTTTTTGGCGAAATTCGCAAGCGGGTAGGAGAGGGCTGATTACCAAAATCGAGATGGGGAGTTAATGTGCATATTTATTATAATGAGACCACCACAGCCATGAAGAAGGATATTATAACCAACGAATGAGCGCTTCCCTGGCTCTCTGTTTGTTTGTACGGCTGAGAAATAGCCTACACAACATGCCAGGGTGGGCATTCTGACCATGGTTCCTCGAGATGAAAGCCATATTTGCTCACCCCTGAACACAATTTGACACCCCGCTGGTATTCTCCACGTAAGAAAAATTATCCCCGATCATGCGGTAACGGCCCCAACTCTCCAGTGGCCTAAATATTCAATAAAATCCCAATCGAAGTGGGTCAACAGCAGCGAAAAAATAGCAACGCCGTTGTGGTTTTAATGGCAACAACGTTGTGGTCGGGCTGGTTTTTCGATTTTCGGCGATCGTGCAGTATTTTGATGTTTTTGAGACCAGAACAAGGTGTTTCACGCCTATTTCGTATTGTGTATCCAAAATATTACATGTATTATCCGTATAAGCAATGTTTACTCGTGCATACGTGCCACGTAACCTGTCCCCATAAACACGTTTGTGTGCTTCAAATCGAACAAGTCATGCATTTTTCACAGCCAGTTATGAGGTGTTATGAACTGCCCGTTAATTGTCCATATATATGCGGGACATTAATCTTCATTTTGACTTATATGCTGTATGGTTTTGGTATATTTAGTGTGAATATACGACCGAAAAGTTGGTTGAAATTCTGTATATCAGGTGGACAGATATTTCACATTGTATTCACATGATATGTAACCTCATAATGGCCTTCGAGATGATGATTGCTGTTTAAAATAGTCACACAGAATACTAAAATACAGAGTTTATGTTATAATAGATTTACATCAATCATAAATATATCGCAGATATTACTTGATAATATGGTATTGTCAAGTTTGTCCGTTTATGTTGTCTAAATGAAAGTCAAAACGTTACATATCCCGACTTTGTTTTGCATAACAATGCGTACAAACTTTACGCGATAATTATAACACTGATAGGGAAACTGGTTATAGCCACTAACCCTGAACTTAGATGGACATACTTGAGACACACAATTACAACGTAAACGACATGTATATAAATAACAAACAAAACCTACATATTTATAACTTTGTTTAGTGATGAACCACCAAAAATGATAGATATTTGACCCCCAGTGCATGCTCCTATAACATACGGGACTTAGAAACAATTCGCGTTATTTCGTATAAAGACACTAACAAAATAACGTGCATCATTTAAAATTTAATGACACCGCCCTACCCCAGACCCACCCACACAGAAAAGCGAATTTGGGTCATGATAAATAATATTTAACTAAATGTGGTGTGAGAGTTTAGTGTGTAATACTACCAAAAAAAATGAAAAAATAACTTCTTTTGGGTAGAATTATCCTTGCGTTATCGGAAGATATTTCATGTTCCTCATCTCCCCAATAACGATCCTTACCGTTTATAAGCTCCAGCAGTGGACCAATGAAGCTATTTCTATTTAATAACAATACTCAAGAAGCAGACCAGACACGTGTTATTATATAGCATACATCAGATTCATAAATTAGAATTTCGACGGCGATTATAAAATGTATTATATAAGAGACCATGATACTCATGAACGTAATCATCATATGGCATATATGGAAACTAATATAGTTATATGTGTGGCTTTCTTGGAAATACCATTGTGGTAAAACTTTTATGAAATAGGGTGAGGGTAGGTTTTGATTACGTTTATAATTTTCGTAATCAAATCGCCTATTCGCGCCAAATAAACTTGAGTGGGTCAAACAGCAGTATCATGAGTATACAGGACGGGGAACTTACGTCACTTTGTAATCTATAAGCCGCTCACTCCGTATATTTTATGTTATATATTTGGTGCATGAGTTGTGGGCTATGTGAGAGAACAAATTAAAGGTACGGTTGGCCTTGGCGGTGGGTATCCTGTGAAATTATTTCCACCGTCAAAAACCGCCACAAACAGAAAGAACATCAAAATGTAGACATACTTTGTCCGTATATACCAATAAGAAATATCGCATAAACAGTATGTTATTGTCATATTGTTGACCATTGTTATGTAAACAAAAGCATAAAAGGTTACTTTTCTGCATGGTGTTTGTTTATATTATGATGGTAAACATAAAGAGCGTTCTTTGTTGGTGAATTCCTGATATGGAACTAATAAAGAGCGTTTTATATGTGTGAAGTTTAATATGTGTGAAGTTTACAAATATCAATTAAACGGTTAAGCAGTGTTTGATGTTCAAATTCGGTGCATATTTCGTTCCTATTTTTCATCTAATTTCTTTTATAAATTCCGAGTTTTTATCATCCACTCGTTATAAAAGATGTAATGAGAAATTATATGCCTCATCCACTAGTTTATTCCGTCGGACACAGCCCTTATATCCGCTTTAAATCAATTTTAAATCAAATCCGCTTTGGTTAGAGATTCAAAATATGATGTACGCGCGTTCCACGCCGTGGTATAGGCCTATGTGGACAATAATATACTTGTTTGGAGCACAAAAAACGTGTTTATGGGGACGGGTTATACGTGGCATGTATACACCAGTAAACATTGCTTATACGGATAATACATGTAATATTTTGGATACACAATACGAAATAGGCGTGAAACACCTTGTTCTGGTCTCAAAAACATCAAAATACTGCATGATCGCCAAAAATCGAGAAACCAGCCCCGACACAACGTTGTTGCCATTAAAACCATAACGGCGTTGCTATTTTTTCGCTGCTGTTGACTCACTTCGATTGGAATTTTATTGAATATTTAGGCCACTGGAGAGTTGTGGCCGTTACCAGCATGATCGGGGATAATTTTTCTTACGTGGATAATACCAGCGGGGTGTCAAATTGTGTTCAGGGGTGAGCAAATAAGGCTTTCATCTCGAGGAACCATGGTCAGAATGCCCACCCTGGCATTTTGTGTAGGCTATTTCTCAACCGTACACACAAACAGAGAGCCAGGGAAGCGCTCATTCGTTGGGTATAATATCCTTCTTCATGGCTGTGGGGGTCTCATTATAATAAATATGCACATTAACTCCCCATCCCGGTGTTGGTGATCAGCCCTCTCCTACCCGCTTGTGAATTTCGCCAAAAACACCGTACAACGGCGTTTCGCCACACCACAACGGCCAAACGCACACCACAACGGGGAAACGGTTGGTCAGTGTGACAGGGAGCAATCAACAGAAATTAGGTCAGAGTGTTAAGAGATATGGTGGTCAGCTTTAACTTGGTTATGAAGCCATGACCCAGATCTCATCTCAGCCCAAATTTTCATTGAACAACATGAATGACATGATAATTCTCAAATATTGAAATTATTTGTGGGTAGTTGTCTTTCTAAGCGAAAATAATCATCAAATTTCATGAATCAAGAAAATTTAAGTCTCCTCTCATGGTTTTCAGATATGATATCATGGACATATGATCTGCAATTTTGAAACTTACGGAAGTTCTTGGTACCTGAAAACGGTGAAATTTTTAATATTTTCCATGCCATAAAAGTGAATTAAATGAGATTATAATAACTAATTGTTCGATGGTTCTGTAATATTGTATCACAATAAACGCTTGTACCAAATTTCACAAATAAATTCCTGACAGATTTTGAGAAAATCCATTTATAAATACCAGAAAAACGTGCATCTGACCCATAAGGTTTGTATCAGATCATGTAGTATATATAATGGACACATGGCATCAGAAAATTTCTGGTTTCACCATTGTTCAAATATTATAATATTATGTGCAATAGTTTGCCATATACACACCCATGTGGAAGAACTGAGACTGACATCAACAAGTAAAGCATTATTCACGCCCATCGGGTGTAAACTGGTGGCCAAATATTAGAAACATGTGGGCCGATGGGACTTTTATAAATAGAAAATTGGTTTTTCCGGTTTATTTATTTAAAAGTCGAACTGCGCGATCAGGAGGCCGGTCACCGGTAAAAGGTGTAGTTGGGAATTTCAATTTCGTTTATTGTCCTTTACATTATTATGTCAATAATGTTGATTTTTGGTTTGTGACAAGCTATATATGTCAATTACCAATAAAAAAAATTTAAACGATAATTTGTAAGTCTTATATTTCAACTTTTATAGATATTTTTTTTTCTGCAACCGACTGATGGTTGTGGTCGGCGACGGCCGGTTCGTTAATTAGGTGCTGGTTGTTATTGTTATTTTAACAGAATTCTGAGTTGGTCATTCGCGAAACCAATATATTTTATATTCTATAATTAAAATCATGGGTATATAACACATTATCTTGTTTATGGATATTGTAGGAAGTCTAATCTGGCCGTGTCAAATTGAGCTATAGGATGGGATTTCTCGCAGGACAACACATTTCGGGTTTTCGTGAGGTGTGTATCCGCTGGATGTCTTATAGTTGCTGTATGTAACAATTATGACCGCGTTAATTGCGTTCGATGTTTAGGTATGAACAATGGCTGGACCATGCACTCTTGGCGGGAACTCAATACCTCCGATTTTGTATCCGCATTTAGAAGCTTTCTGGTGTGGTGAATGAGAAACCTGCAGTAATAAGCCGTAGTTGTTTGTAATAATTCGAAGGATTAGTTGTTTTAACGGAATTCTGAGGCGGTGAATTCGTGTAACCAATATATTTTATATTATAATTTATATTTATGGCTAATAATATGATCTTGAGGGCGTTACCATTTCTGATTATGGTTTTCTTGAAAATATTGCGTATCGCTTTCACCCCATGCATCCGGATATGCTCGTAGCGGAAGACATGCTCGTAGCGGAATAACCACATGGCCCGCGATTTGCACACCGTTCACGGTTAGACACATGTTGCAACGAAACCAACACATACCAGTGGTTGACGGTGGTGGTACTATGTGTGGCTATAATTTACCCAACTGTACATCAAACTTCTTTAAACATGGACGCAGTTTAATCCTATTTTACCGGGAAGTTAGGCCAAAAATTGTGGCAAAATTTGCATTTCTTACATAAAATTACGATTTCTGTGGTAACACCCCAGACAATATATAGTTTTGGCATACATTGCTATTTCTGCGGATATTCCCTTAATATAATAGACAACATTTTCAGTCGTGTTTCTACATTTTCCATAGTAAAAAATTACCATATATGCAGGTCATAGCAAGAAAATATTGTATGTACATAGCAGTGGTTTTACGTTTGCTATAGACATACCCCAAAATCAAGTGAGTGCCTCCATGGAAACTAATTTTTCGGGCACTAATATGATTGACTTCGCAAACATGTCCAGTTCATTTTGAAGCTAAGATATCATACTTTGAGAGACTGTATGTTATATAATGTGTCAATGCAAAGATTTATTAAAATTTGATAAAACTTATATCGAGTAAGTATTTCAGGTCATAATTTTCGTATAAAACCCGATTATCGAACAGTAATATGCAAATTGCGGAAACCACAACCGCTCATTTCTGTAGACCGATTATCGCTGTTAACGTTTAAAAAAAAATCAAGGTAAAATAAACCGTGTTTTTATGAAATAACTTACGACAACTAAAGACGATGTGCAAATCGCGGGCCATGTGGTTATTCCGCAACGAGCATGTCTTCCGCTACGAGCATATTCGGATGCATGGGGTGGCTTTGTGGTATAGGTAAATCGTGAATCTCATACCCCATGATTCTATGAGACAGGTACATGACAGGAATTGTCTATCCTCGTCAGTACACGAGACCGGCGTATATGTCGCGAGACATGCTATATATGCGTCGACAGACAGGAAGACCTATCAACGTGAACTAGTCAATCCCACCTATTTGAAGATTAATCTTGATTTAATTCAAATCTGGTATGCCTGGGACGATAGCTTGAATAGCGTTAGCCACTTGAGATAAATCAAGTAATTCAATTAATATAATGTCTCCGAGATCAGGAATGCCAGGGCGCGTTCCAAGAGCGTCTTTGGTATTCCCTGATAGCGACAGGATTGATGGAGTAGGCAGTTCCGGTATTCAAACTGATTATTGAGCTGACATTCATTCCATTCAGTGTGCTCGGTGATGCTTCCGCGGAATGATGGCATTAGTCCTAATCAGTTCGTCCCAGATGCGTCCATGAGTGACCAATGAGAAAGTAAATTGCCTCCATTCACTATTAAGATGACATATAGTTGCCATTTATTCGTCATTGAGCGCAATGCCAACCTTTTTATTAGCTAAATCCTCCAGAAATAAAGCTATATCTTACAATTAATGGATTCATTGAAAACCTGAAGCACAGATATATAATAGCGCACGCATTGGTTTATGTTTTTGGTAAATTTCTGTTAGATCAAATATGCACACTTCTTTCGAAACGTCGACTGTCATTGGTTTTCAGGAAAAAACAATTCCTGCGGTTCAAGCCGAATAGAATCCACATAATAAACCAATAAGTGTTCTTGATCATAGTACATGTATCAGCTTTCCAATTATGTTATTTTTATTAGGTTTGAATTACATTGTATTTGATGTACTCGTTAGGCGTGTTGTCTCTTACCAGGGGTGGTGGAAGATGCATTCCGATATTTAATCTAACCGGAATTTATTCCATACAGTGTACACGCCAGGCGGTGCTCAGTTCCTGATTAATGTGATTACTGACCAGTTATCCCAAGATGCATCATATGGTGACCAATGACAAGGTCAATTAAAACCTCTACGCGCTATTAACACTTTATTTTCCAAATTCTCTTTGATGGCAAGATTTCTTATGAAATTTTCATCTAATAAGTTAATTGAACAGCGATATGCCATAGAACATTTCCCACCACTGCACTTGTATGTATTATTTGTTTGTCTGTCTGCTTATATTTCCTGAAAATCCCTTCAGATAAGAATAGACCATTCCAATGTATAATATTATAAATGAATATATACGAAAGGGTTAAGATGCCAGGTTGGCTTTTTCAGATTGAGATTCATGCCATGGTTTTCAAATAAACTGAATCTTCCATAAAAGGGCTATATCATTCAACTAACGGGTTCATCAAAATATAAATCACTTAATTCGTTGGTTGTATATAAGGAATAACTGTTGTTTCCAATACCACATCAAGTCACACTTAGAGGTATGTGCAACTCTGTGACGTTTGCTCCGCTGATTTGCATGGAAATCCCCATTCAAAATTGTTCACTTGACCTACCTCTTAAACACTCGAACAATAAAACAAGTTCAATCTGTATTGGTCTGAAATTTCCGAGTAATCACTCTACAACAGCAGAATACCGAGAATGTCTTTGAAATAATTAGACGGTGGTATAGCTGGTGGTGTAGTCTGATCTTTGCGATGGAAAACGCTGTTCGTTTGCATTATTAATGTTTGGTCAGTAGCACGGGTATGTGAGTGACCAGATGCCAGTACAATCGGGTTGATGTCTTTTCCTTCGATAAGCAATTATCTATTAATGGCTGGAGTATAATTAATCTCGATCACCTCGCAGCTGGATTGCTGATTCGATGTCACGAACAGACAATAATTGTGCGAGTGAGACCACACCGGACACATAATCAACTCGAGATATCACTCAAATCCGACACTCAAGTCAAGCTCCATACTAGTAGAAAACATCGTCTATACTACGCTCAATTGCAAATATTTACTTCGTGATTCGGGACGCAACAATCGGTAATAAACGAACGAAAACGATTTCTCCATCTATAGTCACTGCATTTAATTAATATATAAGACTGACGGTGGGTATATATTTGTAAAAATAACTACTTTAAGCAAGACATTTTATTTGATAACCCTACCGGAGTGATTCACACCACTTTAATATATATAAAGTACAACTTGTTGTGTTTACTGAGAACAAATATGATTGTCCACTTAGATTAGATTAGATTTTATTTGTACAATAAATATAATTTTACAAATCACACATAATAACAGTTATTGCACAGGAACAGAGAAAGAGAAACTAAATTGTTGCAAGAATGTCTCTAGTTTAATAAACCGAAACGCGTGTTTTTTATGTTTTATGTTGAATGCACAAACACCGAGACTGTACCGCAAGGTAAATTCAACCGAATGTTGCTCCTTCGCAAGTTAACGTCGTTCCTGTGAAAAAAATTGTCCACATTAAAGGTACTCAATCCGATCAGAGGGTCTCCATATCATCAAGATACAACAACAACAACAACAACATTATTTCTTCAAAATAAGCCTTAGTTATCAGAATCGATTAATTGCAACAAAATAATGCTAACCACTGTCAACTATGGTATAAAATTTCCAAAAACGTGTTATTTATCAGCATTTTGTTCAACGAAATATGGGCGAATTACCACTTGGGTATTCACGAAATTTGGCCATATTACCACTTGTTTTTAGAGTTATCCATCTTCATTCGAAATTTTGACCGAGACCATTCATTCGACGGTGTATTTCTGCATGGACCACAAACAATTGAAATAAGAAACTTCAAAAATCGATATCTGATCACTCTGAGCTTTGATGGGTAGGTTCCTCGACTCGAATCGAATATTTTTTACACCAGAAGCCAAATGAAATAGTAATTTAGGGGTGTTTAATCGGATTGAGTACCTTTGACGTTGTGTTTCATTTGGACACGAGCGCCTTTGTAAATTGGTGGATACATTCGCTATATAGTTTCTCGAGATACATGGGTGGTCTCTGCTCATTGCTTTCCCATACCATTTTGGTGTAGTACTGTGCTAAAGTTAGCAATATCGGAAATATCTCTTGACCAACCAGAAGGCGTCATTTCAGGGTGAGGTTAAATATTATACACCCTTTGACTGTCTTGGGATGGAATAGCGAATAACTACGGGTTCCCGAGGTGATGTCTTTCAATAGCAAGTAGTCCTATTGACAGAGGCCACATTCAGTAGTTATGCATACTGTTCAGAAGACACCATCGATGGGAAGTATCGCTCGCTATTCCATCAATGCAGTCAATGTGTGTTTATTTCGCCCTCCGTGTGTATACTAATGAACAAATTCTTGTTTCGCCTGGGCGCTGGGGGTTTGAATTATAGAATTGTTTTTTTTAACGCATTAAAAGTTGTAGTGCGACCCCGAGTCCGGTAAAAGATGCAGTTGGAATTTCAATTTCGTTTATTGTCGTTGATTTTGGTTTCTGATAAGCTATGCCAATTACAAATAGAAGAAATGCAAAAGATAATTTGTAAAATGCATATGTCAATTGATACGTATTTTAAAGAGTCAGCCACCGGTTCGTTAATTAGGTGCTGATCGGTGTAACAGTTTGCAGTAGGTCCCCTATTTGCGGATGTAAATTTGCGGAGATCCCTAATTCGCGGAGATCCCATAAAATGGTCGAAATATGTTGATTTTAATAAGGAACGGGTGCGTATATCAATTAATATGTATTTTAAAGAGGTTAGTCGGATACAGCCGAGTCAGCCACCGGTTCGTTAATTGGTGCTGATCGCTGTGACAATTTGCAGTAGGTCCCTATTTGCGGAGGTCCCCGAATTCGCGGAGGTCCCCTAAAATGGTCGAAATGTGTTTATTTTAATGAGGAACGGGTGCGTATATGTCAATTGATACGTATTTTAAACAAATAACGACACGATCATCATAATAGTGGTTTGTTCTATCAATCATATCATCACCGCCATCATCATCATCATCATCATCATAATACGGAACAAGTCTTGCGACCTTTCGTCCCAATAACATTATTTGCAATGTTTGTTTACAAATATATGTATCGTCATTCGATATTTACTTGTGAGTCACTTGAACATATTACTTGTCGTCGAACTCGTATTTTATATAATAGAAGAATGAGTCTATGTATATTTTGAATTGATCGAGTGTTTGAGCCTCAATAGCGACGTCTGGCAGAGAGTTCCAGCTATTTACCACCCTCTATATACGTGAAGATATATTTTCCCATGGCCTTGTTAACAATGCGCTTCTGTAGCTTTTTATTATGTCCTCTTGTTCTTCCTGGTGAATGTCTTTCTAATAGGTCACAGGCATTGATATTGTAATGACCATTCAACAGTTTATATACCTCGATTAGATCTACTCTAAATCTTCGATATTTTAAAGACATCAGATTGAGTCTTATCATTCGGTCTCGGTAGCATAGAGTTTTGATTTGACGAACTAGTATCGTTGCTTTTCTTTGTATTTCTCTAACACAATGCTTTGATATTTGTGATGTGGGCTCCATGCAGAGTTACAGTATTCGATGATAGGTCTGGACATGCTTATGTACAGCGAACGGAAAGTGTCGATATCCAAGTTCGTGAAAGTTCTATTGACTATGCCGATGTTTTGAGAAGCTTTATTGTTTTGGGATATTGTAGGAAGGCTAATCTGACCGTGTCAAATTGAGCTATAGCGATGGGATATCTCGCAGGACAACACAGTTCGGGGTTTCGTGGGGTGTGTATTCCCTGGATATCTAATAGATGCAGTATGTAACTAGTATGACCGCGTTAATTGCTTTCGATGCTTAGGTATGAACAATGGCTGGGCCATGCACTCTTGAAGATTTTATGGCGGGAACACAATGCGTCCGATTTTGTATCCGTATTTAGAAGCTTTCTGGTGTGTTGCAAGAGAAACCTGCATTAATAAACCGTAGTTTTTTTTATAATTTGAAGGATTAGTTGTTTTAACGGAATTCGGAGGCGGTGCATTCATGTAGCCAATATATTTTATATTATAATTTATATTTATGGCTAATAATATGATCTTGAGGGCGTTACCATGTCTGGTTATGGTTTTTTTGTTACATATGACAGAGTTCTGGCCCACGTCAACCGTCAGCAGGTGGATGTATAGTTCGAAAACTATAGAGTCAGGGCGATAGTTTGCAACATTCTGGCTTAATATTTCTGATTGCATGGGCAAAAGCCGTAACATGATAAGACGGGAAAAGGTCATATTGAACTTCCGAAAGTCACATTGGACTCAATCTAGTCCAATGTGACTTTTTATCGGGACTCCGTGACGTCACGAAGTAACTCTATTGATTAGTTGTTTTAACGGAATTCATGTAACCAATATATTTTATATTATAATATTATGGTTTTCTTGTTATATATGACAGAGTTCTGGCCCACGTCAACCGTCAGCAGGTGGATGAATAGTTCGAAGACTAATATAGAGTCAGGGCGATAGTTCGCAACATTCTGACTTCGCGTCAGAAACGTGACAATCCTGGCATTGCGCCAAATTCTGCCATCGCGTCAAATTCTGGCGTCCTGTCAGATTGTGGCGTCAGCAGGCGTCTACTAGTTCGTAGTCTATAGCCCGGGCAATTGTTCACAAAACTCTGGCCTCGCGCCAACCTTGATCTAGCAGGCGGATAAATAGTTCGATGATTATATCCCGGGCGTTTGTTCGAAAGATTCGGGTCGCGTCAAATTCTGGCCTCGCGTAACAATATTTCTGATTGCATGGGCAAAAGCCGTAACATGATAAGACGGGAAAAGGTCATATTGAACTTCCGACAGTCACATTGGACTCAATCTAGTCCAATGTGATTTTTTATCGGGACTCCGTGACGTCACGAAGTAACTCTATTGCCAAATGAATCGGTGAAATTGTGATGCGCGCGCAGTACTCTGGTGGATTTAGCAGACATTTCACTTCCGCATTGAGTTTTTTTTTCACTTCCACGTTCACTGTTCCAAATCATGCTTTCTGATGATCATTTACATTCTTTTATAGAGAATCAAGTGCCGACAAATACCAAAAATAACCACAACAGTGTTATTGCCCAAATTTGGATAAACAGACAGATTGATAATAAAAATGTCATTATACAATGTTGTGAACAGTATTCGCGTCTCGTCCAATGAATGTCATATGACTTCACCACAACCAGGAATCGTACAAGAAAAACACACACTGTACCCAACATTGTATAATAACTTTATAATATATCGTTTGTCAATGTGTATATTGTTTGCCAATATATGTATATCGTTTAATTTGACAATATATGTATATCGTTCGCCAATATATGTATATCGTTTGTCAATTTATTTATATTGTTCGTCAATATTTCGATATCATGGGTGCCCTGATCAACCCAAACACGCGAACTTGACCAATCTAGTAAGAACAGATTGAAGGGAGCCAGCTTACAGTACCGACCTGATCAATGAAATTTATCCAAAATGATAACGTTCCGTGACGCATGGAATGGAAACCAAACAACAAACGATCAGACGTGTTAAATGTCTGTCATTAGTACAAATATAAATGTCACCCAGCACGCAATGACTTGGACACACCAGACCCATTCGGATGTATAAGTCCGCTACATAAATGCAGTTAGTTGTATATTAACTATAAATTGGCTTGTCGCGGGGGATGGTGGCTTCTGTTTATCGGATAAGAATACAGAAGATTATATAATAAATTCTGGCAGCCAATGACTACAATTACCGATGAAATTGCGGAGTCTGTCGCAAATTGGTGCTGTAATTATTGAAATGGAGCACATGACATACACCACACACAGCTGGGCATAAAAGCAGGATGATATATTATCTAGATGGTCTCCCATGACTTCGTAAAGCTGCAGCAGTTATCAATAATCAAAACAAAATCATGGACCCCCTTATACTGGTGGATTTTGTACAACTGATGGCAATTTTAGCATAAAAAATATTCGATTTTGGTCTAAAAACAACTCATTTTACAATAAATTCTGGTTCGAAAATCAATCTGCATGTCAGAACAATTACAACCACTTTTGGGTAAAATTTGCAACTGATGGTGTGTGAAGTGTGAAATTTCCAACTGATGGTGTGTGAAGTGTGAAATTTTCAACTGGTGATGTGTGAAATTTCCGACTGATGGTGTGTGAAGTGAGAAATTTCCAACTAATGATGTGTGAAGTGTGAAATTTCCTCAAATTTCCAACTCTTGAAAATATAGACTAAAGTTATGGATGAGACGCTCCAAACCCCCGCATTTATATAAGGTGCATAGTTGGATAATATCAACATTTGGTGGTCATAATGGTAAATGTTTAGAAACTTTATCTTTCAAAATTTAAGCTAAATCTTCAAACGTTTGAATTTGGAGTACTTAGCTAGTACAAGTGTTGGTTTATTTTTCTGAGACTTCTTATAAACGACACTTCCCGGTTTTCAAAAGAAACCCCATTTTCTTCACCAAAGTAAAACTATTTAAATTAAAATTAGCCATATTACAATTTCAGCTTTCTATTGTTGTGATTTTCATGAGCATATCATTTTGCAGTTTCATTTTTAGAAATATGCTTTATGTCCGAAAACATGTCACCTAATTTTGAGGTATGAATTGTCTAACAATTCCTATAGTTCAGAAAATATGTCTAGTTCACTTTACAGTTGAGTGGATCAAGTCTTTTGAAGTATCATCTGTGAGAAAATTGGTCACCTCAGCGCCATAACAAGTCATTGGTCCACATATACTCGTAAAAGCATACCGACCAAAAGAATGTCCACCGAAGAGGGTTTTATAGTTCCTAGTTAAAGGTACTCAATCCGATAACACTCCTCTCAATTACTATTTCAATGGCTTCGGGGGTCAAAAATATTTGATTCGAGTCGAGGAAGTCACCCATCAAAGCTCAGATTTGTTAGATATCGATTTTAGAAATCTATTATTTTTCATTATCGGGAATACTTTCTGGCACAGAACACAGTCAAAATTGCGTTATTATTACCACTTGATTTTAGAGTTATCCATCCTTGTCTGATTGAATAGTGTTTTGGTGTACACATCTCGAGCAGGTTACGGAATTGACGGCAATTATTAGTACTCATCTCGAGCAAATAACAAATTTCAAAAATCAATATCTAATAACTCTGAGCTTTGTTTGATGGGTTCCTCGACTCGAATCAAATATTGTTTACCCCCAAAGCCAAAGAAATAGTAATATAGGACCCTCTGATCTGATTGTTGTTGTTGGAATCTGTTGAGATGGGGACCCTCTGTTCGGATTGAGTACCTTTAACCCTTTCTGTACTAAATGGATTCTCCCATTCAGTTATACAAGTATACACAGGCATAGTTTATTATTCAATTGGAGGGATGTTCAGGATTAATTATCAGACGAAAATATAATATGTCCTAGAAATGGTTACTATCGAATGGTAACAAGTTATAAACTTATATCCGAAACAACACAGCTCGGAAATGGAATACAACTAGCAAGAGTAATTATTTATTTTAAAGATACGGTAAGCGCTGGCGGTCGGTATTATTATTAACAGAGTCACATCCGATAAAACCAACACAAACAGAAAGCATATTGTATTATAGAGACCTTGTTCTTATACCAATCATATCATCGCGCAAATTGCATGTTATTGCAATGTTAGCACTCTGTGTTATGTAAACACACGCCATATTATATCACTCTCCTAAAACATCGCCACGGTGTTGAGAGTTTTGCTAATCGCTCACTATTTACGTGCTGTATATAAGCAAACGCTCGTATCACATAAAGTGTGTTTTGTGTGGATAATATGGCGTTCATACCATTATTATACTAAACTATTGGTATTCTCTTGAGGAAATTTTCTTTATTTAGTAACTGTTAATTCTAAATTATAACCTGCAATGAAGGCCATCCGCGCCTTTAGTTTGACTGTTTTCTTTAAAATAAGATAATTAGCTAATTTTCAGGTAGAAAACAAATCGACACTACAGACATGGCGAGGTATAATGTGAGGTTATATTATCTAGAAAGACACTGCATTCTAATGAAAACGTGTAACATGTGCGATGTCTTATAACACCAGTAACGGGTATGCCATAAGAGAAGTAATGTGAAGAGCAATGTGGAGACCAATGTCTATCTTATCCACATTACTGACACGAACATATACCAACGGCTGCTGGTAGTTACCGGACCACTCTAACAGCACTGAACGTGCTTGTAACTTCCGAGTTTGAAGATTAGTATATATTTAATATGAATATATAGTATATTAGATATGATATCAGTGTGTAAGTGTACACTTTTTTATCTACCTGCATGTGTAATAATTATGTGTAATGGTATGGTAGGGTACATTGGAATATTTGATTCATATACACGCCGTTAAATAGCGCAATAAAATACTGATTGCTTTCTCTTGAAAATAATCGACCATCAGATTTCCAGCACGCAGTGGAATCTATTCCTGAGAGTCTTTTACAATTGCATTATCAATTTGGGACGACAACACCGTAAAATCGTCATTTGGCAATAAATGCCACATAACATGTTATGAGAATATGTCTCCGTCTATTCATTATACAAGGTCGTAAAAGTTCCACTCCCTGGAGTGTTCTGACGGCGATAACAGTTAGACATTTATTTCTTGCATTGGTACTGTGTAGAGCTGATTTTCTCTGAGATACGGTAATTACACATTGTGTATTAAGACTGATGCACAGACGGACAGGAAACGGATCCACATGAATCAGCTGTATGCGAGAGCATAAATCTCTTGGGGCTACTGTTTGATTCCATATCTGGCAATGTTAGTGCACTATTCTATTTGAAATAGCTGTCAACGCAAAAAACTCAAAGCAGCAAAACGTGCGTCACTCATGCTTTATATCTCACATGTCCTGGTCCATATTTTGTATGACATATGTACCAAGTCTTATCGTTGTCTAAGATCAATATCAACGAGAAAAATAGGCGCATTATATAGAATGCCATTTTTTCGACACAGAAAATCTGGATTTTAATCCTATCTATACTAAATGAACTCTCCCATTCATATATACACTGGAATGGTCTATAATCATTTGGAGGGGTGTTTATGATAAATAAGCAGACAACAGTCAAATAAAAAGATAATAGAAGAACTGATGGATTCACATTCATTGGTAGGAAATGTTCAGATAATAAGTTCAACAAACGACCTGTTTGTTGAACTTAAAAGCTGAACATTTCCTAAGGTAACTACTCAGGCAATGGGTATTTAGTACAGAAAGTGTTAAATAGTTATAAAATAAAATGTCTTGTGAGTTGTGACACCAAATCCCCAACTTGTCACTTAAGAGTCGGATGCAAGTTTAGCCAAAATTTCCTGGTATTTCTAAATGGATTTTCTCAAAATCTGTCAGGAATTTATTTGTGAAATTTGGTAGAAGCGATTATTGTGATACAATATTTAAAATATATGGGGTGTGACACTATATTATGCAATTAAAATCGAACTCCACAAACTGATACAAATGAAGGATTAACTGTCATGTGGACTGTTTTTATGGAGATGTAACCGCGAGGTGAGTGGTCATAACTTGTGTAAAACCCGAAGGGTTTTAAATACAAGTTATGACCACTCACCTCGCGGTTACATCTCCATAAAAACAGTCACATGACAGTTAATCCTTATATTTATATACATTTAGCGAAAAAGCCACTTTTGTAAATGTATTTAAATCGAAAAGTGTATCGTGACAAAACCAGCCCAAAATATCCCATAGCACCCTTGGCACAAGTTAACAGGAACAATTTCTCTTTGTATTGAAACCCGATGATTTATTAAGTCAATCCTGCGCGAGTCCAAATGCGCCCAAAACATTACGCGTTCGTCTTTCCAAAACCAATGACGAGTCGATGTAATTATGAGGCCGCAGTTATGACCTGTTGCGCGTTCACCGAGAAATAATTGCAACTAGCCACGTGGGCGCCGACCAATCGGAATGCTGGATTTAGTGATAATCACACTTAGTATGTAAATATAGTGATGTGACATCCTCTGCATGCTGTGGATATTTGGTGGGAATAGAGATTACTCTTGCTCAAAGTGTTACACCTATTCTCATAAATTGTATATTCAAATAGCATCAGAAAACACGATTCTTACACAGTCATGCATGGAATATAAGCAGTGGCACACCTTGTCAATTGTCATTTTGTTTATCGCGATTAATTCGTTACACCAGTAAAGAAGTATTTATTAATTTACAACTGCGTATACTTCAGACGTTATAACATGACACATGAACATCATAAACACATTAGTTCGCAAAAATAAAAGACGACAATTGCGTTTTACATATAGAGATGTATCAATCAATCTAGTGGGTTGGACTAAGATATTGAGGACACATGGCTATCATATCTCCATGAAGATACAGATGTTTTAAAGAAATGTTCAGGTGCTCTGTTCATGGTCCTATATATTGGCTAAATATCATCCGTTTAAAAGAAATGTTGCTGCGCAGGTATATCAGCCACATGTGCCCGACACAGAGCGAGATTTTGAGTTGTTTATGTTAGTCGTTGAGTCTGTTCTAAAAATATCTGCTGTATCGGGCAGATATACCCTTGTCAGATGTCAGTATTGGAGGATCCTGAAAAGTCATGTGCTACTGGCTGCATTTTCTTTTATATCAGAAAAAAACATTCTTTTTGGGATTGGTGCTCACAATAAAAACAACAAACTAAACTTTCTTATACTATCAATTCTGAAATATTATCTGTATAAAAACTAAATTTAACCCCGACGAACTCTCTCTGAAATTACTCATTCGAGAATTTGAATTACGATATAAATCGTGTCGATATATTGCACTGAACTCCGACGATCTGAACAATTTCCAACTCGAGTGGGGGGGGGGGGGCTAATGAAAGCCATGCAATAAACAACAGGGTACACACATAACTAACTTAGCAGGGAACATAATCATCTTGAATAGTAAATAGTCCGAGTTTACAATCTGACATTCGGCAAACCAGTCCAAAGTTCATGAACAAATTTGAGACAGAATATAACTGGCATAAATATATATATACGTGTATACATGTACGCATACAATGTTATTAATATATCAATGTGTGTGCAAGGAGTGTGTAAGTTGTGTATGAATGTGGACCCCCCCCCATTCCCGTCTATATATTTATGCAATCGTTGTTATCAGATATTGTTCTGTACATAACATAAATGTGTAATATAATGAAAAAATAAAATATTCAAAAAAAAAACAAAGAAGAAGAAAATATATTTGAATGCACACTGTGACCACTATTTTTGAACAGGCCTTCGATACATTTCCATATCTCTTAACAAATTGTAACTTTCTTTATTGAATGGAACAGACTCAATTGTGTTATAATATATACATGAGCCATTCTAATATTCAATCCTCTGACGATTCGAGGTCTCTCAGTTTGCAAGAATATATGCATCTCTTAAATAGAATGATAAATATAATTTTAATGCTTCGTCTATGTATCTGTTTTACTAGCTCATTATGTGAATGTCCTGATTCCCATCTCCATATAAATATGACAGTTGATAAGATATAATTGTTCATGTGACTTAATTGGGTCACCATTTGTCGAGATTGTGAAATATGAACACCAAAAACTCTTTAAAACGATATGGAGATGGCCTGGGTGACTATATATAACTTACAGATGGATATCGGCGAATAGCAATCTTATCAATGACAAGTACATATCATCTCGCCATCCGTGACACAAACGACACAAAATGCAATATAATTCATCGTATCATTAGAGAAGAATGTGTTTGAATTTGGTGGAAATTAATGCTAAATATATTTGTATCAGCTTTGTTGCAACTGCCATCCTCATGCATGACTTTAACGGCGCCACTTTTGACATATTTAAACCACGTCCATTAGACCCATGGTTGCATGATATACTGGAGATGATTATATATGTTTGGTGGTAATCAGCAACTAAACAATTTCTTATCATAGTTATGACCCTCCCCCATCTCTCACCAAAACGGCAGCAATTTGGCGTCCTTAAATCACACGGTTATATTCCTCGTATCATGGAGAAGAATAATATATCAATTTGGTGGATATCTGAGCTAAAACAGTTTATTAAATCAATTGTTTGATGCCCCCTGCAACGCTGACTCAAACAGCGCCATATAGCGGAGGTGATTATGTATGCGTTTGGTGGAAATCGGCGACAAACTATTTCACCATATTGTTTTTTATTTTGCCTCCATTCCCCCTTTTCTTCCCCTGACACCAACAGCATCACTTTATAAAATTTTAACCCGCACCATTATCTTCCTCGTAAAAAGTTACCACTCTTAGACCGCCTTGGTGCCATCTCGATTGTACCCCGTGGAATTATATATAGAACACAGACAGACAGAAAGACAGACAGCATGATTTGATTCCTCGTATCATTTGAGAAGAACGTGTATGAATTTGATGGTAGTTGGTACTAAAACTATTTTTTATCAGTTTTGGTGACCCTCCCGTCCCTATTTCGGACTCAAGCGGCGCCACTTTTGTCACCATTAAACCACACACTTAGACTCATTATGGAGATGCATATATATAAAATTGGTGAAAATTGGCGAGTATACCAATTCGTATCAAAATTAAGGTCCCCATATCTCTCACCTAAAGGGCACCAATTTGGTGTATCTAAACCACACGATTAGATTCCTCGTATCACGGAGAAGAATATGTATCAATCTGGTGGAAATCGGCGCTAAACATATTGTTATCATTTTTGGTGTCCCTCTCACCTCCATGCACCACTGACACGAATGGCCCAACTTGTGACATCCTTAGATCACACAATTAAACACCTGATATCGTGGAGATGATTATTCATAAGTTTGGTGCCAATCGGCGACTAAATATTTTTTTATCAAATTTGGTGATCACCCTCCCCTCCCCATCTCTCACCCAAACAGCACCAATATGGTGTCTTTAAATCACACGCTTAGATTCCTCTTATCATGGATAAGAACGTGTATCAATTTGGTGGAAATTGGCGCTGAAAATATTGTGTATCAATTTGTGTGCCCCTCTCCCTTTCAGTGGATCCCTGACTCGAATGAGGCCACTTTTGACATATTTAAGCCACACCATTAGACTCCTCATACCATGGAGATGATTTTGTATAAGTGTGGTGGCAATCGGTGTTATGTTTAGAACTATCCGGGATCGATAAACTTAACAACCGCTCGTTACAACGATAGATTTAATTAATGATAAACATAAAGTTTGTCGCGCCAATAAACCAGGTGGGTACAATATAAAGCGTTAATCTCATAGTCCAACATCTCCTTCTCCCACTGTCGAAGTCCTAAGTCTCCTTTCCCAACTGTACATCCACTCTTCCCCCTTCCGAAATTAAAGTGTCAATTGCAGCTTATACTTGTGCAATGAGTATAACGAAAAGTAATACATGTGAGTCTTATTTGACATGTATACAAATCACATTTCTTCGATGAGCCGTCTTGGAGGGCGAACTTCGCGTACGCTGCGACGAGGTTGAACGACATTTGGGAGTGTTGAAGTTGTCTCGATCAACCCGCCTTGTCCGGTCATAGGAGGTGGCAAAACGGATAACGCTTTCGTAAGAAACGGCGATTTCGTCTCCATATCGGCCTGACGGTAATGTCACCAAATAGTCCCTATTTGTCCCGACTTCAATGACAGTGCCATAGGTATCCCATCTTTTAGACACATGCGACTGCACTGCTACTTTCGAGCCAGTGTGTAAAGGTGGCAAACTCTTAGCGGATGCATTATATCGTATCTCGAGCTTGTCCAGCGTTTCTTGTTGGCGGCTATCTGCAGTCTTGATGGCGATCTGCCATTCTGGTGCGAAAGCTCGTTTATGTGCCGGAAGAGTATCTCTAACGGGACACCCAAATACCACCTGAGCTGGGGAACGTCCATTAGCTTTAGGTGTATTGCGCCACTGCAGTAGGCCTTTTGTCCATTTATCCATATCGAGTTTTCTGTCGCGTTCTGAATAACATGCACTAAGTAGACTTTTCATGGCTTTCACGCTGGCCTCTGCATGGGAGTTAGATTGGGGGTATCGCGGAGACGATGTGATGTGCTTTATCCCCCAATCATTCAGAAAATTCTCGAATTTATGCGAGGTGTACTGAGGTCCATTGTCAGAATACAGAGTCGTCGGGACAGCGGTGTCCATGAATGCTCTTCTGAACGAGTCAATGAGAGCGCCAGTTGTCGTGTCCTTCCCAAGCGAAAATATCGACGGCCAACCTGATTTCACATCAGTGATCACAAGGTACATGCACCCATTAGTAGTGAACAAATCTGAACATATGTGTTCAAATACACGAGTAGGGTCTGTGTGCATCTTGAGTGGTTCCTGACAATGCGAAGGTATATTTTCTTGCACACGCTGAACACGAACGCACAGTTTTCTCTATATCATTATCTATTCGCGGGCCAGTATACAATTAGACGCGCACGCCGTTTTGTGCGCTCTATTCCTTGGTGGCTATCGGTGCAAGTTTTCAAGAATCCTTTTTCTCATGTTTGTGGGAATTATCAAACGACAACCGTAAACTATAAATCCCTGATCAACTGACAAACGGTCACGCACGTTCCGGTATGATCGGATAATCAGCGGCAAATCCGATTTGGCATTCGGAAATCCATTTTCAATAACAGTATAGAGTTTGTTATATTCCTCATCATTTTGGGAAACCTCTTTCACCTGCTGCAACTTCAAATCATCACAAATATTGTCCAATCGAGTAGAACTCTTCAATGCACTCATGTGGTAATCGACCCTTTGTTCCAAAATTTGATCGCTTTTGTCTAGGTCAGCTGTAGGATTGCGCGACATAGCATCGGCAGCTTTGTGTTTCTCGCCTGGCGACCATATGGATGTGAAGTTGTATCGCATCAACTTCATGCGTAATCGTTGGAGCCGCGGATTTTCGATGTCTACTAAACTGTAGCTGTTCATTATCGGGATTAATGGTCGGTGGTCGGTCACAATGTCAAAGTGTTGCAATCCTTCAAGAAAAATCCGACATTTATTAACGGCCCAAACAGCAGATAAAAATTCCAATTCGATCATCGCGTATCTTGATTCAGCAGCTGATAAAAATCGGGACCCTGCTTGGATCATGTGCCATAGTTTCGTTGTTTGATCCTGTTGGAACAACACAAAGCCTAAGCCATTCAATCGACTGGCATCTACATGCAGAGATGTAGGTTTCTTTGGGTCGTAAAATGATAGGACTGGTGCAGTTGATGTTTTAGCGCCATTGAACGCGTTCTCGTGAATTTCGTCCCAAAATGAAACTATTCTTCGATTTCAGCAGTGAACGCAACGGATCAAGATACTTTGATATCATGTCAGTGAAGCTGGCAAGTTGGTTTGCTAATCCAAAGAAAGATCGCAAATCAGTGATGTTTTGCGGCCTAGGCAAATTACGAATGGATTCAGTTAAAGATGGGTTCACAGTGTAGCCGCTGCTACTAACGCGATATCCACAGAAATTCACTTCTGACTGACCAACGAAGAATTTGTCCACGTTCAGCGAGATACGTTTGTCTTGGCATCTCTGAAGTATTTGTCGAATGTGTGTGACATGATTTTTATAGCAATCATCATAGGCAACCAAATCGTCGACAATCCTACGGTATCGCGGTATGCCTGCAAGTGCTTCATCCATTCGGCGATTGTAATGTTCGGAGCTTGAACAAATCCCGAATGGTGCACGGCGAAACATGAACCGCCCGAATGGCGTGATAAATGTCGTTAGACGTTGAGACTCTTCAGCCAAAGGGCACTGCCAGTAGCCGCTCAAGGCGTCGAAAGACGCAAATAATTGAACATTTGATGCTGCCATGTCCGCTACAGCCTCCTGTGGACACGGAGAACTATACATTTCACGTCTGACAAACTTGTTCAGCTTCGTGAAGTCTATACACAATCTGATGTCATCAGAATTTTTCTTTGGTGTTACCACAATGGGAGCGCACCACGGTGTCGGTTCTGTTACTGGTACAATTATTCCATCTTCCACCATCGATTTTAGTTTTGCTTGCACTTTATCCCTGTATGCATATGGAACCGTTCTAGGCGCAGTAGCACAGAATGGTGAAGCATTATCTTCTATTTCAATACGAAATTCTTCATCAGGCATTGTCCGTACAGTACCATCAAATACAGTGGGGAATTCTTGCATCATCTGATTACGAAGTAACTGGCCGGATGACGATACGTGGCTAGTAGTCGATGCCGCACGCATATGGTCGATTATGCCTTTCGCCTTATCGTGTGAATTTTTAGCCAAAGTGCTCATTGGTGCCTCCAGGTCACGGACAATTGGTGCAATTGGTGTTTCTCGCTTAATGACCGTTGGAGCCGGAATCGCGTCCGTGTGGTCGTTCGGCTGTAACAATCCCTTACTCGCGTTTGTATGGGCGGGAATCGCGTCCGTGTGGTCGTTCGGCTGTAACAATCCCTTACTCGCGTTTGTATGGGCGGTTATGGAATTTCCCCGTTCAGTATCATGATGCAGAACATGTGGCGAAACATTTGCATCCAATGTCGCATCCGTGTGGTCGATATTCGTTAACGATCCCGTGCTCACATGTGTACGGGCGCTTGTGACATCGTCTAGTTCAGCGTCTTTAGAATGTGTATCCACTCTCTGTGCCGGATAATCAGCCGGTATGAAGCCTAATTTTTTAGATGCCAACCAAGAGATATAAAATCCCTTCTTCCCGTCCAACACGTGCACTGTTTCTGGACAAGTGAATGAACCACACTCCAGCATTGCATCGAATTCGCCAATCTGTCGAATATCATGGTTATCTGCAACTTTAAGAGTCAGTGTGGGTGAACGCAAATTTGCGGTATCAATATTTAGTCTTTCTAATATATCAAGACCACATGCCGAACCCTCGGCCCCAGTGTCAGGCACCGCTCTAATCACAGACCCGTTGGCGATCTCACCACCTACAGTCAAAAATACTGTAGGCGACTGTCTCTCAACAATCGATGCGAGAAGGGGACCAAAACGAATACTTGACATCTGCTGGCTAGTGTGTTGAGGCGCCCTGGATCCTGCGCACAGCTTTGATTTATCCCAATGTCCCTTTCTAAGACAGACGCCGCATTTAGTGTTTGACGCAGGACAAAAACTGTCTTCAGAATGGCGTTTCGTACAACGTGCACACACAGAAGAATCCTGGTTCTTCATACTAAATTCTGGGCTATGTTCGGTATGTTTATTTGGTCTATTATACTTCTGTTGACGTTTGTATTTGGAAATTGCACTGATGTCAGCATGATCATTCTGGGTGATTTCTCTGCAATAGCGTTTGGCTGCTTCTTCAGCTCTGCATAACTCAACAGCTTTTACAAGATTCAAATCTTTTTGGGATAGTAACTTTTCTACCGTGTCAGCATCACGTATGCCCGTTACAATGCGATCGCGCAAAAGAGATTCCTGGCATATATCACAAAATTGACGAGTCTTAGCAAGCTCGCGAAGATCTGTTACAAAGTCATCAAAACTCTCACCATTTTGTTGATGACGAAGGTTGAAATTCCGACGTTCAATGACAATGTTGACCTGTCCACATGCATGCAAACGCAAGGCTTCAATGACATCCAGTGGTATATTTTATTTAGCATCTGATAAGGTCAGGTTCATCGCAACTTTCAGCGTATCGTTTGTGAAGCAAGAACGCAATATTGCCATTTGCATCTCGGCTGCCTGTCCATCCAACTTTGACAAATTCGCGAAATCTTTCCATCGCTGAATCCACAATGTGAGGCTTTCATCGCGTTCCGCTGAGATGTCCAGCTGGTGTGGTATCAATCGAGAGGTCGCAAAATTGAATTCCGGTGTCGAGGACGCCATGTTATGTTTAGAACTATCCGGGATCGATAAATTAACAACCGCTCGTTACAACGATAGATTTAATTAATGATAAACATAAAGTTGGTCGCGCCAATAAACCAGGTCGGATATATCAGGGTACAATATAAAGCGTTAATCTCAAAGTCCAACAATCGGGGACTAATCCCATTCTTAACAAATTTAGTGCCCCCCCCCCCCAAATCTCTCATCCGAACGACACCAATTTGGCATTTTTAAATCGCACAATTAGATTCCCTGTATCATGAAGAAGAATATATATCAATTTGTGGAAATCGGCGCTAAAATTAGTAAAACCACACCATTAGATTATTCATATCATGGGGATGATTATATGTAAGTTTCGTGGCAATCGGTGACAAAACAAATCTGCCCCGCCCCCTTTTCGGCCCCTGACAACAGCGGCGTTACTTTAGAAAATTCTAACCCGCACAGTTATCTTTCTCGTAAAAAGTTACCCCTAGTAGACCCCTTTTGGTATCATATAGATGGTCCCCTGTGAATTTCTATAGAACACAGACAGAAATTCGCAAATATAGATATAGATTCTAGCAGTTCTTGGTATTTTCAACCTCCCAAATGTATTATAATCCATTGTTTTTGTCACCGCTTAATAATTGCTCAGATTCTGCAAACAACGTGCATCTCCATCTTAAGCTGTCTATATTTAACAGAAAAGTACTTTTATTATTACTATTATTAAATGTTCTGGTGACAACAACATAACTTGGACATTAATTTCTTGGATTGGTACTGAATAGCGATTTTTTCCCTCGCGATACGTTAATTAATTACACGTTGTGTGTTAACTCTGACGCACAGGAAACGGTACCACGTGGTTCAGCGATAGAAAACATGATCCTCTTATCTTGGGGCCTGCATGGGTTTGATTCCATATCTGGCGATAGTATTGCATCAATTGAAATCGCTGTCTACGTACGCACTTGCAGTAAAAATGTCCTATTCATATTTAATATGGTCTACTCCATATATGTTATGACATTTTGAAACGTTAGGCCTGAAAGATAGCAATGGCCTCATTTATAGTTTCGCGCGTCATTTCTTGAATATATCTCCCTACCCATATTTCTCGCGACATCGCGCATGTATCTGAGTTTTCAAGTTTTCATTTGACATCGAAACGAACCTTGTATATATGTGGGATATTAATCGAGAACTCGCCGGTTACACACTATTCATTCCTGTTCAGAGTTGTCACTTTGTTCCATTTTCTATTCCGTTCATCGCGAGATATGAAGACACGTTATGGTACGAAACTATTGTCCAATTCCGTATTTAAAGACAAATTTATGACCACCAAAATGAATTAAAATGTTCAGGCTTATAAACTGGATATTTTTTTTTGCACAATATCGTGAGGTGGGTCCGGCTTCTGACGAGGGAAAACAGTTACTGAAAGAAAAGCAATTCCATCTGTTCTCACATGTTTTCAATATTTTGAACTTAAGTTATCCCTGTGATGCTGATGTCAGCTCATTTAGTTCATACAGTACTTTAAATGGTATGAATATTGAAATATATACATGTCCTGTGTTATTGTATGATGTTCATCTTTGGGTAGAAAGGTTACAAGGTATGGCATTTCTGGGTTCTATACTCATACAATAACAAGCTGCGTATAATTGAAAATAACATGCTCATTATTACAAAACAAGTATACTCATCTTTCAGTTGTGAGGATAACAACTTTTGATTTCGCGATCCCGTTTCTTCCATTTAAAATCATGTTCGGTTGTTTGTCACTCTGTTCCACGCTCCATTCCATTCAGAAACATGACCACGTTAGTTACGAACTTCTATCGGAAATGCTGATGACTACAGTAAAGTAATTATTTCGCATAGGCCTCAGTGTTAACATATAATGGTCTGCAGCCCTGACTATCCACGAATTGTGATAAATGAGTATATATGCTCACCAGGGTTGGCATCTGCGCAAGGTTTCTGCATAAAAAAAGGATATCGTCGTGCATGGAATGTACCTTTAAATTTCGGATTTATAATCTAATAATTGCATGAAAAAAAAACTATTGATATTTTTTACCTCACACCAAACAAATTAAATCTAGGAACCACGTGATTTACAATTTGCCAATGTTTTGTTTGGCGTCTGAAATTTCAAGAGGAGTGGTTGCATGTATTTTATATGTTTAAATATAAAAACTACTATTAACCAACCAGAACCAAGACTTTTTTTAATTCTCTCCTGCACCTATACTGTATCTGGTTTTACATAGCCCACATATCTAGGTCAATTGCTACCACAAAATCTTATACGTATGCATGCATAAGAAATAACTCAACTAAATGTCATTTATCTCAAATTTTTTCGACAAAACCCCATGTTACAGTCGAAATCCTTATCAACGTAAAGAATGAAGACATTTTGGCAACTTGGAGCATACACTTCTGGCATGAACTCAGCTATATATACTGCAACGATCCCACGGCCGCTGATAGGTATCGTTATATAACCCAAGTGTTTCTTCTTTTGTACTGAATGTCTACAGAAGTTATGTCGGCATATGGACGACAGCCTCACAACTCTTACAGTGTACTTTCCAGTGTACTGCTAACAAGTGATACACTAAATCCTGTTTGGTTATTGGTCAACTGCTAATTGGGTCACCCCGTTTATATCACAACAATCTAAAGAGAGTATCACGAACAGGAAGTAACAAACTGTTGACCTAATCTGAACTAATCACTAAACGCGGTCAACAGAATTGGGCGTGCTTTTTAAAAGTTCAGCCGAATTGCATCTGAAACCAGTTATTTATATCGATCACGTTATCGTAGCTAAGAGTTTGGAAATTTTATATTAGGCTGACTTATGTGCTACATGGGGTAGTCTCAAATTATCGGCAAATTTTGTGAAAATAAGAATACACTCAGCTTTTTATGGGAATACATCTTCAAAAAGCTATATAAATATAAACAAAAATAATGTAGTGTGTGTGTTGTCGTTGTTGGGGGATACGGCGCTGTGGTCGTTGTGGGGGATTTAGTCTACACCGCTTCGATGTTTATACAATGTGTATAAAACGACCCAGCTCCGTATCCCCAATAACAGATACCCACTACATTAATATCTTAATTAAAGGCACGTGAGGCCTTAGAAAATATTCATATTTGTTCCAATCACCGTAAACAGAAAAATATTAAAACGCATACAGTTTTGTTCACACAAATGGCATAAACGCTCTTTATTAGTTCCATATCAGGAATTCACCCACAAAGAACGCTCTTTATGTTTACCATCATAATATAAACAAACACCAGAAAAGTAACTTTTTATACTTTTGTTTACATAACAATGGTCAAAAATATGAAAATAACATACTGTTTATGCGATATTTCTTATTTGTATACGGACAAAGTCTGTCTACATTTTGTTGTTCTTTCTGTTTGTGGCGGTTTTTGACGGGTGGAATTATTTTCACAGGATACCCACCTCCAAGGCCAACCGTACCTTTAATCAGTGTAGATATACGCCATATTACGTCTGCGGCGGCAGTATAATCGGTCTGCAAAGAGAGCATAAAGCCTATGCTTCCACATTGATCATTTTGACTTTGCCAGGACTAGCTCGGCATAATTTATCTGACAAGGAAACGTGGGCCCGATTCCATTATGATTCTTCCTCTGCAATTTTGTCGTCTGGTCCCATAATTCCTCTTCTGTTGCTATTATTATCCCGTCTCTTTCGCGTTTAAATAATGAACATACTGGGGGAATGTGGTGTGCATCCTCGAGATCGCACGGCAATCACGCAATTTCTAGAAGAAACCCTCTTCTGGATGCAACTCTCCATTTCAAGCTAGTATTTGAGTTTCCTGTGCAAATTTGTGTTTTTTTCAGAACTGTGTTTCCTTAGAGACCATCGCTCCATTATAAAACTTCAAATTAAATTCGACGAAGATATAAAACTGCTAAACTTATGATACACTGTAGATAGAAGTGTTCAAATTTGAACACACAAAAAATGCAACAGATAATGAAAATTCTTCAATGTTTAGAACAGATATGTTCAATTACCCACTCTCTTTGAAAAGCCGACGAATGTCCTTTAACGGATGTACGTCTCTAGAAGTGTCCATTATATTTCATTTCTACGACGACGCGGCATTCTCAACATGACGGAATAAACCGTTTCCAAATATAGAGTGCATTCCCGGCGCAGTACATGTTTGTGAGAATCGTAGTATTTAGAAATAGTTATAAATACAACAAGATGCGAAAGAATAATCAGTAATGAATATCGTTGACTGATAACAACTCGAAGATCATGTCTCCTATATTGCGATGAGTAAAATGAATTATGGATATATCGCCTGTATTCAGTTTAATTATGGATATATATCACCTGTATTCAGTTTTCCAACAATAGTTGAGTTTGACAATGCGTGGGAAAATTGTCTACGCGTCATTGACTGACTTCAGATCTGTGAAGTGATCTGTTATGACATAAACCAATGAAATCGCGCGTAGTATGCGCCACTCTCCAATGAAATGGTGGGAATCCCTTCAAAACAGAACCTAATTTTAATAGAAAGTTCTAGAGACGTACATCCGATATAGTACTGTCAATTACCACGAACGGTTGAAGTCAAATATGAACGCATGTATTCAATAACATGAATGTTCAATTTATGACTGCATATATAAGAGTTCATTTCTGGTCACATCATGTTCAGATTTTGAACATGAGTGTTCGAAATATGAGAACACTTGTTGTGTTCCGAACACTGCAACATCGTTTTAACACTTATATGTGTTCAAGCAACAAATCGATCCACAAAAGAACTAAATTTGAACACTAGCATTCTTCATACGAACACAAGACGTCACACACGTGAGACCAAATTCAATATCAAATGGGTGAGAAAGTGTGAATTATCAGTTTATAGCCAGACCTTAACATTCTTAGTGTCAGTCTGTTCATATATATTAGCTGAACACAATAATTTTGTGGTAATTAATATAGGCTTACTAAATGCAAGCTGCAAATATATCCCTACTAATTTCAATATAAATGCAATATTGTAAATTCACGGACTGTTCAATAATTGAACACATCCGGGGCAGAACACGTTCAGATCTGAACACTTTTATTTGCAGTTAGTCATGTGCGAGTTCAGTACAGTACGTGCGTGGATTGGATATAGTACAGACACATAAACTTGATCAGCATTATTCTTATAATGTGGTTAAGGAATTGTGAGGTGATATCCTCATGATCACGCACACATGATCCGAATTATTGTCATTCGTGTCATTCGAAATTGTTTAACTCACTTTTTATCGACATATACGTTAAAGGGGGACTGTACCCTAAATCCGGCCATTTATGGGACTATCTCCTTTAAAACTCAACATAATATATGCAATAAATTAATGAATTTGAGCCATGGATGAGTGCAAAATACACTCTTGGGCTTTATGAACGATGCAAACATCATGGTAATTATAATGAAAATGAATATATGACTACACTCATAAATTAATTTTCATTATAATTACCATGAGTTTATTTTGCACTAATCCAGGGCTCAAATTCAGTCATTTGTTGCATATATTCTGTTGAGTATAAACGGAGATGGTCCCATAAATGGTCGCATTCAGTGTAGAGTACCCCTTTAACAAAGTATACTTTCAAAACCCAGGGTACGACATCAGTGTCCCATTAAGGCAGAAATGGACAGGTTACTACGAATCTGACACCTGTCTCGATTGGGAGAAGTACCAGTCTAATGAGCGACATTCGACAACAACTGTCTACCTGTCTACTTCATGGAAGTAAATGTTCATTTTAAAATCAGTGACTCGAATTTAAGTGGGCCTTTAATATAACATATTGTTCGTCTCAAAGTTGATATCGTTGCTAAGTGAATGAAAAATTAGTCTCTAGCTGCCGCATGGCATGGTTTTTTCAACTCTTGTCAGGGGGGGGGGGGTAGTAAAAAAATTGCAGGAAGGTATGCCTGGGTGGGTGGGTGGCCCGAGGGGCAAAAAAACACGTTTTTTACACCCTCTTGCAATTGTTTTACTAAAGACATTTTGTACCCTTATATGACATTTGTAACAGTTTAAAACATATTATAAGAATTTATAACTGCAAAACACCATATTATGTTGCTGGGACCTCATATGGGCCTTAGGAGAGATGATATTAAGCTATACGGCATGTTGCATATGGGGCGGTGGGGTGAAAACAAATCCTTCCCGACACCCTTCGGAAAGAAGCTTCGAGAAATGTAAAACTGAAATATATAAACTTGTCTTGGTGTAACTAAAGCCAGGATCATTGTGTGCATGGGAACGAGCAACTGCCTCACACATTAATGTGACTATCAATTGGCTATAATATAACTGTCATCACACTGTTCATCAGTGCATCAAGCCAATCAGTGAAATATTTGCATGTATATCAACTCATATGATCTGTTACTCTCACAACACCTATTAAAAATATCCAAGTCTTTCATTAGCGCGCACCGCTTGTATACTGTTCTCCACTTTGAAATTATTGACAGCTGTGGACCGATGGGCATTTTATTTATAGATAATTGCTTTTTCCTATTTAAAAGTCGAACTGCGCGACCAGGAGGCCGAGTCCGGTAAAAGGTGTAGTTGGGAATTTCAATTTCGTTTATTATCCTTTACATTATTATGTCAATAATGTTGATTTTTGGTTTGTGACAAGCTATGTCAATTACCAATAAAATTAATTTAAAAGATAATTTGTAAGTCTTATATTTCAACTTTTATAGATATGTTTCGTTCTGCAGCCCACTGATGGTTGTGGTCGGAGACGGCCGAGTCGGCCGTCGGTTCGTTAATTAGGTGCTGGTTGTTATTGTTATTTTAACGGAATTCTGAGTTGGTCATTCGCGAAACCAATATATTTTAATAAGTATATGTATAAAGTCCAGATAAAGGGACCAATTGTCATTGATATAAAATTATTTATTAGCTCATGCCATAGCTTTCCATAGGCCTTCGTCAGTGGAAAACGATTAACACAGTAAAGTCTACATGTTGCTTTGACATCAACTCATTCGTAAATCCCAGACGAATAACGGACGTTCATTGAATTTGTTTACCTGACGTCATGTACGTTAGTGATGGATTTCATTTCGCGCCAAATTAATTGGCGCCAATGTTGTTGATTTTAGTGTTAAATCCAACACCGTCGCACGTTCCTAGTCGGCGTATCCAACCATTCTCTTTTATACGTCTGAAGTACCGACTCCCACTAGCATACTCCAACACGGCTGTATACCTCCATATCTAGAAGTGAATGTCCATTTGTATTGAAATTGTCATACACCGGCCGGCTTATCTGGGTGCAGCCGAGTGTCTCGCATATGTTCTGTAACTCTTTCTTTCAGTTGCCGTGATGTTTCTCCCACATACACTGTACACGAACACTTGTCACAAATTAGGGCATATAGCGTTCTGTGCCACTTTGTATACTCATTAATCAAGTCCGTCGATTTGATGGGATCCGTGATTATTATCTTGCACACTTAGCATTTATCTGTGCACAGGTTGTTTTGAGTACGGACGGCTTTAGCAGTCTTCCTGTGTAACAATATATCGCCCAAGTTGTTGTCTCTCCGATACGATATTAAAGGGGGAGAATCAAAGACGTTCTTCATCCGATCTGATTCGTGTAATGCTCCCATATACTTCCTCGTTATCGTTTGGCAGGTCTGGTAGTCCTTTTGAGAATGTTGTTACTAAGGGTACCCGGTTGTTCTCCGTCCGCTGTCTCCTCCCCGTCAACAACTCCACTCGTTTCAGTAAGTCTGTTTTGCTCAATTCCCTCTCAATAAAACTACCACGGTAGGCTCGTCTCCTCAGTTGCTCTTTCAGCTCAATGCGGTGTCGTTTATAGTCTTCTTCCCGAGTGCATATCCGCTCAATTCTCAATCCAAGGCAATATACCACTGACCTTTTCGTGTGCGATGGGTGATCCTAACTATGGTACAGGTATTGTTGGTTATCTGTCGGTTTCTTGTACAGATCTGTATATATTTTACCGTTATCAATTTTCACGTATATGTGTCCAAAAATTCAATACATTTGTCGTGATGTCGTAGTTCAACTTTAATATTTGGGTGAATGGAATTAGCATGTTCTCCGAACTTCTCCAGTTCCTCTACACTACCAGTCCTATCCCAAATCCGTCGTCAATATACCGACCATACATATATGGCTGCTGTTCGAACGTAAGGAGAGACTGGTCCCATTTACGCATACATGTACGTACACGCTAGGTTTTTTCCAAGGCGACTTCCGATACCCCCTCTCTCGAATATAACGCCCCCTTACATGCGTCAAAAGCCTCCTTCCTCGGTACTGATGGGTATAGTTTGCACACATCGAAACAAAATAATCTGGCGTTATCGGGTACACTATTCACCTCCTCTATTTTATTGAGAAAGTGCGTTGTCTTTAATATAACTAAGTGAACCAACTACATATTCATCCAGTTCATTTCCCGCCACCTCGGCAATCTGTTGGTGTGCCCATCCACCAACGATAGTCCGATACGGAGCGCCAGCTTTGTGCAGTTTAGGGTTCCCTTTCAGTTTTCCTGACTTGGAATATCTGGGTGTCATATATTTTTCAGTTCACCCGATATCACATTTGCTTTTTCCATTCTGTTGATCATTTTTTTTTTTTACATTTTTGATTGATGTATCCGTCCTGTCACCATCTATGTAAACTTGTCCTGATGCAACTAATAATGCCTAGATCATTGTGTGCATGGAAAAAGAGCGAGCAACTGTCTCTAACATTAATGTGACTATCAATGGGTAGAAAATATCTGTCATCAGTGCATCAATCCAATTAGTGAATTATTTGCATGTCTTTTAACTCAGATGATCTCTCAGAAGACCGAAAGTATCCGAGTCTGGTTAGTGCTGTGACTGCTTGTCATCTATATATATAAACGAGTAGGATCTGCAGATTTTCTCTCAGACCCCTGGACCGAGTTCAACCAAATTTGGTTTGGTGACTCGGGGTACCCTGGGGGATGTAATAATGGTATTAGTTTTTCAAAAATTTTAATTAAAAAAAAAAATTGGTTTTGTTAAATTGAGCAAGGAATTCAATCTTTAAAAAAAGTATATTAAAACAATATATATAAATAAAAATGTTTCAATCACCAAATGTGCTTGAAGCGCACAAAGGGCCGCCGCTAAGTGAAGGGTCTGTCTAAGATCAAAATATGTGCGAAGTCCAACAAAGGGGGCCACATGTATCTCCGATGCTGAATATAGGCCCCAACGGGAGCCTGTTTCAGCTAGTATAGTATACTAGAACAGGTATCTCCGATGCTGAATATAGGCCCCCAAAGGGAGCCTGTTTCAGCTAGTTTAGTATAATAGAACTAAGTTGCTACATTAGACTAACACAAGGGGCTGGTTGACGGACTAATCAGGAAATAGTTAGAAATTTTGTGTATTCTGCACAATGACCTAGGTTTACAGATGATCAACAATTTATAAAACTTTTTGCTTTTCAATTAAAACAGCTTCTGAAACAGGTTAAATTGTTATTTGAACTAATTGATATCATTCCCAGTCATAAGGGTGATATCAGTAGAGTTTTATGAGATTTTATACCAATTTTAGTGAAATTAGATGGGTGGGTGTAAAAAGATTGGGACTATTTTTATTTTTTTGCAGGTTTGAGGGTGGTGGGTCCCCGAAAATGCCAGATGCAAAAAAAACGGCATACCTTCCTGCAAATATTTTACTAACCCCCTCCGGCTCTTGTCGGTTTATTTGCGGGCAATCAAAGTCTCTTGTTGAATAGACTGGTTCCTGAGAAAAAAAAACTGCAAAAGAAAACTGAAAACGTAGTACTAGTAACCTGCCACCGCCCCCCAGTCCCATCGTTAGCGTCTTTGGTCAATTGTGACTTTAGCCCTCCTTGGTCACACGTTGGGCTGACCACGCATGACGCCAGTCCTCGTGAGTCGAACCTTCTGACTATGGTCTGCGGCAGGCTGGTAGCAGATGTAATTAGTATATCGACCCAAAACAAATGGTTAAAATGTTAAAAAATTAGTTAGACATTTCATGCCTGACTCAACGACAGGTGTGTATTTCAGTCAGACCGAATCTATAGTCGAGATTGTTCAGATAGTTTAAGTTTGGGCCAATATCAAGTATTAAACAGTCAGTCATTTCAGACCAAGTTTTATAACTCTCCTACTTTAGGTGGACATGTTAGACTTAACCCTTTACCCAACAAACCGGCCAAAACCGGCCAAATAAAGCTTCAACAGCCTAAAATATCTTCGGTCTGTCTCAATAGAACCATACAAATATGGATATCATTGGAATCGGCTCCTTGACCACATTGTGAGAGTTACCGTTATGCCCTGTGCCAATGCATTCTCTTATATATGTAAGAGAATGCATTGGCCTAAAAAAAATCTTTTTTTAACACTTTTTACCATTTTTTCTTACATTCTTTAACAATTTTATAATTTTTAATGTGTTAATCCAATGCATTCACTTATATATGCGAGGCGACCTATGGTCGACTCGCATATATAAGAGAATGCATTGGCACATGGCCCTTCTGTTGGGTAAAGGGTTAAATGGCCATCAGTTGGAAATTTTCCAAACATATGAGGTATCATACTGGAAAGTTCTAACTAGTTTGAAAATTTGAAGCATCTGTTGGAAACTCACAACTTAAGGAGTGTGTGCAAATGAAGTTTCCCAAAGTAGGGAAATTGGGTGTTCAAGAGGTGCAGTTGGGAATTATCAGTTGAAAACACTTTCCCAACAAAAACACTCTGGCCACATCCCTGGACTCAATAAATGAACGCACAATTCCAATGGAGGGGCTACAGACAGCAGACTTGCCACACATGTTAATAGACTGTATATCACATAACAATCGGTTCACTTGAATTAGGATCCCAGTTTTATCTCGGCTATGGCATTTAACTTTCAGATTCTACAATATAAAGGCCATAATAAAAATATACTTTGTTTACACTGACCCTACCTTTCCTCGGAAAAAACTCCCTACTAAAAATATTTTAGAAATATTGTTTTATAACCAGACAAGATGATGTGTATGTTCCATCTTAAATGGTGGATTTATGCATTAACCAGTTCAGAATTCAGAGAACATGTAAAATAATACTTAAATGTACGGAAAACCAAATTTATGTGACCTTGAACGACAGATATAGCGATACTATTGATATCGAGATGAATAGCTAAGTTTTTCAATATCAAAATAGTGAACATTAAAACAGACAGGACATGGCGTCATGTTGGCTCTGTGAACAAAACCAGTTGTTTGTCTCAATATCATCATTGGCGTCATGTTACCCGGAACAGTGGTTACTGTGGTTTCTCAAGACACGTGCACTTCTGTGACAAACATTTGGTTTAAACATATTTATTTACCAAAATGATATGGTGACGGAATTGGAGGACAAGTGTTCAAAAGTTAGCCACTTAGATGGACCTCCTCTCCCATCTGGGACAAACGTTTGACTGAATAAACCTATCCAGTGGCCTCTTATAGAAGTAAACAAAATTGCCTACCTACTAACTCTTGAAACATAAGGTATGGTCAAGGAAAACGAAGATAACTTTAATTCTGGCCCAAACCCCAAACGCGAATACACCTCCTGATACGAGGAAAACAGTTAAACCAGCAACCTGAGATGTGATGTCGTTTCACTCGGCAAATTTCACAATGTGCATTAATAAAGGAGCTAATTTGAGCAGTTAATGTAAAATATTTCCAATCACTCTAACTCATAGCGTGATCGAGATTTTAATGGAAACAATCATGTGAATTAACGATGATAATACAATGATTGGACAATTTCGAAACCCGCAATAACTTCCCATTCGAAGTGTTCTAGCCATTACAGAATTGCAGTCTAGCGTGATCGCCTCTCTTTCGGGAGAAAATGATTAATTGCAAAGTGTTTTCATGACGCAAGATATTACAACGCAAGAGGTCTAGCACTATAATAGAGAGGACCCATTTCCTGTTTCAAATAGCTACGAGTTTTGTCAAATTAATTCTTTGAACATTTTATATTCAAACAGAGCATTTTTATGATGGACCGCACTAGGCTTTCGTCATATATAATCGGGTTATCGCGTTGGTTTCGAAATAAATTATTCAAGACAAAGATTATATGCGGACGTTGTCCTCTAACTCTTGATACAGCATTCTTGTGAGGCATGTTGGGATTCCCAAATCGTCTTGAGACTGTAGAGAGATTTCTCTTGTAGGTTGCAGCATATAAGCAGTAACTCTTTCTATACTAACTGGATTCTCGCACTCGGTCTGGCAGCACGTGTATTCCATACACAATGTATTCGTAAAATATAACCGCACAAATAAAAAAGCAGGCGTACTTTGGCCTTGTATGTTTATGCCCTCTGTGGTGTATACTGCGAGGCTGAACTGGCGATGTCATATGAGCTATATATGGGGTAACTTTGATTGATAACGTACTCGAAATATTGCGCACCAGTTAGACTTTTTGCAGAATGTATGTATTTTCTGTAGCTCAGGGTGATCAGATATCGATTTTTGAAATCGATTACTTTTCACCACCGATACTTTTAGTGGCCTAGTAAAAGTCGACGAGAAGACGGTCTCGGACCAAATTGCGGATGCAGATGGATAACTCTAAAATCAAGTGACTTTTTTGTATCAGATATTTGACAAATTTCGTTGAATAAAATGTTGATGAATAACAGGTTTTGGGCAATTTTATACTATAGTTGTGGTTAGCACTATTTTTGGGCAATTAATCGATTCTGATAAATGAAGCGGCAAAAAAAAATTGTTGTTGGAATCTGATGATATGGGGACCATCGAATCGGATTGAGTACCTATAAAGCATCAAAAGATCAAAAGCACACAAAGGGTCTTCCCTGGTCCATTTGCGCAACTGAATAGGCTCCCGAAAGGCGTCTGTTTCACCTGGTATAGTAAACATGCTGTCGAACTCGTACGGATCTAAAAAAAAATACGTCATCAGAATACGCAGTGCATGACTTGTATAGATATAAGATTTGGATCGTTTTTTTTTTGGTATAAATATAAGATATGGATCGTTTTTGGTATTTTTTTTCTTGCACATATGTAAACCATATGTGAAATACACAGGCTATCGACATCTGGCCGCTGATATTTATACTTCGTCAGCAAAAGTCAAATTGCACCGAGAGTCTGAGATTCTTATGTAGAACATTAGTGTGCCACCCCTGCACATCGGTTTTGGTTGGTGATGCTAAGACACCGGTTGGAATGTAAATCACTTTCTTCTATATACAACACCCATCGCTGTGTTGTCTGGGTGGTACTCGGTGAAACAGGAAATCAAATAGTCATCAAACAAAATAGTGTCTTTCATGTGACACGTTTGATTCCAAAGATGTTGTTGCGGGCAGTCTGGGTGGTCCTCAGCGACACAGGAAATAAAAACGTCATTATAAAACAAAACAGTGTCTTTCGTGTTACACGTTTGATACCAAACATGTTGTTGCGTGCAGTCTGGGTGGTCCTCAGTGATACAGGAAATCAAAAAGTCATTATAAAACAAAACAGCGTCTTTCATGTGACACGATTGATAACGAACCAAAGCCGGACAAAGTGATCGACATTCCTGATGTGAAATACAATAAGAATGTCATCACGAATTTACCGTTCTACTGTGCGAAGGTGGGCCTTTAGTGTACAGCACTTGGTAAGGTGGAGTACTGCGCGAAACGAAATAACATATATTTAACAACCAAATTATTTAGCCATAAAAATAGTAAAATTCCAGATCACCGCTGGCAGTGATGTCTTCACAAGGACAGGTTGAGAACAAAACATGGCTCACATCTAGCGGTGACCCAAACTATCCACGTGAGAAAAAGTTCTCCAATAAAAGCTGGCTGCAGGGTGCGCCAATTGATTCAAATTCGAAATTTAACAGGGTGTACTGCTTGTGGCCATGTTTTCCCCGCATATTTGATAGACTTATGGACAAAACCACTGAATCCGCTGAATCAATATACATGTATACATGGATTAATTTATATGCATTGTTATACACAGTACTGGTATATAAAGGTACTGAAAATAACAATATTACTAGTATACACAAAATAAACCATATATCATGGCTATCGGTTCTAATATCCGAATATGACAGCTGATAACTTGGTGTGAATTGAAGAGTGTTGGTGTCTCAAGCATATCTAACCCTCCACGTTAGAAACATGCCATTAAATGTCATAAGTATAATCTAGCTTGAGGACAGAAGTTATCCATAAAACCCCCCTTAATTCAACCAGGTCCTCGCGCGATGTATGGTCGATCACATGATGATCTAGGGGGGATTATAATTGTTGTATAAAAACAGCACTGCATGTAAATATAAAATAAAATAGTGCTACATCTTATTACAGATTATTGCCATATATAATCAGTGACTATACAGACAGTCTGACAAAATAAAGTTTCAGTGACACTCTATCCGAAGAGGGGAATAATTCCATCTGTTACAGTCAATGGAGCAATTATGAATCTGGAAAGGTGAAATTTCTAACTAATACTAGATATCGACATGACGCGATAACATATAACGTAAATGTAATATGGCTGCTGGCGACCATTTTTTCCTATAAAATAAAAAAAATATTTGATAGCTCTCATCTGATAGATCAATATCAAGATAAATATCAAGTTTAGTGATGATCGGATGAGTGAAGTGGACTGTGCTAAACGGTTTAGTAATGCTTAAAAAGATTTTTACCTTAATATTTTTATGTTCACTTTATAAACTTCACTGAGTCATCTTTGTCATGTATTGAGTTTGATATCTTTTGTTAACAGTTTATAAATCATGTATGTTTCATGTTTGTTATTTTAATTTATGTGTTTATTATCATTAAATAAAGTTGCATTCCTTAAAAAGATTCTTACCTCAATGTTTTTATGTTCACTTTATAAACTCCACTGAGTCATCTTTGTCATGTATTGAATTTGATATCTTTTGTTAATAGTTTATAAATTATGTATGTCTCGTGTTCGTTATTATATTATATACACTTTATAGTGTGTTTCAGAACGAAAACAAAATGAATAAAATCAACAAATTTGTAAATTTAAAAACAATTCAAACGTTGTTGTATTCCATGTCCCAGCCCGGACATATACACCAAATTTCAATAATATTCATTGAGAAACAACGGACCAAACGCCATATAACACCCCGTATGCATCTTTTATTCCGAGTTGGCCTTTTATTCAGAGTTGGCACTCGCCGATTGGGGCGAGTTAGCCATGAGGCGAGTACACCGATTCCGACACCTTTTCTATTTGCAGCAGGTTAAGTTTACGCGTAATTTAATTCACAAAGTTCCCCAATTGGTATCGTAAATAGAGCGACCTTATTTGACAGAGAATGCCTCTGTTATTGATTATAAAGTTGCTATACATTAAAAACGACAATTCACATGCTCGTTCAAGCGCAGTAGTCTATTTTCCCCATGTTGAAGGACATCCACAAATACTAAATAACGCTAACTTACTGCCGAATGTTTTACACGACAACTGTTAACATATTTGGGCTGAATTCATCTGACGCGGTATTATTCCTCAAAATAAACAACAAAACCATCGTTACTTGGAAATGTAGTTTGGGCTAACATTTACATAAATCCTCCATATCATTATTCCGACACACACGTCAGATGAAAAAGTCACATGAAGTAACCGGCCAAATTGGCCGAAATAAGGAATTAATTGTTATCATAAGACTATATAGTACACACATGCATGTGATCGGTGTGACTGACAAGCCCGGGCAGGCCACGTGGGCGCATGGGCAGTATAATATGGTGTATTATGGTAGTAGTGTACATACACAGCATATGTTGTGAAAATTGACTTGCTGTGTCATCCGCCGGCGGGTTTATTAACCCCCTAAATGCCGATATTGACTAAAAGAAACGGGAGAGCCCGGGCAGACCCAGAGACCAGATCACGCTATATATCGATGACTAACTGTATCCACACACCTGTTAAACGAAAACGTCGAAGATTGACTCGCGTCTCGTTCACGGCCGGGTTAATTAACCCCTTAAATGACGATATGGCCCAGAAGAGCACATGCGAGCAAGTGTAAGCCCGGGCGTCCCAATGGACCGATGTACACTATAATATGATGCCTTATGGTAGTACGATACATACAAAGCATAGTTGGTAAACGATTACTTGCTGTTTCACCCACTGCCGGTGTTATTAACCATTTAAATGCCGAAAGAACTCGAGAGGGGCCAGGCATACCCAGAAACTCGATCATACTATATATTGATGAATAATTGTAGCCAGATACCTATTAAGCGTAAAGAAAGGAGATTGTCTCACCGTCTCGTTCAAGACCGGGTTCATTAACACCTTAAATGGCGATATGGGCCAGAAGAGAGTACCGGAGAACTCGGGCGGCTCCATGGACCAACATACCGTATACTATGATGCCTTATGGTAGTAGGATACACACTAAGACATATATTGTGAAAATTGACTTGCTGTGCCATCCACCGGCGGTTTTATTAACTCTTTGAATGCCGAAATTGGCTAAAGGAATCAGGGAGAGCCCAGTCACACCCAGATACCACATCACACTATATCGATGGATAATGGTAGCGAGACACTTACTAAACGTAAACTGTGAAGATTGACTCGTTATCTCGTTTAGGAAAATTTCACAGCCTATGCATCCTACTACCATAAGGCATCATGTTATTCTATCAGGCAGTGCATCACTACCATTAGTAATCAACATAGAGTGTGATCTGCTTTCTGGGTCCACCCAGGCTATCACCGAGTCCCGGGTTCTTTTAGTGGAGAAGATTAAGTTTAGTTTTCAAGGCAATTGTTCAAATTGTGAATAAAGCATGAAAGTTTGCCCATATGTACACATTCACTAACTTATTGATATTAAATATGGAGCCACTCTGAAATTTCACTTTAATTTTCCGAATTTAAAGAGCGTTTCGTGATTATATAATTTATTAAATGTCGCAATTAATCTTACCATGAAATATGCGATTTAAAATTAGACATATACAGTAAGTATGACTCTGCTAGATATAATGCCACATGTTTATGGCAAAATTGGAACTCCCCGTCCAAGATGGCCGTCAAATTGGCAGCTGAAAGAGGACAAATTGGCGTTTTTTCACCAATATTTTCTGGATCAGTTTCTGCTGTATGGAACTGGTTCGGACATGTGACTTTATTTTGTATTTTTTATGTTGTTAACTGATCATTGAAGCAATTAAATATGCCATACGTGGGATCCCAGTCCCTTCCGATCCCTCAATAATTCGATTTTACAGAACTTGGTATGAAATTTCACCAAGAATCACCGTTAGGATTCTAGTCATATTTTAAGAAGAAATTGACAGAACTGTGCACAGTATGTGAAGCATACCATTGCTTATGAATATTCTATCCACGGACCCATGGGGCCGCCCGCGCTTGTCCGATGTCTCTCGTGATCTTCTAACCTATACCGCAATTTAAGGGGTTAATGAACCCGCACATGAACGAAATGGCGAGTCAATCTTCACCGTTTAAATTTTGCAAGTGCATCACTACCATTAGTAATCAACATAGAGTGTGATCTGCTTTCTGGGTCCACCCAGGCTATCACCGAGTCCCGGGTTCTTTTAGTGGAGAAGATTAAGTTTAGTTTTCAAGGCAATTGTTCAAATTGTGAATAAAGCATGAAAGTTTGCCCATATGTACACATTCACTAACTTATTGATATTAAATATGGAGCCACTCTGAAATTTCACTTTAATTTTCCGAATTTAAAGAGCGTTTCGTGATTATATAATTTATTAAATGTCGCAATTAATCTTACCATGAAATATGCGATTTAAAATTAGACATATACAGTAAGTATGACTCTGCTAGATATAATGCCACATGTTTATGGCAAAATTGGAACTCCCCGTCCAAGATGGCCGTCAAATTGGCAGCTGAAAGAGGACAAATTGGCGTTTTTTCACCAATATTTTCTGGATCAGTTTCTGCTGTATGGAACTGGTTCGGACATGTGACTTTATTTTGTATTTTTTATGTTGTTAACTGATCATTGAAGCAATTAAATATGCCATACGTGGGATCCCAGTCCCTTCCGATCCCTCAATAATTCGATTTTACAGAACTTGGTATGAAATTTCACCAAGAATCACCGTTAGGATTCTAGTCATATTTTAAGAAGAAATTGACAGAACTGTGCACAGTATGTGAAGCATACCATTGCTTATGAATATTCTATCCACGGACCCATGGGGCCGCCCGCGCTTGTCCGATGTCTCTCGTGATCTTCTAACCTATACCGCAATTTAAGGGGTTAATGAACCCGCACATGAACGAAATGGCGAGTCAATCTTCACCGTTTAAATTTTGCAAGTGCATCACTACCATTAGTAATCAACATAGAGTGTGATCTGCTTTCTGGGTCCACCCAGGCTATCACCGAGTCCCGGGTTCTTTTAGTGGAGAAGATTAAGTTTAGTTTTCAAGGCAATTGTTCAAATTGTGAATAAAGCATGAAAGTTTGCCCATATGTACACATTCACTAACTTATTGATATTAAATATGGAGCCACTCTGAAATTTCACTTTAATTTTCCGAATTTAAAGAGCGTTTCGTGATTATATAATTTATTAAATGTCGCAATTAATCTTACCATGAAATATGCGATTTAAAATTAGACATATACAGTAAGTATGACTCTGCTAGATATAATGCCACATGTTTATGGCAAAATTGGAACTCCCCGTCCAAGATGGCCGTCAAATTGGCAGCTGAAAGAGGACAAATTGGCGTTTTTTCACCAATATTTTCTGGATCAGTTTCTGCTGTATGGAACTGGTTCGGACATGTGACTTTATTTTGTATTTTTTATGTTGTTAACTGATCATTGAAGCAATTAAATATGCCATACGTGGGATCCCAGTCCCTTCCGATCCCTCAATAATTCGATTTTACAGAACTTGGTATGAAATTTCACCAAGAATCACCGTTAGGATTCTAGTCATATTTTAAGAAGAAATTGACAGAACTGTGCACAGTATGTGAAGCATACCATTGCTTATGAATATTTCAACTCAATGGAACAAAAATTGTCACATATTATTGGGCCAGAGTATGCATATCATTATGCCCCTCTCAGTTAATTCTTCAGATTTCTGCTCATTTCCGTTCAAAACATGGCCAGAATCCGATAAGAAGTTTTCGGCAAAATTACATTCTGCATCATTTAAAATGGAATTGTCACGCCCCTTGAGGTACAAGGACAACCAGAATAGAACATTTAGTGGCCAGTTGATTAAGTAGCATGTTTAATAACAAAGTGAATCACAATTTGATACAGAATAGTAGAGAATAATGTTCGGGATATATGTAAAAATATCATTCTATCATATTTTGTGAACATTTTGCAAGCCATCTTGGGTATTTTTTTTTATAAAAACACCTCAATGTGATGCATTTAAGACGGATCAAATCAATAAATACCTAAGATAGTTCCAAATAATCCAAGCCTGATAAGTTAGAATTTTGAGAGAAAATTCCAATATTTTGGTACATGTAATGTAATCGTAACACTTAACCAAGATGCATCATAAATGTTATTATTCAATGTATTTACGACATAATAGCCAATCTTATACATCAACCACAACTTTTACAAGCGATTGCATGGCACAATGGGACCATATATACCGTTTTCCATATTTTGACAGCCATTTTTAGCCAAAGTGAGAATATTGGTTCCATTGGTTTAATATAGTCACAAGTAATGGTATGCATCACTTACATTGTGCAGTTCTGCTCATTTCTTGTTGGAATGTGACTAGGATAACATTTATTGTTTTTGGTGAAATTTTATACTGAATTCTGTAAAAATCGATTTGTTTTAAGGATTTGAAGGGGATAGAACCCCACGAATGACATATTTCATTTCTACAATGATCAATTAACATGAACATCACAATATAAAGTCAAATTCTCAACCAGTTCCAATCTGCAACTGATATAGAATATATTAGTGAAAAAATGTCAAATTTTCCACTTACGGCTGCCATTTTGAGGGCCATCTTGGAAAGGGGGGGTCCAATTTTGGCCTAAAAATGTATCATTATATCTCGCAGAGTCATTCTTACTGTATATGCCTAATGTTTTATTGCATATTCCATGGTAAGAGTAATTGCGACATTTAGTAAATTATATAATTATGAAACGCTCTTTAAATTCGGGAAATCCCTTAAAAGAGTGGTTAAAGTGAAATTTCAGCGTGGTTCCATACCTAATATCAATTAGTATGTGAATATGTACACATGTGCAACATTACATTTAGTCATAAAGTGAAATTTTTTGTCACTAATCTATTCCACTATTTAGTCAATATCGGAATTTAAAGGGTTAATAAAACCGGCAGTGGATGACATAGCAAATAAACGTTCGCAACCTATACTTAGTATGTATCCCACTACCACGCATAAGGCATCATATTGTGTTGTCCACGGGCTCTCCTGTGTTCTTCTGGTGCATATCGTCATTTAAGGGGTTAATGAAGCCGGTCGTGAACGCGATGGTGAGTCAATCTTCACAGTATACCTTTAGTAAGTGCCTCGCTACCATTATTCATCAATATATAATCTGATCGGGTCCCTGTGTGTCCGGACTCTCCCGGGTTCTTTTAGTCAATATCGGCATTTAAAAGGTTAATAAACTCGCCGGTGAATGACACAGCAAGTAATTTTTTATAAACTATGCTTATTGTGTATCCTACTACCATAAGCCATCATATTACACTGTCCGCGGCCCATGGGGCCGCCAGGGCCCGCCCGGGCTTGTCCGTGCGTGTCCGGGCGTGTCCGGGGGACTGTACTATAGATTTACAATCGCCGTGTTTTAACACGTGTAGAAGGTTATGTGGGGCACACAGAATGTGTCGATTACCATAGACCTCCACTCTTATTCTTACAGTGAAAAGGCGACTTCTTGCAACGCCTCGTTTACATGCATGGTGACCAATAAAATAATAGGTTTACCACATGTGACTTGATTGACCAATGAAAAAAAATATTCATAGGAGACACTCATTGATATGTTATCGCTAGTGCATGGGTAATCCGTGTTCAATTGTATTAGTGGTAATCGGTATCCTTTAAATAATCGCTCAGTGAGTACGCCGCAACCGTGCATTGTGTTATATGTCATCAATGGTTATCGTCTGTTCCAACAATTCAAGTTTTAAGATGTATTTCAATTTCTAGTTGGGTTGTCATGCAAAATCGCTGGAGTATTATATTGAATACCATTCTGATCAAACCCAATCACCCATCGGTATGCGCACACGGGTATAATCTACTCTATTACAATACAGTGGTCTATTGCACTTCACGCCTCCCGTGTACCTCCCATAACATTGTACACCTGTTCAAACACGGCAATTGTAAATCTATAGTACAGGCCCCTGGCTTGCCCGGGCAGTAATTAGTCACACCCCATGTGATAATCCATAAATATACTATTTTCGCCATGGAATCGAAAGGAAACACATAAAGCAGTGAACTCGGTCAATGGGGAAAGTTACACGATGACGTTGTTCGTCGATTTATGTTGAAATCGACACGGTGACACCTTTGAATGAAATGAACAGCTATGAAATGGACACGCTTCTCGGTATAGTATAGTATCTCCGCAGCAGTGCTCATCCAGCGTCAAGAACAGAAATAAATTGGTTAAATTCATTAAAGATGTTCCCGTTCCCCTCTCGACAAGGTATAACTATTTTCATTTTGATGTTGGTACTAGTAGTTTATAACCCTGAATATCCAAGCTGTCGACCAAGAGTACCGGAAGTACGATCTGCCTAATTTATTCTCGAAATTACGAGTGGGGTCCATTCATTCGACGAATCCAGGAAATATAGCCTTAGAGTAAAATCGAGTCATCAATGCAGATAAACTCTGCATGGAGTTTGGTTATGTGCATGCCTATTGTTTTTGACACCAACGTCGAAAAATGTCCGACTTTCAGTCAAATTTATAATACCGAATTGGCCCCTTGGTTGGGGAATATTTTTAGAGCATATAAGGTCTATATACCTGTATTTCGTCATTCTTGAGGTTCAAATGCGCCATGTCCGATCAAAGGATAAAAATCTATTAGAATGAATAATTACCCACACATGATAAAACAGCCTGAATTAAAGGGGTACTGTACGCTATTATCAATAAATTCCCAATAATAACAACGGACTAATATCGATAATATATAAAAATAAGTAATTTGAGTCGAAGATGTATTCTGTAAACGATCCGGTCAATAGGTTATCTTAAAATAAAAGTTAATAATTTGATATCAATTTAATTTATGGCTGGAGGGAAAAATAAATTACGAATTTCCGTGTACAAGACGTAATCAAATTAATTCATGTATAGTGGATTGGGCAATGCGTGGCACACACGCTCGTGTAAACAATTATATTGATATGGGGCGTAAACTCAAACCACTCACTGACTGGTGACTATACAATACTTTCAATGAGTATATGGGACTAGTATACATATAAAATAACATTTATTTGATATATTTGCTTGAAAACCTATACACAAATTACTCGACAACGACAATTTGTATTTTCGCATTCCGGCTGATTTGCCATCCATAACATTACTTCGTACTCAACATACTTTCAAATAAAGGAAATTTGGTTACCTTATTCTACGACTCAGAGACTATAGAAACCAACAACACCATTTGAGTACAGTATCCCTTTAAGTAAAGGGTCGTCTCCAACGAGTAATACATGCACATGTAAATGCTAAAGGGTGGGAACTGCGTTTAGCACCATTCAGCGTCTCTAAAATATATCTCTATACATCCCCCTCTCTCTCACTCTTAATTGCTATGTCATATAATTCAAGTACTTCTGATTGAGAAAACCTAAGTGAATATAATGGAATTCCGCACCTATTCGGTATACCCCCACAACGAGTTGGGGGTATACTGGAATCAGCTCATCCGTCCGTCCGCCCGTCCGTCCGTGGACACGATTTTGTCCGAGCTTTTATTCCTACATTTTTCGGTCATTTTTTAAAACTTGGCACATATATTTAGTACCAAGGGAACCTGCGCACCTGCGATTATGACGTCCGCCTGCTTTGTTAAGGAATCATCCCCCTCTTTCGACATAGAAAATTATTTGTTCTATTCCGAAATCTTGTATAAAGATTTAAAAACACGAGAAACTGACCCCATCTGCAATCAGTCTTTTTCACAAAAATATTTTATATGTTAATATAATTTCAGTGCCCAATGTATGGTAGTGACTACTTCATTGGAATAACATGTTGAAAAAGGCCACAGGTCCATCTCTAGTTAGTGGTAGAATATTATGGTTGCTGGAAGACAACGAGACTGCAGAAATAGTTTAATTGGTTTTACAGTGCCTGTCTATATGCTAGGATAGACCCGAAAACGTAAGTTTCTTTTCGTCTTTAGTTGTAAAAAATATATCACGCAAAATGAAAATATTGTTATAATCATGGATATCAATTCATTAATCAATATTTTAGTACATTATTATTTGACAACAACACAATTGTTTGAACATAAATATGCAATTTAAAACTGAAAGTATGCGCGGATATCAAAAGAATTTTAACCCTTTCCTCTGCCAGGGGCCGATCTCATCGGCCCTAATTTACCTTCTTTTGGGGGGGGGTTGAATTTTGTTTTGGGTATGCTTAAGCATGCTATAGCGAATTTAAAAACAAACTGAATAAAACCTTAGGGGCATGTTATAACTCAAAACTATCACCAAATATTCATAGTAATAATTTTGATGCCCATGAAAAACGTAAGATTCCCTGGCACTAAACCTACAAAATAAGTCTGTTAAAGAATATAAGAAAAAATTATTAAAATTGTAAAAAATTGTAAAAAATAATAACAAATGATGAAAAATTGTTAGGCCAATGCATTCTCTTATATATGCGAGGCGACCTATGGTCGACTCGCATATATAAGAGAATGCATTGACACAGGGTATATGGGTTGATACAAAAATCGTCCTGGCACTGAAAGGGTTAAATGCAGTAAGCGACCCGCTCAGTCGCTGATTGGAGGAAAATATCTGCTAATAATTATTTGATTGACAGTTGTGAAAAAGTCCACTCACACCTGTACTGACTGTATATAAGTGATGCTAGATTCGATTATTGGGATGTCAGATATCTGGACTGAAAGTAAGTATTCTGATGTCTTAAAGATGGCAAGATGTAATATTAGTACCCATTGTTGTCAAATGAGTTGTGGCTGCTCATAAATATGTGTTAACTTATGATTATTGTTCTATTGGCGTAGCAATTTTTTCATGTTTTTAGTGGCCAACAACAAAGCAACCTATACCCATTATATCAATTGGCCGATTTAAATATACATTATTGTAAGATAGGTTTCATCTTACCTTTCTAAAAAAAATAATCTAGAATACTTTGGTAAGATGTAGTCAAATCGTAATTGTAAATACTCTCCAAATTTCAAAGTATTTTATTACAATATGCAATACTTTGGCTCCTAGAATTCTTGATTACAAATTTGTAATCATTAGAAATACAATACAAATGCAGAAAACGAGTACACAATCCCTGTGTTAAATTGTCCTGGCACCCTGAATACACATTTAATCCTTGCTATATATACTAAATACTCATTAACGAGTAGTTATCCCTTGAGAAATGTTCGTATAATAAGTTCAACAAACGACATATGGACCCCTATATACTTGTATTATCTGCCGTCTGTTTATTTTTCCTGAAAACCCCTACAGATTAATAATAGACCGTCCGGTCGGAGCCATCTTAGATTTTACTCTTTGCACGACTAAATGCTTTTGCACACCTTACATGCCACACCCCTTAATCGATCGTCACCGAACTGCATATGGATATTTTGGGTGACTATTAGATAGGAGCCATCAAATGTTTCCGAATTTAGTTGAAAAACATGACCGTCAGTGACCATCTTGGATTTTACTCTTTGTATGACTAAATCCGTTGGCATACTCTACATGTAACATCCCTCTTCCGATCATATAAGGATATTCGGGGAGACTTCTAGATGGGGACCATTGATTCGAAATTCGTTAAAATAAACATGGCCGCCATTTTGGAATTTCAAATTTGAATCCATCGACAAACCCTACACAACCATTGGGCACAACATACAGACCACAAGCCTCATCCAATCGTCACTAACTACTTCAAATGGATATTCGGGGTGTTCACTAGATGGGAGTCATCAGTTTTTTCCCAAATTTAGTTAGGATTTCACATCTGAATCCATCGTCGCATCCTGCTGCCGACATTTGTTGGAGAAAAGTTTTTTTTTTAAATTACAGGATGTTCAGAATCACTTCTAGATTGAAAGCTATCGAATTTGAACGATATTCAAACAAAACTTTACTCTTTGCATCACTAAATACTTCATATGGCTTTTCGAGTTGACCTCTGGTATTATTTAATCATTTAAACTGTACATATGCATTATCGCTCCGTTGACTGTAGTTCATGTATGACCGTATCCCCTCTCCCAGTTGAGCTACAGTGTCATTGACACTTCTATTTTTGTCAGGTGATTTGATTCGTGGAAATTTCCCGCCATTTTTAATCCAAGATCGTTCGATGTGATGTCACTTTGGATTTTCTAGAACAGTAGTGGCTAAACGCACACACACATATATATATGCCACATTCCCAAATTTTCCTGACCGAGCAGAGCAAGAATTTCTATTTGACCCACTTTTTCGGACTCGACCCAATACATATAACGGCAATGACTTGTAATGAAAAGGCAGAATTTGATAATTATATCTAAAGAGCGCTTTTTTCACATATGGGTACATTCCGTTTGTTTTAATACGGCTCATAAGAAGAGAGGGCCAATATTCATATAGGCTCACATTGGACTTATAGTATTTTTTAAAATAAGCCTATGCGTTGATGTGGGACACATTCAAAACACATTACCACGGTAAATAGGCCTATGTTTGTGTAGAACATATTGCTCGAATAGTGCCACATTGGATCCTATTTCGTTTTGAAAAACGTTTTATTAATTAGCTATAGGTTATAGGCCGCACTAAGTGGAAAGCTGCCCGCATCACAAGTAACAAAAGTCGCCCAATAAGTGGAAAACACGGCCAATAAGTAAAAAAAAGTCGGTCAATAAGTTGAAAGGCGGCCAATAAGTCAACGGTACCGTAACGTAATTTATGACGTCATACGTATTTAGCTCGATCGGCAAAGAAAATAGGGTCGACGGAAGATAGATTACAGTTGCTTTCGGATGAATTACCTTGCGGACCGTCACTGTTTGTTGGGAGTAGATATACGTGGATGAACTGCATGTATCCGTATCAATATCATTCGCTCTCAAATTTCACAAGAATAAAAATTGCTGGAATAATTGTTAATTTAATAAATCACACAATGGTATATCTATGTTAATATGTTTATCCTGTGAAACAACAATTGCCCATGTTGCTAATTAATAAAATACTTATTAATTGGTTGTTTCCACATTGGCCGAGTTATGAGGCCTCGGTATGTCGTATTGGTCTTCGGTCTGCAGCCTCAGGCCAATACGACAGACCTCGGCCTCATAACTCGGCCAATATGGAAACAACCAATTAATAACACATAATATTGATTCTATTTCGACCCCCAAACAGGTTCATATTGAGCTTATGGTGCAGGACATCTGTGAAATCTCTTTTGTAATACAAGTTTCGATTTAGAATCGCTAGGTGACAAAACATTGAACATTTATTTTAATAATGCATGAGAAGGTGACTGTCTGCATGGGTGAATAGGTTGACAAGAATCTTGGAGAACTTTCACCACCAATTTGTCTCATTTGGAGAACAAAATCGAATATGGATTTGTTTATATCTTCTGCCTTTAATGAGAACAGTTTCTGAAAGTCGATTCTCACCGTGGAAACTCCGACTATACAATGAAAGCGTCTACTGGAGTTTACAAACTTGTCTCGTTATCCTGATTATAGTCACACGAGGGCTCGATGAAGTATATAAAACGCGACTATATCGAGACCCCATGTCTAGTGTTCGGACAAAATGGTCGATGAATAATGAATAGTTTTATGCGTGAATCGATAAGACAAGACGAGAGGAGATAGCTCAACAAAAGCAGATACCTGCTTGCTGCTAGATCCTCTTCCCCTTTTCTATTCTACTCATGTTTCCATCATCAAAATGTTGTTCATCATAAATGTAATATTAATTGGGGCAAATAAATATTGTTTAAATCAATCTTCGTCCATACATCGTAGGAAATATGCATACTGTGGCCTATATGCATCGAGTGATTTAGGGCCATATGGAATTGGAAGATATGGAGAATACCAACAATTTTTGTTTGAGTACCGAAATATCTCATGTGTATCTGGAAAGAAATATTAAATTTTCACCACTCTGTAGGAACTGTTACATCGGAAGTCGTTCTATCGCCAGTATTGTGATGGTTCTTGCCTGATTTGTTACGATTCCTTCTGATTGAAAATAATCATTTTTTGTGACAAAATCACGCATAATTATAGATATCTTGAATATATTATACTTTCCTGAATGAACAGAGGCTGCAGAAGTGCCATGTTATCGAAACCTGAACTCTAGACCACAATTAACTCGGTATTAGCGAGTTAACTCGTAAAAATCAACATGTTATCACTGAAAATCAAGCCACGTGGACGCAATTTCTTTGTTTTTCGTGGCGTATAAAATATGAAGCGCATTCTGAAGACAAACACTGACTATAAAGTATACCCGTGTTATTCTTCTGTAAAATAGCTGAGAAAGTATCCCGATGGGGGTTGATAATTGGGAGCTGTGGCCTCGTATTCAACACGGGTGCGTGTTACGGTTCAATTTCAAACCAATCATGGCTGTGACGGTTCTGTACATGAGATTATTCGAACGATTTCTGCACTTTGGTCCGAAAATCGTCTTGTGTATCTGGCATTTTAAACCAGATAATGTCTGTAGCTTATGTAATTTGCATAATAGAACAGGTATATTAAGAAATAACACAATAAATACCTAATACGGGAGATTAAGTGACATTAATTGGCAGAAATAAAACATTGAAAGTCCCGATGAGTATAGTATCATAATCATGCCCGCCTATATAAATAACCAATGGTAATATAAATCTACTCTCAGGAGAATTTGAGATGTTATATTCATTTACTTAATCTGGGCATTATTGAAAGATCCAGGTGTGACAATATTTCAATGCCAGCTACATCATATTTCCTCCTCTGAAGTCCGCCTGATGGACATTTACACATGTTTGTCGCCCAGACATGAATATAACTTATGAAATCACGTTCAACTAAATCATTGATAGGTTATGACGTGATTGGGGTGGTGGGGGGACTTGTGGAGAGGGATGCTTAATTGGTGTATATCCCCAACTTTGGTCAAAATGTTCAACAGTTACAAATATCTTATCTTACAATCACTGTGTAGGAACTGTTACATCGGAAGTCGTTCTATCACCGGTATTGTGATGGTTCTTGACTGATTTGTTACGGTGCCTTATAATTAAAATTTATCATTTTCGGGACAAAATCACGCATAATTATATATATATATCTTAAATACATTAAACTTCCTTGAACGAACATAGGCTGCATAAGTGCCGTTTTACCGAAACCTGAACTTTAGATCACAATTAGCGAGTTAACGTGTAATTGTCAACATGTAATCACTGAAAATCAAGCCTTGTAAACGTAATTTCTTTGTTTTTGGTAGCATACCGACTGTGAAACGCATTCTGAAGACGAACACTGAGTATAACTTGTACCAGTGTTATTCATTTGCCGCCTAATCACAACTTTTATGAGTGTTTCGGTTATATCCCAAGGTAATCACGGCTGTGGCGGTTCTTTACATGATATTTATTCGAACGATATCTGCACTTTGGGATCATTTAGTTGTGTGTAACAAACGTTTTAAACCCGATAATGGTTGCAGCGAATGTTGCCTAGACAATCCAACAAGTGTATTAAGAAATAAGAGTATAGGATTACCTTCACTTCGAGTGGCAGATACAACATATTGAAAGTCATGTTGGGTATAGGATCATATATAAAACATGGTCTATTCCCAATATGTTGGTGCACAACTCCATGACAAAACATCACAAATTAATGTAAAAAGATTATGTGCGTATTGCTTGGTTGTTTTATTTGTTCAGTCGTTCCTTGTTTACGTATTATATAGTTTTTTGTTATTAAATAACATTCGATATTTTAATTTGATTTATTTCATTATTTATTCCTATGGGATCAAAATGGTTGAAAAGTAAAAATTGTAATCAGATGTAAACGAAAAGTAATCCGTTACATTTTACTAAAGTAATTGTAATCGTAATCAATTACATTTGAAAAGAATGCAATCAATAATCATAATCATGTAAATCAAAAGTAATTGTAATCGTAATCGATTACATTGGCATGTAATCCCCCCAGCCCTGGCTAGAATTGAACACATATCCCACATTGAACTTTCAACCACAGACCTTCATTTATCAAATAAAGTCACTTGGTGGTTTGTGCTCCAACATACGCGTAATAATAGTCGCTCTTTAAGTTTTCCCGATATAGAAATAGCTCGATAAACACTTGAAATACCTTTCTATGAGCAGTATAATAATGGCACAGAAAGACACATTTGAGTCATGAAAAATACAACTTTGAACCCGATGTTTGCACGGCATGGAACAGAAAAGAGCATTCCGTGTTAGTCTATCCTTGATATGGTAGACATAAAGAGCCTTTGTTTCACTTCTGTACGGGAAAAAGCAGCTGGAATAGGGCTCTGACCACGGTATGTATTTCTCAGAGCCGGTATATATACTTATCAACATTTCTTGTATTTGCAACCAATCTTATACATCCTTAGAAATTACTTAGACAAAATTTGTAAGCTCGAAAGAGCCATGTCCATTTAAATTAACAGAATATCATGACAGTAGATGTTTAATTTCATTGGGTCAATTATGCGGGCGTGCACGATTATGTGTATTTATTTAATTTTATTAAATATAGTTTTCATTTCGCTCGAACCATCCAAAATATCATCGAGTGAAATGTTAATATGCTCGTATATGCTTAGCTCCTAATTTGTATACGAAGCATTTATATAAATAACCCAAATTGCACAAGTAAGCCCAAAATAGAGTTACAACGAACTTAATTACAAACTATATACCGGTACACGGACTGGCTAAATCGACTCGCACTCACTTTATCGTTCATACTGCCTCAATATGAAATGACAACTGTGGACAAAATGAAATTAAAACATTTGTCCACAAGACACCATAAACACCCCCCCCCCCTCAAATCCAAATTCAGTTGACCGCCGTCAATTTTGGATCGGGTTGGGTTTGTGGTGACTCTTTAAGGCGTCTTGGTGGGGTCAATTTACAGCACCCTTTGTTTGACCTTAATATATAAGAGGAACCGAGAAATGGCATGGGTCACCTATATGAACCCCTCTGCATGGACGGTGGCCATGTTCGAATAAGGAATGGTAGTCACGTGGTTCGTATAAGATTGATATAAGCTGAAAATTGCGACTTTTTGTAAAAAACAGTGGCGGCCATTTTGAAAAAAAAGTGGCGGCCATATGAACAAAGTGGCGGCCATCTTGAATCAGTCGACCATTATGATTGGTTTGTTGTGAAAAAAAAATAAGTCTTCGCAGTTCACATTGACCATTTATGTCAAATTGCATGTTTTGCTTCACAATAAAGTGAACGATTCTGTTACTACTGTTGACACATAATTATATATAAGAAGGCAGTATAACTGATCATAAGTGGTGTAAATTCAACATAATTGATATTTCGTTGTGCTCACTTGGTTATTTTCACGTATACTTCCAAATAATAGTCATCGTATTTACCGGACAGAACCGATTAAATTGGGAGAGAACCGACTCGATGGGGAGAGAACCGATCGAGATATCACAATTCGCAGTTTTCGTCGTTTTTATTACTCGCACAATAGGATTTTCATTATGTTTACGTTATTTGGGACCATAGATTATGAGGGGAATGGAAAAACTAATCGAATTGTCACCTAGATGGCTCAAAAATTGCGTTTTAGCTGTCAAAAAGTCGCGAAAAATCAGACAAGAACCATCACAAATCGGCGATAGAACGATTTCCGATGTAACAGTTCATACACAGTGATTTTCACGAGCGGCTGCAGGCCGCGAGTGAACATTCGATATTTCTTTCCAGACACGAATGAGATGTTTCAGGTATTCAAACAAAAAACTGCAGGTATTCTTTTTACTATATGCACCTTATTAAAGCTCAAAGTTGCTAAGTTATATACGGCATTTATATAATTTTAATAGTACAGCAATTTGAACAATACTCGGGAAGAATACTTACTACTAATCATAAGAACACAATTACCTTGATATAGCAACAAAACTCGCGCAAAGAAATGAAACACAGAATCGAAACTAACAATATATAAATCCCACGTGCACGGGTCACAACAGCATGGTGCATGATAAGTTGCGGCCAGCGAATAAAAAAAGACGAATAACTGACGACACTTGCATGATCAATCGATAATGCACCTAATGCGCATAAGATTGTCCACTTATAAATAGACAATCGGTACCTAAAATGGTCGTTAATAAATGGACAATCCGACCACGCGTGGCACGCGAGCTTGCGATTGTCCAATAAATCACGACATATATAGATAATCGTGCATGTTAGCTTCATATTAAATCTGAAGGGTAATAACTCTATAAGAATGTACCTTTAATAAATGACGGAGATTTGTATGAGAAATTTGCAACACCACAACAGATCAACTTTTGTGAAATATAAGTCAAATTCTTTAAAAACACTTCTTCGAATATTTCCGTTATTTCGTCAAAAACTCTTCTTCAAATATATCCGTTATTTCGTCAAAAACACTTCTTCTCATACAAATCACCGTTATTTAGCAAATTAACATTATTTATAGAGTTATTGCCCTTCATGCAGAATTAACAAAACATGTCTTCATTTAGTGGACAATCCCAAGCTCGCGTGCCACGCGTGGTTGGATTGTCCATTTATAAATGACAATTTTAGGTACCGATTGTCCATTTATAAGTGGACAATCCTTGAAGAATTGCCTGGATAATTAGGTGTCAAGAGTGTCTGTTTCAACTTTACGCGCGTGTGATTTTCTTCAGAAAGTTTTTCGCTTGTTTTGCTTCTGCCTTCTACTTATGGTGGTTCTCCTGTGAATTGACGGATTAAATTATAAGAAATAACTCTTGTTTCGAATAAGGTTATAGGTTATAACCGATAAATTTGCAGATTATTTACTATAGCGCGCGGTTATAGAATTTGTGTTCAATTTTTTCTCTCGCGTAAACCGCGCCGATAAGCTATACGGTGAAATAACGCTATCTGGAGTGAAATAACGGCATCGTATTTCAATGTGGCTTCTAAGAGATAAATACAACGATCTAAGTTTCGATAATTTCCCGCTATGTTATGGGCAAGCATATAATAAAAACTGGTAAACACTTGGGTTGGAATCTTCGCCTTGAGTGGCAAGGCCTACATATATATTATATTTAATTTTCGCAACTTTAAAATTTGAAGATATGAATATTATATGTTGACCAGTGGAAATATAGCATTCTTGGACGACAGTCATAACATGAATAGAGGATACCTATGGTTTTTGAGTGAATACAATATACCGCAGGTCGCGAGTTGAAATTGATAATTCCACTGCTATAGCCACCAATGAATTAATATGGAATTCACTCAAAACACCATAGGTTTTCTATTTATTATATGCTTTAACCATGTCGATAATTATTTTTAATGTATTAACATTTCTTAATTAATGCCAAATAATTTCTCACAAAACATACACAAAATTTAAGTTGAATATTGATTTTTGTTGTTCGCCGGCTGATAGCCAACGAACCACTTTCAAATGGCGAGAAATTATATTAGTCGCTCGCTAAAGAATATAGTTCCCACAAATTATCACTGAAAGCGACAAACAGTTATGGACAGATACCAATTTAATATCGCAAATAACAATAAGATGACATTCTAATCACGAAATAAGAACATTATTTCAGTTTAAACAAGTCTATTGACTTGATTGTTCATACAGGTAGTTCTGTCGCACATTGATATTCGTTCATTATTATTCGGCGATTTTACCGGAACTAAGCGGCAGCGAAGATATCATTTTCGAATAACAAAATTATGTATTTACTGTTGGTCTAGACACTAAATACGATATTTACCTTGCGGCAATTTCCAATTATTTAACGGGGAAGCATATAATAAAACTTGATATACATAATTTATGTTCAAATGGTGTTCATTCTGGCTACCATTCATCCTGATAATGCTAACAATAAGCTTGAAATGCCCAAACAGTATATGCCATGGTGGCATTAAACCAAATTTATGAAGAATAACGTTTGAAATATGTCATTAAAATGTACAATAGTCGTACTCAAGATCCCACGGTTATCATGGTAAAATATTTACCTCTCAGTCTACACATGTTATGCCAAATAAGTGTTCATTACCATTCCACAATTGGACAATGCCATGCGAAGCGTGTGGTGCGCAGAATCGGTCCAAATGATACCTGCCCGATGGTCTATACATGAAAGATAATTAATGTTTTCAAAGTCTCCACGAGCGGCATGTTGCGATAATCGGTCGAAAAGCTGAACAACAGGAATAGCGCAAATCATTCGATTTGACACTTTGGTCAATTTATATAGTATTCTGATCATCAAGATAGATATAACAGAAACATAATTATTGCAAATATCGATGCAAATATATATATATTTTTTTTGCATAGATGCACATGTGGATATAGTTGTGTTTAGCAATAGCGTCTTGATCTGTGTGTAATTATATTTATCTGATAGATATATAGGTTTATTGTTATTGAGTTCGGCGTTATTGGTTACGTGTTCGGTCAATGTATATGAATCAGATTGTAGTACTTGTAGAACTGATCAAATAAACTATGATATTGGTGTTGGGGTCCTTCTTTATAAAGTTTTGGTACATGTGTAAACAACTAGTATATTATATCGGTATATTTTGAAGGGGGTTTACTTGTTTGTTCGAAAATGTAGCCCCAAGAGTTCCGGAATATATCGATGACCTTTATTATAAAAACAGAGATTCTTGGTAATTTTTCTGTTGCGATTATTGAATAGTGCTGCTAGCTTGTTAGCATTTGGTCTCTGGTAGTATAGTATGGTCTCAGGTATTGTACGCGTATGTCTTGGAGTTCAATACATTTAAGGATGACATGATACTCGTCACCTATTTCTGAGTTGCAGAGGGTACACAATCTATCCGAATATGCGTCATTGGTCCACGCGCCATATTCTATTGTCAGATGTATCAATAATTAAATCTTCTCGAATTCAAAGCTTTCGGCTTGTAGGACTGTGTTCAATGAATCACCCAGCGTCTTCGTCGCTGTCCATGTTTCCGTCATCGAACTAACGTGGAACTCGACATACACGCTGGGTGATTCATTGAATCATTGTAACACCGATGAAGCAGCAATTTGTATTAGATCAAATTAAATTATTTATACATGATTTCTACTACTCCGAATTACTATACTATAGTTCACCTGGACTTGGGTAAGAATGTCAGAGAAAAGTGTATTTCGGTACAATGGGGTATATCAACTTGTCTGGTCTATAGTGAGTCAAATGTTTAGTTAGTTAGTTAGTTAGTTGAGTGCATCATCTCTATTTTAAAATACCACGTTTTATGTCCATATAGAGCGTATATTGAGGTTAAATAATGTCTATATGAGCTCATTTCACTCATTAAAATAAGATTGTTATGTGCTTAAAGATGTCTAATCCGATTAAGTGCCCCTCATTTACTATTTGTTTGGATTCGGGGGTAATAAATTTTTGATTCTAGTCGAAGAACCCACCTATCAAAGCTCAGAGTTATTAAATATCGATTTTTGAAATAGTGGCCCAGTAAAAAGTCGACAAGCCGACAGCCTCGGACCAAATTGCGGATGAAGATGGATAACTCTATAATCAAGAGGCTTTGTGCTGATAATAAGGCCAAATTTCGTCGAACAACATGTTGATAAATAACACGTTTCGGGCAATTTTATATAGTTGACAGTGGTTAGCATTATTTTTGGGCAATTAATCGATTCTGATAACTGAAGCGGCATTCTAATAATGTTGTTGTTATTGTTTGAATCTGATTATATGGGGACCATCGAATCGGATTGAGTACCTATAATTTCACGAGAACAGACTGGTATAGTTGTTAAGTGTTGAATTTCTTTGAAACGCGTATAATACAAATATAGAGTTTTGAAAATAAATATCTCATTCGTGACCTCATTTGATAATTTTTGGTACACCCACTAAGAAATATTAGACACTTTTATCCTATGTGTACATATATCAGAACAATTGGTTTAAAACGTACCCTGGGGTTGAGGCGTATACTTTATATAGCAAAATGATCTCGCAGGATGAATATCAGTAATTGCTGTTGTCTGGACTGGATTTGTTATTCTGGCGAAAACTGTGGACTATCGACAAAGGCACTGTCGATGGTGTGTTGTTCAGACTAAACTCTCACTCGCGAGGATGCCTCACCAACAGCGCTATATACGTATATCCTGCGTGATCAGTATGACATCACCACTGGTCGCGGCCTAAACGCGTCGCTTGCTACCCTCAGGAAACACCCGTCCACACCTTACCGTGGCATAACTAATACAAAATCGAATATTGTTTTTTCTTGAGGAAACAATTGTCACGGTTATTCTCGCTGTTGGTGTAGGATTGTTATATATGACAACTTCATAAATGAGCAGTTTTCCGGGGACTTAGTATCGACCGTGTTTTCCTTTTTGAAAACAATGAAAACTGGTTCAGCCAGTTACAGAGGTGATTATTTAAATGCAGGCGGGGAACGACAGTGCAGTTATATGTGTCGATAACTTACTGTTGATCTCTCCGAGACAAAATCCATACATGGGGCTGACATGACCACCATCCGATTTTTAATCTTTGGAATAAATTTTCAATGGACAAAACCCACACACATGCACGCGGATGGGACGTGCCATGATATGGTATTAATTATTTGATACAAAAAGTGCACTAAGACATAGACGCATGTTTTGCTTAAATCAGAGCAGCAATACATTTTCACTATATAAAGTATTGGTTCTGGATCAAAAGAGATGAGCAACATTGAGTTTCACATATCACCATCACTGAATATGAAATGAGAACAGCCATTAAGAGAAGAATAACCAGAAATATAACTACATTCCATGCATGTAGGTTAAAATATTACATTCCTTAGAGTATAAATAATAATTTCATAACACCATCAAACCACCAAATACGTGTAGTGTGTTGTCTACGAATCATCTTTCCCTTCCCGCGCTTACTCTCATTCTCCATCTATATAACCTCACCTTTCACTCTCTATTATCTCACTCCCTCCCTCCCTATGTATATCCGCCTTACATATACTATTTATGTTCTATTGAAATGGTGTTCAACTATTATTTCCCAGTTTTCAGTCAGTCGAATTTTTCTTCAAAACAATCTACTTTTACGAAGGGGGTGCATGGTGGGTGTTCGCCCGCGCGTGCAGGCGGGCCTAACTCTCTATAACTTATGGATTTTCACAATTTATGGTATGCAGATTTACGAGCGTGTGCTATAGCTATACACATAAACTATGGCCCAGAGTAAGGCTCATTTTTCTATGAGAAATAGGATTGGTCAAAAGCAAATGTTTTTTAAAAGTCCTCTCTTCGTAGAATAAATGTTACCTCATGTGAAGGATATATCACTAGAGGTAAAGCAGGCGGGATATATAGTTTTTGTTTGATTGAAATTGTTTTACATGTATGGGATTGCGATATGGTTATAACACTCTACTACGGGAGTTAGGTGAGAGAAAGAGAGAGAGTTTGCGTGAGAGAGAGATGGAGAGAGAAAGTGAAGGAGAAAGATTGAGGGAGAGAGGGAGGGGAGAGAGAGAGAGGGAGAGAGAGGGGTGCTCAGAAAGAGAGATGGAAAGAGAGATGGAGAGAGAGAGAGTGAGGGAGAGAGAAGAGAGAGTGAGGGAGAGAGAAAAAGAGAGAGAAAATGAGGAAGATAGTGGAGAGAGGGAGAGAGAGAAAAACAGATAGAGGGAGAGAGAAGGTGAGGGAGAGGGCGAGGGAGAGAGAGGGTTGAGAGAAAGAGAGAATGGGAAAGAGAGAAAGATAGAGATAGATAGAGATAGATAGAGAAAGAGAGAGAAAGTGAGGGAGAGAGAGAGAGAAAGTGAGGGAGAGAGAGAAACAAAGTGAGGAGAAAGAGAAAGAAAGAGAGAGAGAGGGAGAGAAAGAGAGAGAGGGAAAGATAGAGAGAGAGAGAGAGCGAAATTGAGGGAGAGAGACAGAGATTTAGGGGGAGAGGTTTTACACAGCACACATTAGGCACGGAACATACAGTTGATCACATTCTAATTAAACCAGGAAGGTGTAAATTACGAAAGGTCAGAGCTATGAAATATATTCCATAAAAAGATATTTAAACTAAAACGTTTGATTTGTAATATCATTTTGCGATGTTTGTTGATAAAATGACATTCACTGTGGAGTTATTGCCATTTTTCGACATAGAATCTAACATCATGGGACTATATTTTGTCCTAGTCTGTATTCTGTCAATTTCCAGTATGTTCTTTTTTAACTTGGCGCAGATATCAACCAGCATGGGAACCTGCGATCTTGAGTTCAGTTGGAGCCATTTCGGCGGAGTTATTGCCATAGAGTTATTTCGACATAGAATCTTGACGCATCTTTTGCCCTAGCTTGTATTCCGTCATTTTCAGGTCACTTTAAAAAAAATACTTGGCACAGACGTCAACCAGCATGGGAATATACACACTGGCGATTTTTAGTTCAATCGGAGTCATTTTGGCAGAGTTATTGCCATTTTTCGTCATAGAAATGTTTTATGTTATTTTTATATTAGTGTTATTGACCCTTTCCCGTAACATTGAATATGTGCAACGTATTTAGTGAATATGCACTTTGTATCATATTGGTGTAATCAATTCCTCATACAGTTTGTAGTATTGGGATCTGAAACCCATAAATCCTTCAAACCTGCCATCATCATCGGGGGACATTTTGATCAGCGACCTTTTATTTGATTATTGATAACTCTTCAATGGCCAGACATCGTATGTTATGTGCCTACTCTCACGGTGCCAGCCATTTTATTAACATATAGCTAAGCACATTCTGATCAAATCAGGAAGGTCTACACGACGAAAATGTCAAAGGAATGAAACATATTCCAGATCTAAACAAAAACGTTTGATTTGTAATATCATTTAGCGAGGTTTGTTGATAAAATAACTTTCACTGTAACAGAAATATTTAGATAACAATGGTTCCAGTATTTGAAATATCATCACTGGAGAGTTATCTTTTCGATTCTCAGATGGTTTCTGGAAAGTAATCCACATAAGACCACATTGTTGCTGTTTGTAAGGGGTTGATCCCAAAATAATATATTGAAGGAAATTTCATGAATACGATTGTTCTATCAATATATCTGTTTTTATTATATTATTGCCATGTCAGCATTCGGGTCACGCGCCATGTATTTAGTACTTATTTAATATACTATTGTGGTCCGAACCACGGTGCGTTGAAAGTCATTTATATGGTGAATGTGTCGGACTCAATTAAATGCCATGTCCCCTTCACACCTGTATAAAATGTGCGCTGTTTATGAGTAAATCGATATTTCTTTTTGCCAACTCAGCCCATTAGAAAGTAATGTATATATAAGTGGGCCCTCGGATGGGTCACACTTCACGTCGAGTTCATTCTGACATTGCACTTGAAATCCAGTGTCTTTATACTTCATGTTCTCTGTCTTTTCATTAAGGGGAAATTACCAAGTAATCGCAAATAGGATAATTATGGCCATCTTCGTGAACATGCCCGTGCATGACTTCGGCTGACATTCCATTTTACGGGCCTTTGAACACACGTCAGCACAATAAGAGTTTTCGCGATTGGATTCCAGACAATATATAGAAGAGCGAAACAATGTAAGTTCTGTCTTCATAAATATATTGTACTGTACGGTAACAGCTACAATACATATAGTACCAGCCTAAGTTAACTACACATAACGGTTTCAACCATGTACATATAAGTAGTGGTCAGTTTGGCTCTGTGTGTATGTTTACACATACTGAAATACTACGTAAAACGCAAGGAGGGTGCAACTTCGGGAGGGTATCACCCCCCTCCGTTTCTGGTACGCGGGATGCGGGTGAAGTGGTACGCAATATTTATACATCACTGTTAGCTGGTATACTCGGGATTCATACGCCCAATTTAAACAGCTAGAGTATTAATTGTTCAACAACAAGGCTGGTAAGCGACTTTTATAGCATTAAATTTGTCATCAAATTGTGATTATTTCTTAGCCAAAATGACATATTTTGATGTAATTCACGCTAATACAGAAGTTATTTACATTACTTCAGCAAATGCATGGAAATGTACGGAAATTATCACATGAACTATAGTGTGAAATAGCCATGACTTATATTCTATATTATCATGTGGGTAGGGGCGTGACACTCTCGTTCGTGCGCTTGACTTAAACATCTCATCATAACTAATAGTCTAATACACAAGATATAAATAAAGTGGAAACTAGCTTGAGATCCGATCTCCGTCTTCTTCACACTGTTAACAAAAAGAATTACAACTCTATATATAACCTACTTTCGACTAAACAACGGATATGTCTGAAACAACTTACTTTTAAAACACTTTTCCCAAAAAATCGCTCTTAAAAAAAACACACTCTTATGATGAATAAAAATCTGGATTTGACCTTTCTAAAGCTTACTAAATACTGGAGTAAGTCATTTTGAAGCATATCATGTCCATACAAGAAAACTAAGATGCATGCATCAGGTCGGCCGTGAACTATCTACCATAGAATTGTTGTAGCTATCGATTATACATTTTGGAACACCTGTCTGTATGTATGTGTGTATGCATGAATGCATGTGTGTATGTGTTATAGACACTAACACTGCTCGACTGATCCGACTCGGATTTGGTATTTAACGTGTCAACTTGACCTCGCTCATAGGCATGTTTCTGGACCTTGACCGATCCGACTAAAAATTTGTGTGTAGGACTACTTCGATCCCGGGAGCAATATGGACGGGTCCAATTTCACGTGGGACCATGTTCTCGAACGTGCTGATATAGGCATGTTTCTGGACCAATTGAACAATAGTTTGGCCAGACGCTGTATATACTGGGTACTGTCCAGATGGAGGCGATCAAAAAAAAAATCCCTAAATAGCCCGAACGAAGTCGAGTACATCAGCTAGTTTAATATATATTTTGGACATTTGTCTGTCTGTTTGTCTGTTAGCTATGGCCGGGAAAACTGCCGGACAGATTTGACGAAATTTGATACCTAGGGGAAATTATTTCCAGGGAGTATTTTGGACGGGTCAAATCTTGATCCCGACCTGACTTTGACATTCAAAAAGATCAATTCAAGGTAAAATCTGGTAAAACGGAAGTATTTCAACGAAATATAATACCTACTGTTACTTTTGTCCCAGGAGTGTTTCGGGTGGGTCAAATAATGACCCTGACCTGATCTTGACATTCAAAATTGTCAATTCAAGGTCAAATCAGGTGACGCCGGGTGGATTTCGACGGGTACGTTTGTCCGGGGAGTGTTTTGGACGGGTCAAATCGTGACCCGACATGACGTTCACCTTTAAAATGGTCAATTCAAGGTTAAATCGCGCAATTCTCCGAAAATCAGAGGGGAACATCCCGGACGAAGTAGGGTCCACCAGCTACTATTATATATTTCTAGATTTAGGGGGTGTTTATACATTACCCGGCGAAGATCGCATTCGCTTTAGCCGGCAGCGATAACAATAGAGTGTTTATACATCGCCGGATAAGAATTACGGCTATCCGGATACTCAGCTATACGGTTTTCAACTTTTGGAAAAAAATGGTTTAGTACAAGCACCTGATTGTCGTATGGATTCTAATTCGCTCTGCGGTTAAGTTAGATGTTTATCTGGGGTCATGCCGTCATGGGTGATTTCCTTTCACCAATTAACTCGAACAATTTTATTGTGCAATCGCTGATAGACCAGCCCGCTTTTCACCTGTGTATATATTGGTCAGTGTGCCAGTTTGATTGTCTCTAATCAGCTGTCAGGTCGTTGGTCACGCACCTTGGTTATAAGCTATTATTATAAATACTAACCGATGATGGTACACGTACTCTGCATGTGCATGGTACATTTGTTGCGCATTCGAGGGAATTAATTCATGTACATGTATGTCCATATATATATATGGAGGAAATGGGATGGCACGTTTCTATGGATTCAAACTTAATGGACAATTAGTTCAATAATCTAAATCTGAGTGTGGGACTGTTCATCTTTGGAATTTATCGACCGACCGTGGTTATGGCAGGTGTGAGAATTTTTTTTAATCTGAACCCTGAAAATTGCAAAACCCTAGCATTCAGCCTTAATATTTCCAATTGTTGGACATTTTCCAAACTTGACGCACCTCTAATAAGGTTGGATCATTTCCAATTGATGGTCATTTCAGTTCAACAATTTGGTAAAAAAATAAGCAAATGTTGCCTAAAGAAATCACCAATAACAAATTGTTGAAATTAAAACTACGAGAACAATTTCAACATATTGCTGGTGTCAAATGTCCAACTATTGCCGTGTCAGGTATGAAATTTCCAGCTTTTGAATATTTTGATTAAAGTTGGGATGAGACACCCCATCGCCACGGCCCTATATACATGGACATTGGTGAACGCCCGAGTAAAATGAAAAACATATTTTATTGTATAATGTGCAAACGGAAAATGTGTCACATTTGATTCGCGATGTTGAAACTTATATATCTATTATATATTTTGAAAGATCTGTGTGTGTATGTGTTTGTTTGTTTGTGTGTGTGTGTGTGTGTGTGTGTGTGTGTGTGTGTGTTTGAAATCGATGGACTCGAAAACGACTAAGCCAATTTCGATGAAATTTGGTATTTGGATGTGTTTTCGGCCGGAGACGAACATAGGCATATTTATTTGTCCGTGCGAGGTCAACTTTTCACGTGCGGAGGTCAAATCTATTTTTACGCCGTTTTTGCGCTAATATATTTCAGTTCGGTGCTCACAAATCGATTCGATATAGCGCGAATAATAAATTGCCAGTCATATAATTTGCACGGTTAGAATCTGTGTGGCTTCATCTTTCCAACGATATATAATATGTATGTATCCGTTTTAGTTATCTGCCTCAATTATTAGGTACAAGTGGTACGATGCTTTTATCGGGATAAAATCAATGCGTAATTTCTATGACGTCGTCAGAGGTCATAAAGTTAGATTACGTTAACTCTCACCCTGCCGATGCATTTGACTGTGTCGCGTTAACTCATCACCGGCCGAGGTATCCGCAAATGACATTGGGCTATATATCTCGGAAACGGGTGTAGCTATCGACTTGAAATTTGGTATGTGAATGTATCTTGCCCCGGATACGAATTTTATCGGGTCGCCGAGCACGTGCGACGCCAGCTTCGCGCATGCGCAGACGAGATCTCGGAAACGTGTTGAGATATTGACTTTAAATTTGGTATGTGAATGTATCTTGCCCCGGATACGAATTTTATCGGGTCGCCGAGCACGTGCGACACCAGCTTCGCGCATGCGCAGACCAGATCTAGGAAACGGGTGGAGCAATCGACTTGAAATTTGGTTTTTTAATAGCCCGGACGAAGTCGGGTCACCTTCTAGTATAATATAAAATCCAATCCGACTGATTAGACACCAATTTGTAGATGTATGCGACGAAAAGATCTCAAAACTGACAATTGCCATGCTTTTGGTGCGACACTCACTTCACAGGCTCTATATGAATCCAAACAAACCATTAACAATGTTTTTTAAATATCTATAAAATTACCAATAGCAATACCTGAAAGTTTGAGTTGGATATTAATAATTTCAGCATTTCCATTTCTAAAAGTTTCATTTCACTATACTGCCCAACAATATCTCTAACAGGAAGCGGCTAGATGTTTACAGGTGTACAGCAATATCATATTGCAGTTTAGTGAGAACTAAAACGAAAACAATTAACAAGTAAAGGAGACACCTGAATATATGCGTATCTTCGCCGGCGATGTGTAAACACTCTGCCCAACCTTCGCCGGCTAACGGGTTCGCCGGGTAACGGCTTCACCGGCTATGTGTAAACGTCACCTTAGTTACAAACTAAATACCTGCATATTGTACAAAGAAATGTTTGACAAATATATCTGTATCAATATTACCATACGGGTCATTAAAATAGATACGACGAAACAAATATTGAAGGGTGCATGTATCAGGTAAATTTTTATATTTCAAATGATGACAGGAATGCGGAAAGTTGAAGTACCTACGTAATACTGGCTATCCGAATGAAGAGATATACATGTATATAAAAACCAAAATAGAAGATGACTGCTGGCGACAATGTTTTCCAAAAAAATTCAAAGCATTCGATAGCTCCCTTCTAGTTGTCAGCCCGAAGATCAATATAAAGTGTGGTGACTATCAGGTGAGGGATATGTCTGTACAGTTGCTAAACAATTCAGTCATGCAAAAGAGGATCAAAGAGTAAGATACCAAATTGCTGCCTGTGGTAATGTTTTTTAACGAAATTCGGGAAAATTAGATTACTCTCACCCTGGTTATCCAGAAGATCATTATGGAATCTGGTGACGATCGCACAAGGGGTGTCGTCTGTAGGATCAACCAAATTATTTAGCCATAAAAATAGTAAAATTCAAGATCACCGCTGGCACTCTGGCAGTGATGTCTTCACAAGGACAGTTTGAGAACAAAACATGGCTCACATCTAGCGGTGACCCAAACTATCCACATGAGAAAAAGTTCTCCAATAAAAGCTGGCTGCAGGGTGCGCCAATTGATTCAAATTCGAAATTTAGCAGGGTGTACTGCTTGTGGCCATGTTTTCCCCGCAAATTTGATAGACTGATGGACAAAACCACTGAATCCGTTGAATCAATATACATGTATACATGGATTAATTTATATGCATTGTTATACACAGTACTGGTATATAAAGGTACTGAAAATAACAATATTACTAGTATACACAAAATAAACCATATATCATGGCTATGGGTTCTAATATCCGAATAGGACAGCTGAGAACTTGGTGTGAATTGAAGAGTGGTGGTGTCTCAAGCATATCTAACCCTCCACGTTAGCAACATAGCATTAAATGTCATAAGTATAATCTAGCTTGAGGACAGAAGTTATCCATAAAACCCCCCTTAATTCAACCAGGTCCTCGCGCGATGTATGGTCGATCACATGATGATCTAGGGGGTGGGGGGTTATAATTGTTGTATAAAAACAGCACTGCGTGTAAATATAAAATAAAATAGTGCTACATCTTATTACAGATTATTGCCATATATAATCAGTGACTATACAGACAGTATGACAAAATAAAGTTTCAGTGACACTCTATCCGAAGAGGTGAATAATTCCATCTGTTACAGTCAATGGAGCAATTATGAATCTGGAAAGGTGAAATTTCTAAGTAATACTAGATATCGACATGACGCGATAACATATAACGTAAATGCAATATGGCCGCTGGCGACCATTTTTTCCTATAAAATTAAAAAAATATTTGATAGCTCTCATCTGATAGATCAATATCAAGATAAATATGAAGTTTGGTGATGATCGGATGAGTGAAGTGGACTGTGCTAAACGGTTTAGTAATGCTTAAAAAGATTCTTAACTTAATATTTTTATGTTCACTTTATAAACTTCACTGAGTCATCTTTGTCATGTATTGAGTTTGATATCTTTTGTTAACAGTTTATAAATCATGTATGTCTCATGTTTGTTATTTTAATTTATGTGTTTATTATCATTAAATAAAGTTGCATTCCTTAAAAAGATTCTTACCTCAATGTTTTTATGTTCACTTTATAAACTCCACTGAGTCATCTTTGTCATGTATTGAATTTGATATCTTTTGTTAACAGTTTATAAATTATGTATGTCTCGTGTTCGTTATATATTATATACACTTTATAGTGTGTTTCAGAACGAAAACAAAATGAATAAAATCAACAAATTTGTAAATTTAAAAACAATTCAAACGTTGTTGTATTCCATGTCCCAGCCCGGACATATACACCAAATTTCAATAATATTCATTGAGAAACAACGGACCAAACGCCATATAACTCCCCGTATACATCTTTTATTCCGAGTTGGCCTTTTATTCCGAGTTGGCACGCGTCGATTGGGGCGAGTTAGCCCTGGGGCGAGTACGCCGATTCCGGCACCTTCTCTATTTGCAGCAGGTATACTTTTACGCTGGTTTACGCGTAATTTAATTTACAAAGTTCCCCAATTGGTATCGTAAATAGAGCGACCTTATTTGACAGAGAATGCCTCTGTTATTGATTATAAAGTTGCTATACATTAAAAACGACAAATTCACATGCTCTTTCAAGCGCACAGTAGTCTATTTTCCCCATGTTAAAGGACATCCACAAATACTAAATAACGCTAACCTACTGCCGAATGTTTTACACGACAACTGTTAACATATTTGGGCTGAATTCATCTGACGCGGTATTATTCCTCAAAATAAACAACAAAACCATCGTTACTTGGAAATGTAGTGTGGGCTAACATTTACATAAATCCTCCACATCATTATTCCGACACACACGTCAGATGAAAAGCAGCCATGAAGTAAACGGCCAAATTGGCCGAAATAAGCAGGACCGCGACACTCGTTTTTGGATACTACAACAAATATTAAAACAAAAATGTATACATAGCTCATTTGCTATCTTTTTGCTTGAGTTATTTATCTGGGTGAAGAAAACGATTTGTTGACCCCGGCACCGGACTGGGATGTAACAAAAACGAGGATAATTTCAGAAATCAAACCACCAGGGGGCTTTACAAAGTGTGGTAAATAACAGACGAAGAATGTTACACGCTCATGGTGCGTGGTTCTAACACCATAGCCTATATCACAAGAAGCAATTATAACATTGCTGGAAGGGAGCGGCGTTCGGGATTGGGTTCTCTGAGTGATAATGAAGTCCAAATAATATTAGGAAGCCACAACACTTGTTTTCTAATTGGGCGCAATTAACGAGATCTGGCGCCCGATCTGATTTGTTGTGTCGCCGCGAAACGGTATATCGAAAAGGTCATCTTCTCGTTATAGTTAACATTGTTTTCGGTTCAATATTTCTATCTTAGTCGATCTGTTAGTTTATCAATATCGAGTACACGAGCAAATTTTACACATTTTCACCGGTGCACAATTATGGTACCTTGGTAAGCTCACGGTGGGGAATCACGTGGTTTCGAGTTGATGAGTATCACGCATTCAAAATGGCCGAGAGGATCGCAATCGCGACCAGAAACGAGGAAAAAGGCAACACACTAGGATAGTTATATATTACATGATATTCTGGCAGCTACGAGCATATGCTATACTAATTTTCAAACAAGCTAATACCCAATATGTGTTCAAACTCACAGTTGTTTGCTCTAACATTCTGACCAAAGTTGTCAGTCGAAGGATTCTCCTAGAAGAAGTATGTCGTGTGTATTCCACGAAACTCCGACTGGAAACTTTGGTCAGAATGTTATAGAAAACTATTTCCGAACAATATATGCTCGTAACAGTCACAATGCTATGTTTTGTGTTAATTCCTCATATATATTATGTTTTGTGTGCGTTTGCACATTTTGAGTGCGTGGTACTCACCAACCTCGAAACCATGCGCACGTGATTATTCCCCACCGAGAAGCTGGTATATATAATCTCACACGCAGGCACTTTGGCAAGTATGCCAGCAGAAAGTTCTCGAGAATGGCCAGGGCTGTTAAAAAAGCAAGCATGCATGTCGGGGTGGCGTGTGGTCGCCGAAATGAAAAAACAAACAAACAAACCAAAAACAAAAACAAACAAACAAAAACACACACATTTTACCCGCTCCCGTATTCGTTTTATACTGCACACATTGAAAGTTCGGATACATAACGTTGCTGGAATAGAGCTCATATCCATAATTGGGCTACTCTGAGTGATAGTGAAATCCAAATAATATTAGGAAGCCACAACATTTGTTTTCTAATTGGGCGTAATTAACGATGATCTGGCGCCCGAGCTGACTTCTTGTGTCGCCGCGATACGATGTATGTCAAATGTCATCATACAGGTGCACAATAAGGACAGGGAGGTGGGTAGAGAATCTCCGGCGAGGCTTCCAACTTAGTCTTCCCAACAGCACCATCCTTGAACCAGACCCAGATTCCAAAGTCGGGAAAATCTATTTGCACCCCGCTCTTAGGTTAGAATGTTCAAACAGTTTATGGTACCTCAAGCCTTCCAACTCTTGGAACTTCCCAACCTCACATCAAATATGGTTGAACATTTTCCCACTGGTGCGGATATCAGTCCGAACTAGTTCACCGACAGTTGGGGTCGGATGAAACCCCACCAACCCACTAGCTGTCAGCCTGAACCAAATCGCCTATCTCTCAGTTGAGGAACATAACGAGAGCACTTTTCACAGAGGCACCATTAGGCTACGACAATAAACTGTCACAGTTGGTGGGTACTTTGGCAGACTTTGGAAGTGGCAATCTAATAACTTTTTTTAGAGGGTAAATAATACGCGATACCGGTACATTGTCAATTAAAGACACGGTCGGCGTTCGTTGCAGAAATATTCATATTGGCTCAAATCGCCATCAACAGAAGGAATATTAATATATATATATAATTTAGTTCATATGCCAAACATAATCAGCACGTAAATAGTATATTGTCGTCAAGACGTACGATGGTGTACGTAAACAAGGGCCTGCTCGTGTTAAAGAAGTTGTGCTTCTGTTTACATAACACAACGCAATTCTATTGGTTAATCACACAAAAATTATATAAACGCTCTTTATTATTTCCATATCAGGAACACGGTAACAAATAACGCTCTTTATTTGTACCATATCCGGATCTAAACAAAATCCAGGTAACGTAACGTTTTCTGCTTTTGTTTACATAACAAAGGAAACAAAATTGACAATAACATACTGTTTATGCCATATTTCTGATTGGTATAAGAACAAAGTATGTCTATATTTTACTATTCTTTCTGCTTATGGCGGTTTTTGGCGGAGGTGAATATTTATTTTAGTATACCCATCGCCAACGCCGCTCGTATCTTTAAATCTAGCAGACAACGAACATATAATCCGCTACCCCTGAGCTTCTTTAATGAAATATAAGAACAAAGAATGGTGTATTTATACAATTAAAATTATAAAATGATAATCAAACATTCTTATTCTTGTTACAAAATAATGAACCATACAATAACATGTAACACGATCTGCAACATGGTCCGGGAATTTTTCAAAGAAAGGTCAAATTCATCTGACATACGGTACTCATATAAAGGTTTGGTGTAAATTGTTACAGCTTTGTTAATTGCATTGATATATTTGTTGTTATTGTGACATATCGTTCTCGTGTGGACGATTTATATCACTAGCTGTTAACCATTTGATGACTGGAGCTTCTTGAACTTTTTGGAAATACCCTGTGCCAATGTATTCTCTTCTATATGCGAGTCGCCCATAGGGCGCCTCGCGTATATAAAACACTGCATTGGCCTAACAATATTTACCTTAATCTTGTAAGCCAGTGCATTCTCTTATATATGCGAGACTCCATGTGGTAGACTCGCATGTATAAGAGAATGCACTGACACAGTCATTAATGCTGCACCAGCGCAGCTCCCGTCATTAAACTGTTAAAAGTCGGGAAGATTTACAGGAACATAATATGTCTGGAAGATTTACGTAAAGATATGGTTAATTAAAAAAAATTATTTCCCGATGAGATAGCAGAGAGTTTTCTCTCTGCCAAGCCTTTATTTCTCTAATTCGGTATTCGCGTCCTAGATTTTCTCCTATCGTGTCAGTGATTGACATGTATTGCTTAATTGTATAACTCTAATACAAAACATGTGATAGAGCGAGTTATTATTAAAAATAATATAGAAATGATTATGGAATAATCGTAGAAATTATAAGTATTCCACTTCTATGATGTTGTCCGAAAAAGACATTCATTTATTTAACTCATACATTGATGGAATAAGCAGACGTTTGAATGAATTAGATACTTATAGGTTGTGTAATTGGTGGTCTAGTTATCATCCATCTTTGTTTTGCAGACGACATGTGCATTATTGCTCCTTTGTTGTTTGGACTTCGGCGACTATTGAGTATATGCGAATCTGAAGCTGCTAAAATTCATTTGACATTCAATACTAACTAAACTATTTAGATGGCGTTTATTCCTACTTCGTTGCATATTAGATCCTTCCAAATCTCTTGCTGAATGGGAACGAAATTATATTTGTCATATATATAATCATACTAGCAGGGTTATCCGGCGTTGCCCAGGTTAAAGTGATGTGAAACCCTCTGCATGCTGTGGATATTTGTTGGGAATAGAGAATACTCTCGCTCAAAGTGTTACACGTATTCTCATAAATTGTATATTCAAATAGCATCACACATCATGATTCTTACACATGGAATATAAGTAGTGGCTCACCTTGTCGATTGTCATTTTGTTCATCACGATTAATCTGTTCCACCAATAAAGAAGTATTTATTTATTTACAACTGCGTATACTTCAGACGTTATAACATGATACATGAACATCATAAACATATTAGTTCGCAAAAATAAAAGACGACAATTGGGTTTTACATATATAGGATATGTATCAATCAATCTAATGGGTTGGACTAAGATCTTGAGGACACCTGGCTATCAAATCTCCATGAAGATATTCTGAGTTTAAAAGAAATGTTGTTGCGCATGTATATCAGCACAGATATACATGTGCCCGACACAGAGCGATATTTTGAGTTGTTTATGTTAGTCGATGAGTCTGTTCTAAAAAATCCGCTGTATCGGGCAGATATACCCTTGTCTGATGTCAATATTGGAGGATCCTGAAAAGTAATGTGCTACTGACTGCATTTTCTTTTATATCAGAAGAAAATATATTTGACTGCACACTGTGATCAATATTTTTGAACAGGCCTTCGATAAATTTCCGTATCTCTTGACAAATTGTAACTTTTTTGTGGAAACTATATTGAATGGAACAGACTCAATTGTGTTATAATATATACATGAGCCATTCTAATATGCAATCCTCTGACGGTTCGAGGTCTCTCAGTTGCAAGAAGATAAAATTATGTATATCTTAAATGGAATGATAAATATACTTTTAATGCTTCTTCTATGTATCTGTTTTGCTAGCCTATTATGTGAATGCCCTGATTCCAATCCCCACATACAGACGACAGTTGAGAAGATATAATTGTTCAAGTGACTTAATTGGGTCACCATTTGCCGAGATTGTGAAATTTGAACGCCAAAAAATCCTTAAAACGATATATATAACTTATAGGTGGATATCGGCGAATAGCAATCTTATCAATGATAGTGCATCTCCTCTCGCCATTCGTGCCCAAACGACACCAAATGTGATTTAATTCATCGTATCATTAGCTTGTCTTTTGTTATTATATGTGTAAAGCGTTATGTACCATTGTGGTTTCTTATAACGATTAAATCTTATCTTATCTTATTTTATCTTAGAGAAGAACGTGTATTTGGTGGAAATTAATGCTAAATATATTTGTATCAGCTTTGGTGCAACTGCCATCCTCATGCATGACTTTAACGGCGCCACTTTTGACATATTTAAACCACGTCCATTAGACTCATGGATGCATGATATACTGGAGATGATTATATAGAGGTTTGGTGGTAATCAGCAACTAAACAAATTCTTATCATAGTTATGACCCCCCTCTCTCATCCAAACGGCAACAATTTGGCGTCTTTAAATCACACGATTATATTCTTCGTATAATGGAGAAGAATAATATATCAATTTGGTGGAAATCTGCGCTAAAAATTGTTTACTAAATCAATTGTTTATGCCCCCCCCCCCTGCAACGCTGACTCGAACAGCGCCATATCGCGGAGGTGATTATGTATGCGTTTTGTGGAAATCGGCGATAACTATTTCACCATTTTTTATTTGCCGCCCTTCCCCCTTTTCTTCCCCTGACACCAACAGCGTCACTCTTCCTCGTAGAAAGTTACCCCTCTTAGAACGCCTCGATGTACCCCGTGAAGTTATATATAGAACACATACAGACAGACAGAAAGACAAACAGCACGATTTGATTCCTCGTTTCATTTGAGAAGAACGTGTATTAATTTGATAGTATATAATTGGTACCAAAATTATTTTTTAGTAGTTTTGGTGACCCTCCCATCCCTATTTCGGACTCAAGCGGCGCCACTTTTGTCACCATTAAACCACACACTTAGACTCATTATGGAGATGCATATATATATAAAATTGGTGAAAATTGGCGAGTATACAAATTTGTATCAAATTTAAGGTCCCCACATCTCTCACACAAACGGCACCAATTTGGTGTATCTAAACCACACGATTAGATTCCTCGTATCACGGAGAAGAATATGTATCAATCTGGTGGAAATCGGCGCTAAACATATTTTTATCATTTTTTGTGTCCCTCTCACCTCTATGCACCACTGACTCGAATGGCCCCACTTGTGACATCCTTAGGCCACACAACTACTCTCCTGATATCATGGAGATGATTACTTATAAGTTAGGTGCTAATCGGCAACTAAAAAAATTTTGATCAAATTTGGTGAAAAACCCCTCACCTCTCACCCAAACAACACTAACATTTGGTCTTTAAATCACACGATTAGATTCCTCGTATCATGGATAAGAACGTGTATAAATTTGGTGGAAATTGACGCTAAAATTATTATGTATCAATTTTGGTGCCCCTCTCCCTTTCAGTGCACCCCTGACTTGAATGATGCCACTTATGACACGTTTAAGCCACACCATTAGACTCCACATACATGGGGATGATTTTGTATAAGTGTGGTGGCAATCGGCGACTAAACACATTCTTATCAAATTTAGTGCCCCCCACCCCCATCTCTCATCCAAACGACACCAATTTGGCGTCTTTAAATCGCACAATTAGATTCCTTGTAACAATGAAGAAGAATATTTATCACATAATTTGGCCATAAAAGCAGTTTCATAATTATCGGTAATAGACACGTTTAATATCAGCGCGTGCGATGACGTCACGGCGTTCTTCAAATAACTTGCGATCGCTGTAGTTTATGATTGTTGTTTTCGATGAATATTTCGCGTTGCTTCGGGTTTATTTGATCATGTGATAAAAGGTATCTCACACTCGTCCTATTTTATACGTAATTTATCAACCTCGTCCTCTAAATTCTATTTGAGCCTCGGTAAACCTCGGCTCAAATCGAATTTAGTGAACTCGGTTGATAAATTCCGTATAAAATAGAAACTCATGTGAGATCCTCTATTTATCACATGATTAGCACTATTTCCCGATGTAATATTCGAGCGTAATAGACACGTGTAATATCGTCGCGTGCAATGACGTCACGCTGCTCTTTGGGACAATGATCGCTGGCTGCAGTTAATTGTTGTTTTCGATAAAATTTTAGCGATTATATGATCATGTGATAAAAAGTATCTCAAACTCGTTCTATTTTATACGTAATTTATCAACCTCGTCCACTAAATTCTATTTGAGCCTCGGTAAACCTCGGCTCAAATCGAATTTAGTGAACTCGGTTGATAAATTCCGTATAAAATAGAACGAGTTTGAGATCCTCTATATATCAATTTGGTGGAAATCGGCGCTAAAATTAGTTTTATAAATCTCCCCTTCCGTGCATCCCTGACTCGAATGACGCCACTTTTGACATATTTAAACCAACCATTAGATTCTTCATATTATATGGATGATTATATGTAAGTTTCGAGGCAATCGGCGATAAAAAAAATAAATCTGCCCCTCCCCCTTTTCTGCTCCTGACAACAACGGCGTCATTTTAGAAAATTCTAACCCGCACCATTAACTTTCTCGTAAAAAGTTATCCCTAGTAGACCCCTTTGGTGTCATCTAGATGGTCCCCTGTGAATTTATATAGAACACAGACAGACATTCGCAAATATAGATATAGATGGGCGACTTATATAGGACTGAAATAAACTATTTTATTAATTAGAATATATTTTATCGAACTAGGCTAATATCGCCCTTAAACCGAGTATATCGATTTGCGACATCTCCAATCCGAGTAATATGGATTTATGACAAAGCCGAAAATCTACTTCACTGTTATCAAATAACGTGTAGGTATCCATTTTTGCGACATCACTCATATGAAAGAGTTGTCAGTTACTAAGAGGCGATCACTAATTAATCAATAGCATATTACTTGGTTGGTTTGATATTATTGGCCTGATATCAGCCCTCGGTAACCTCATAGGTGTTCCATACCATCCAGTGATTTTCACAAAAATGCAACGAGTGTCCCAAATCACCCAGTTAATTTGGTTTGGGACACGCACGTAGTGTTCCGAACCATACATGCAGCGAAGGGTGCCCCATACCACACACTGATTGTCCCAAACCACACAACGAGCATTCAAATCACACAGTGAGTGGTGTGTCAAACCACCCAACTGACTATTCATATTCACTCAGCTAGTGTCCAAGGTCATACAAAGGGTGTCCAAATCCAACCAACGAATGTTCCAAACGATCCAATGAGTGGCCCAATCCACCCCGATTGGTGTCCCAAGCCGTATAATGATTGTCCCAAACCACACAGTTAGCGTCCCCAACCACCCAAACAAGTGTCCTAATCCATACAAGTGTTTCATACCATCTGATGAATACTCAAAACCACACAACGGGTGTCACACCACACATAGTATCCCAAAGCTGCTACATGTTGACCCAAAGCACCACATGACTGTCCCAAACCATCAAGTGAGTGGCCCAAACCATACAACCTGTGTCACAGACTACACGTTTATGGTATTGTAAGTCTGACGGATGTCTGAAACCAGACAAGTGTCCCACGCCATCTAATGAGTGCTCCAAACCACTCAGGTAATGTACCCAACCACCCATTGGGTGTCCTAATTCACTCAATACGTGTCCCATGCCATTCAATGATTGCCCCAAACCATCAATCAGTGTTCCATGCCATCCATCGAGAGTCCTAAACCACCCTATGTTCATCCCAAGTAGTGTACAAAGCGAGTGCCACAAGCTAGCCAATGAGTTTACCAAACCTCCGAGCTAGTGTCCCCAACCACACAACGAGTGTCTTAAACCGCCCATGTGGTGTCGCAAACAAGCCAACCTGTGTCGTAAACAACACGTCGGGTGTCACAAACCACACAAGAGTGTACAAAACGACACGAGGGTTTCATCAGATGTTTCTAATACCGATCAACTAGTATCTGAAACCATGTTGGATGGTTTAGAATAGTTTTGGTAGATTGTATGGGACACTCTTTGGATTTCACTAATCGGATGGTTTTAGACATTCATTGTGGATCAAAATCATTGGCTGGTTTGTAACACTCATTATATGGTTTGGGACTCTGTTTCGAAATCGGGTATTTTTTTTAGGATTTTTTTTGTTTAAACATATTTTATTGTAATATAATATTACAAGAGGGATCGGGGCACAAGTTTTAACAACTTAAATCCGCCCCTCTCCCATTTAACATTTTAACAAATACAACGTAGATGACGAACATAGCATATATACAGGATGAGGTATGGTGTGGTTGTGATTGCTGTCAGTCCTATCCTGCTTTTGAAATTTCATCTGAGGTAGTCAACATTTGTAACGCAAAGGAGTTTCTCGCCTATATTTGTTAGCGGAGGGGGCCTAATTAAAGCGTTTCGTTGATGAAATGTATGAATAAACAAAATGGAAAAGAATTTCATTGCGTCGATTCGATTCTGATGATATCCCTGTGAGTAAGGAGGAAATGTTAGATATTATAAATTGGTGGGCTGCAATCTTATTGAAGAGTTCGCATCTTTCGGTTGCATACAGGGGGCACTCAAATAAATAATGAAAGGCATCTTCGACTTCGTATCCACATGTGCATTTAGAGGTATCAGATATAAAATTGTTGTACATATCTGATTTTAATTCACTACAATAGTTGCGAATTGTGCAGTGTAAGATGCTTAGTTTTCTTGGACCATTAATAAAGAATTGGGGAGGTTTCGTGGGCGGGTCAATTAATTTCAAATTCATCTTAAATTCAGGAAGAGTACTTACATTTGTAATAGGCTTTGGTAGTTTATTCCAAGATAACGTACTTTTAGGTAAATACGAGTTTCTGAAATGTTCTGTATGCGAACGGTATGAATAGAATTTGTCAGGTTCGCGCATATCATATCGGTTACTGTCAACTTGTCTGGGTCGGGGTGGCAACATGAGCGTGAGGTAATTGGGGACTTGGTTGTTTATTATTTTAAACATGGTGTGCAACTCGTGGAGTTCTCGTCGAATTTCAAGCCTTGACCATCCTACTTCGTCAAACAAGCGATTTATATCTACGGAACGCGTTAATCCTGTTACTATTCTTGCAGCACCCTTGTGTATGTCATCGAACTTTTTAAATAAGTAATCTGTTGCTGTGCCCCACAATACATCGGCATAGTCTATAATTGGTAATATATATGCTATGTATATTTTTTCAAGCGACTTTCGGTCTCGGTCGTACGTCAGGCTTCTTAATTGTGAGAGACGCGATGTTGCTTTGTTTGCTATTGTATTTATATGAGTGTTCCAGTTTAGATTCGATTGTATTTCAAGTCCAAGATGTTTGTGTGAGTTTGTAAATAATACATTTTCTTGTTCGAATTTTAAATTCGGGGTCACGTTGTTATTTGTAAGGGAAAAGGAAATTGCCCTAGTTTTCGTTGGGTTAAATTTAACTAGCCATTTATTTGCCCAGACTGCGACTCTTTCAAGGTCATCGTTCATGTTCTTGGTTAGGATATCAATGTCATAATGGGTAGTCATAATGCAAGTATCGTCCGCGTACAATCTTGTGGTTGCATTAATGTGATCAGGGTGGTCGTTTATATAAACTAAAAATAGGAAAGGGCCAATAATCGAGCCTTGAAGGACACCCGCTGGGATAACTTCAAAATTTGAGAAGGAGTTGTTCACTAAGACCCTTTGTTTGCGATTGAACAGATAATCTTTTAGCCATTCTAAGAGATTTCCAGAGACTCCATATTGTTCCAATTTATATAGCAGCCCCCTGTGCCATACTCTCTCGAATGCCTTTGATATATCAAAAAATACTGCATATGTATATAGGCTGTTGTCGAGACTATGGCACAGGTTGTGATATAGTTCTATTAACTGGTATGTTGTACTATGGCCAGGGAGGAAGCCAGACTGGTGATTATATAACAAATTATTTTCCGTAAAGTATGTCATAATATGTTGTATGACCACTTTTTCGAAGATTTTGCCTAATGTTGAAAGGAGAGATATTGGTCGGTAATTTGCGAAATCGGCTGGGTCGTCTTTTTTGAAAATAGGGATAACGTTTGCCTTTTTCCAGGTCATTGGAAACTTACCAAGATCCAATGATTTTTTATAAATTATTAATAGGGGGATTGCGATATTTTCGGCAGTACTATGCAACATTTTTGGGCTGATGCTATCGTGACCATACGCCTTATTTAAATTTAATTTGTTTTAGGATACTACCCGATCTATTGTAGTATAGTGTTCTTTCAAACAGAGTTGAAATGGAAACAGTTGCAATGTCTCAAAGTCGTCACGACGTCATGAAAATTGAGAGAAATCGACAACTACATTCTGAACATATCAACACTGTCATGGTTTATTAGTTCACTGTAAGACCAATCACTCGACGTTTGCCTATCTACAAACGTTTGGTATTACATAAACCACTCAGCGGTAATCAATAAAAAACGTCGTTAAATTTGCAGGGGTGACCTTGGAAATATGGTCGAAATCCATCTTGGCTGCCATTTTTTGCTATGCAACAAACGATTCGGAATCAGTGATAATTTTGCCATCAGAAAACGCTAGCCCCAACATTTCCTTTATATGATGACACACACACCCCTTTCCATTCCACGCTTAGACTTACATATTCAGCCACTTAATTAAAAAAAATTGCAAAATACGGAATTGAAGGCAATACAGATGGATTAGAAGTGTCATACAAGCCAGACACAGATGGTTATGTGAGATTGGGAGAAGTCTTACGAAGGAAGATATACTGGAAAACAAAATGTTGCACTCTTGGAGAAAGTTCAGCACTGCATGCGATAAAGTGCAACTAATGCACTCAATGGGTACATGGTTAATATACAATGCTACAGACATGGAAAAACACAAGATCGCGGTGTCTATCGTAGATGCTGATTTAGTGATACGGCATGGTGCCAATATATATTGTATACATGTTAACATCTCTTTAAAATATCGGATATCATCTTCATGAGAGGGAGGAACGACCATACAAAATTAGTAGCTAACTGCGTTATTGTTTCGATGTTGTATATTCTCCAGTGATAACTTCAAAAATTGGTGGAATTATATGATATACTAGTTTATTCAGCGTCCGAGCTTTGTGCGTTAGGGGCCTGTGCCCCCTGTGTGGGCTTCGCCCGCATTTGGACCTAAATATTCACATAGGTTCATATTCGACATATTTGATTCTGAAATAAGCCAAACACATAGTGGACTAATTATACCCATTATTATGTTGCCATGGTGCGGGACACATGAAAACACAACTATAAAGACCGTACATCTGGTCTGCAAATAGGTTCATAGTGAACCTAAATATTCACATTTCTTTTATTCTGAAATAGCCCCACCGTGAGCTTATTTTAATTTGTGTGTGTTTATTTTTTATTTATTTAATTAAATTTAAATCAAAATTTTGAAAAACTAACGTCGTTATTATCTCCGCCGGGGTACCCCGAGTCACCACACCAAATTTGGTTGAAATCGGTCTAGGGGCCTGGGAGATAAATCCGATCAGACAGACGGACAGACAGATATATAAATATAGGTACGGTTCATGGCGTTATCTATCTATTTATTATATGGTTAATAAAGTAATGCGAACCAGAAATATGCTGATTTAAGGGAATGTAAATTATTTTCATCATTAATGCCTCCGACTCCTGGAAAAGATTCTGAGTATGGTATATAATCGGGGGTGGGCTCTGTCAGCCTTGTAACTTTGGTATGAAATATCTGATTTTGTTGTATTTTTTTTTGTATGGTGATAGTCCAGCTTGGGGAAAATATACCCACATACTACAAACATCGCCCATTCATTCACGGTTACCAGAGTTACGGGCCTTCTTGGGCTTAGTGTTCATTGCACGTAAGAATTTAGTTATGTTGAAATATTTGACAGAATGTATCACGAAATTAACTGTGACCGTAAGGGTACGTTCATACGGTGGCAAGTTTGCACAGTATGGTTTGCAGGAATTTCGTCGTAGAAACGATATGGTGCAAGAATATTATATGAACTACGTGCGAAGTAAAAACTCTATAGTTCCACCTGTAGCCATGACACCGGAATTTGCCTGTAAATCTGGCAAGAATCAATCATACAGTTATTTGAAGGCAAATGTCAGTAGCGTCGTTAATACAAGTGGAACTACAGAAATTTTACTCATGTCGTTCGCTTTAGCAAAGATGCATATTATATGCACGTTTACTTTGATATGATGGCACGAAGTGGTTTTTTTATGATGAAATGCCTGCAAAACATACAGTGCAATCTTGCCACCGTATAAGCGTACCCAAAGTGTGATCCAAGGGACCTTTTCTGCGATGGAGGAACTTGTCGAGATGTGACTGATAACGTTGCACCACGAAATAAAACGTGTCACTGACAGACCTAAACGCTCTTTATTTTAGCATATACAAGGGAAACGCACATGGCGGTTTGCGCTCCAAATACACATAATATTGTTCGCTTTTGAATTTTTCTCAGTATCGAAATAGGTCGATAAATATCTTAACTACCTTTCTATGAAAATTCTGTAACCCAAAAAGACGCATTGAAATATAATGAAAAATACAACTGTGAACAAGGTGTTTGGGTCCCAAACAAAAACACCCATTTGCACGAAATGGAACAGAAAAGAGCGTTCCGTGGTAGTATATTCCCGATATGGTAGCAATAAAGAGCGTTTGTCTGAATTCTGGTGAAAAGTTGAAAACCGCTGAAAAATGGATGTGACTTTGGCAAGTGTTTTTCAGAGCACATGAAGCCGGTATATCAATAGTTCGTTTATTTATCGACCTATCGTATCCGTCGCTCCAAATTACGTAGAAATGATTCATGCCCGTTTAACCACATTTTGGTGCACAATAAAGAGCTCTGAATTATTTTAGACTAAGTTAATCAAAAATTCATAAGGCAATTCCTGGCTAAACAGACCCCCCCCCCCCCCCCCCCGGAAAATTGGCATCACAATTCAAGCTTACGTCATTCAAGAACATATTAACCGTTTCTATAAACTAAATGGATTCTCTCGCCCAGTTTTAAAAGTATATACATTGCAATGGTCTATAATTTATTTGGCTGGATACTCGGGTATAAAACGCAGACAACAGACAGAGGAATAGCTTATACAAGTGCAGAAGTATATATTCAAAATCATTATTCAGTTCATCTGATGCATGGACTGCCCAACGGTGACTCGTTATTTAATTATAGGTTACTGTTTGACATTATATGCCCCTCATGGCTGACAGTGATAATAAGATAGAAAAATGAACATAAAAACAAAATCTAACTGGAAAAATAACATTACGAAAAGCAATACAGACACCACATGTGTATGTCAAAGGTGGGGAAATGGCTAACATAAGCGTCATACTTTCATGTTAGTCATCAGTAAATGTTCATCTAACCAAATAGTAAAGAAAATATTAAAAATATATATAATATATATATACACCATCGAGAATCACAATTATAGGTTCAATATAAAGCGACCAGAATAAGCAATGTTATAGTCTGTTATGAACGCTCTTTGATATTGGCGGTACTGGAGAACGGAAACATAAATGTTCTTTATCGTGGACTGTCGTTTAGGTGGATGATAAAAACTAAACAATACGATGAAACTACCCCTTCCATTTTAAAGATACATTATCCGAGTCGATGATCACCGTAACATTCAGTTATGTACAACAACGGAATTTCACCAAAAGCGATTTAGTTATCCAAATTAGTTTATTATATCATAAAATAAATAAAACGACAGTACCAAACACGATATCATATTTGCCGATTAAATAAGTATATATCAACTATTTCAATATACCGTATTCTTGTTGATAGCGATACTTTTTGTCGCCTTCAATTCCGAAATTAATTTGGGTCGCCACTGATGCACTGATCGCTCATGGAGCGCGACCTTGCGTGACCTCTCGTAACGGCATCCGCGCATGTCTGTACTATTTCTGGAAGAAATCAGCGGAATTTTTGCCAGGCCGCCAAATATTCCAGGTGGTGAAAAATAAAAGATATAAAAAAAAAAGCTTTGATGGGTTGGTTCCTCACCTCAATCTCTAATATTTTTACCCCCGTAGCCGAAGAAATAGTAATTTAGGGGCTATAATTCCCGAAAATAATTTGAGTTTGTTTTAGATAATATACAGTATGTATACCTTTATAGTTGATTAATGTATCAACATATATTTCCATCACTACCAAATTACGTACATACGTTTCTTTTTCAAATGAGTCATGTTTGTTCAATCCTACAGCATCCTATTTGGATTATTTTTCAATATAAGTTCTCGAGAATAGACTAACACAGAATAGAACGCTCTTGTCTGTTTTATGTCGTGCAAATGGCTGTTTTTTGTTTTATTTTATTTTTTTCGGACCCAAACATCGTGTTCAAAGTTGTATTTTATGACTTCAATGCGTCTTTCTGTGACATATTATAGAAAAGTAGTTCAAGTATAGTTATCGATCTATTTCGATACCGGGAAACTTATCGAATATTATTAGGTGAATTTTGGAGGGTAAACCGTCAAGTGGCTTCCAGAAAACAATGTATGAATAAATAGCATTTGTCTAAACTTATGTACGAAACATTGAAATCAACTGGGAAATTTCTATCACATCGGTAAGTGTTTTAATATATACGTATATATAGAGATATAGAGGTTAGACAGATAGATAGATATATTTATTACGCTTTTCATCGACAAGATATATGAGCATGAACAAAAGGAATTAAACATATAAGTTATGCACATACACACGCGAAGATAACAAAATAGATGAATGTGACATTTTCCGAGTATATATCTAAGTATAATGGTCTTATTAGTTATTTTGGGTTATCGGGGTGGTGGGGTTGGGTGGGGATGGGGCTATGAATAATAATCATACACGTTGGTAATCATATATAATGCAAATTAGGTCATGTTTTATGTATGGGTAGCATACACTATATATAAGATAAATATATATAGTATACAAGTAGTTTGGCGTATCTGTTGACACTTTGTCCATTCTATACCAACACACGCTAAAAAAATATGTGAGGGTCAAGCAAGCCATGTCCGTTTGAAGCCACGTGACCGCTCGAGGCCACAAATAACACCCAAATTAACCCTTTATATCCGCTATATAGGAACTGTTCAGATAATAAGTTCATGTGTCGTTTTTTTAAACTTATTATCAGAACATTCCCTCATTTTATTATTGTCGTCTGCTTATATTACCCATACATCCCTCCAAATTAATAATAGACAATTCCAATGTATACTTTTATATCTGGGTGGGAGAATCCATTTAGTTTATAAGAGGGTTAATGTTCGTTTGCGCCATTTTCCAGTCCAATTGCCAAAATAGGTCAAGAAATGCATGAAATACTTTTTTACGGACATCTATGCCGCGGAGAGACATCACGCTGTTATACGGACATCTATATCGAATATCGCGGTGAGACACACCACTCGTGACCACTGTGTGATAACCCTGTGGCAATGCATTCTCTTATATATGCGAGTGTCCCATAGAAAGCCTCGTATATATAAGAGAATACATTGGCCTACCTTGACATTGTAAGCCAATGCATTATCGTATATATAAGAGAATTCACTGGTACATGCTATTTAATGTTGCACCAGCGCAGCTCCCACCATGAAAGGGTTAACATACATGGTTCATTTGAAGAACAGAAAACAATAAAACAATAATGTGACTTCCCTTCTCATGCTATATTAGCATGAACAAATAAATAAAGATCGTTCCTTATTAATCTATTGTTGATATGGTAAAAATAAAGAGCTTTGGTCATACTCTTCTTGTGTCTCCTTACAAATGACGCAGACATAATTCGGATGTTCAACATTGAGCCATGTCTGCTTTAAGAAACACTGTTCAGGTTCGTCATTAATTGCATTATTAGAGTGCAGAAAAGCATAGTATAAGTATAATTTGGACGCAGTGTTTTACATGGGTGACTTTACCTGGCACAATGGTAAACTCGTGCAGCTTTCAAAATATTAACTTTAGAAAAAGCATCCCCTCTCGTTCTTATAAGAGTATAGAAAATGTGTAGCCCGCCTCTCTGTGATACTGCACAAGAAGACAATTAAAACAAATCATGACTTCTCAGTGTATTGAAGTCACCTGTTGCAAGAATTCACGAAAAAATACCAACGCTGAATATCAACTAATGAAATTTGATTCAAATCGACGTGTCTTTACTTCAAATCGGACACTCTTCTCTTGTGTCTAACGTTCAATTTTCTTCTTCTAATAAGAAATAAGTTAATTTTGAGACTTACTTTGAATACTATTTACATTGGGTGTTTAATACTCATTGCGTTTCGAATATTGTATTTGCATGGCTTTATTGTCCTTGTAATACCACATTACACGTCCATTTCCCTGTGCCAACGCATTGTCTTATATATATATATATATATATATATATATATATATATATATATATATATATATATATATATATATATATATATATATATATATATGTGTGTGTGTGTGTGTGTGAGTCGACAATAGGTCGGCACACACATCATTTCTGTCATAATTTCTCTGCGAGTAGAAAGAAAGAAAATGTCCAGACACAGGACTGGCGTTAGTATTGGGAGAAATTAAAACTATAAATCACCGAAAACTTTCCAACTTACCGCTAGTTCCCTTAAGTGAACGCCGGAGGACTCGGAAGTAATAATGGTGTACCGTAGGTCCCAGTTAGCGAGTGTCCACAGCCTAGCGATCCTCCTTCGGGCGTTCCTGGCGTCGGTATGATCCCCGCGGAGGTCTTCACGTATATCACTCTCCACCAGTCCGATGAACGCTTTAAACGGACCAATAATCCAATGTTTCTCCACTAACAATCGGGATTCGTGCGTCGAAATTAATTTTACTGGCAATCACAGCTCCTTCGGGGTCGATACCTAATATGTTATCGGACAGATGATGCTCTATCAGGACCGAGGGCTCTGGGGGACACGCTGGTCAAATTGAGACATCCTCGACAACGGCTTGACCAAAAAAAAAGAGTCATAATTCCGTCGAAACTGGGCCAATATATACCACGTCTGGTAATTATACAACACTCGATTTTTCTATATTTTCCAAAGATATCGGCATGTTATTAGACAAATGAGCTATGCCAACATCTTATCTCGGATACTGCAAAAAAAAAAAACTCAGGATATCGCACAGATTTGTTTTTAATGAGATTTTGGCGTTCAATTTTCATGCCTCGAAAAATGGTGACCGAAGTCATTTGAACAATTATATCTTATAGCAACATATGCATTACCCCCCCCCGGTGTATACTAATCTAGAGATTATAGATAGCTATGGTTCGCTGGGCGTTTTATTTATAGTTAATGTTTTTTTCCGGTTGTTTTGGGACGCATTAAAAGTTGTAATGCGACCCCGAGTCCGGTAAAAGGTGTAGTTGAATTTCAATTTCGTTTATTGTTGTTGATTTTGGTTTGTGATAAGCTATGCCAATTACAAATAGAAGAAATGAAAAATATAATTTGTAAAATGCGTATGTCAATTGAAACGTATTTTAAAGAGTGTAGTTTGAAACAGCCGAGTCATCCATCGGTTCGTTAATTAGGTACTGATCGGTGTGACAGTTTGCAGTAGGTCCCCTATTTGCGGAGTTAAATTTGCGAAGTTCCCGAATTCGCGGAGGTCCCCTAAAATGGTCGAAATATGTTGATTTTAAAGAGGGAACGGGTGCGTATATCTCAATTGATACGTATTTTAAAGAGGTTAGTCGGATACAGCCGAGTCAGACACGGTTCGTTAATTGGTGCTGATATGTGTGACAATTTACAGTAGGTCCCTATTTGCGGAGGTCCCCGAATTCGCGGAGGTCCCCTAAAATGGTCGAAATATGTTGATTTAAATGAGGGAACGGGTGCGTATATATATGTCAATTGATACGTATTTTAAACAAATAACGACACGATCATCATAATAGTGGTTTGTTCTATCAATCATATCATCATCATCATACGGAACAAGTCTTGCGACTTTTCGTCCTAATAACATTATTTGCAATGTTTGTTTACAAATATATGTATCGTCATTCGATATTTACTTGTGAGTCACTTGAACATAGTACTTGTCGATTTACTGGCAATCACGACTCATTCGGTGTTGATACCAAATATGTTCTCGGACAGCTGGTTCTTTATCAGGACCGAGGTCTCTGGGGGGGGGGTGGGCACGCTGGTCAAATTGCGACAACATTCTTTAAAACGGGGAATAAAAAAAGCATTTTCTCGAAAAAGTTTGATTTTCCGAATGGGTCCTGGTTGAAAATACGATACATATATTAAATATACGAAATACTAAATATGCATCACATTGTGTACCTATAAGATTTATCGAAGTGATCGACATTATCGCCTCAGATAAGAAAGGGGGCAATTTTTCTCTCATATAGGTCACATCAACGAGACTTTTCTGCTTATATACCCAAGGTCTTCGAGGTGGGTTCACGCGAAATAACATAATTTTTTATAAAAGTCTGTGAAAAAAAAAAACCCCATCATCAACAAGTACATGAAAAATAGATAGACTTTGTTGTTATTTTCATTATTAGTAACTCTCCGTTAATGAGATTGTGCATCAATCTCTACCAGCGCACCAGTCATACTTTCTTTTCAGCGAAAACCGATCGCCCGGAAGTCAAATTTCTTATGTGCTTAAAACGATTCCCGCACTAAAACTTAATGGCAGAATGGAGGATCAGAGCGGAGTTTCGTTGACGATTTTTCGCAAGCTACTCGTCAAAATTGCAGCAAATAAGAACTCTTGTGTTTGACTTGCCACGCGTGTTGTCGTGACATTGTCGTCCATGTGCGTTTATACTTTTGTTCTGATAAAATAATCCGAGAACCAAATCACACCATTTCGCAATATAGTTCTTTGCTTCTAGTGGGACTTTCCAAACTTAAGGTACGAAATTACACAAATTTTAATCGATATTTTGTGTGTTTAAGAAGGGCCGCATGTTGCTCTATACTCGCTTTGTATATATCTTAAAATCGCGGAAGTCCACCAAATGTGGGTAAAATGTCGCCGGTAGCAGTGGTCTTACCGAGTCATCAAGGGATGTAAACCCTGCGTGGTGTTTGATTGTGCATATCGAAACCATTGTTATGTAAAAACAAATACTGTTGCAGTGGCATTAGCGATAAAAGTCCATTTAGTCAAATTAGAAACCAAATTTTAATAAAACGTATTGAAAAATATTCAGATAATGATATGAAGACTAAAATATTTGAACTTACAAGGCTATACACAATTAGCGATGTTTGTCGACAACTCACTGTAATAATCTTGTTAACATAACAGTGGTTTCAACACGAGAAAATTCGTTATTGGATAACTATCAATAATGAATATAAGATAAAAGCAAAGGTTATCTATTTCTCCGCGTTCTTCTTAGTAATGTTTTGCAGGCTTTTGTTTGCACATTTTCCCTTTGCGAGTGCATTGTGTCCCTTCAACTGATTAAGTCCAGAACATATAGTCTATTAAATAATATGTTTCAGATCAATGTTCTATTTTGGTTGACGGTTTACTGCATTTACCAAATACAATGAGACCTCTTGCATATTCACCCCATGTATACATGGTCTCGCCGTATGCCGTGGCAATGTTACATTGACTACAGATTCATCCCTTGGTAATGCCTGTTTATACTTTATTATGCGGCGGTTTAGGGTCCATCTCAAAGAATTCCCCGGTGGAGTTTATACGGGCTGCCCTTCTGATAGGAATGTAATCAGACATATTTAGACGTATTTAGCTTATGTCCAAATTGTTCCACATTGTATAATGGTGAATGGAATTGAACAGATCTGAGGATGTGAGACAATTATTGTAATTAGACAACCCACGCGACACAAGTAGATATTTGATCTACAATCCTAGTTTAAAATACTAGTAAACTATGTTCCTATGGGGTTATAATTAACATTCGTCCGCTTACACTAAAACATAACGAGTGATTGCCGTTATATGGTTTATTCGAATCCAAGTTTTATGTTGCTCGCGAGCGCTGGAGACCGAGCACAGGAAACATGCTCTTGACGATTCGAACACCAAGAACTGATTCGAAAATGCCGTGACGTCATGTTCGCGGGTCTGGATTCTCGCAGTCTGGTGAAACATTAACCAACAACGCGAACAAATAGCAGCAAGGGAATCCCATAATTGTGTTTTTTAAAAGAGAAATTTCGTCGGGGTCAGCCAACCACAAATTAACCACTTCAACACAGCTATCTTCTGATTGGATCCGATCAGACTATAGCCGCTCGCGATTTGTGGTATGAAAGTAATGGAATTGATTGCCAGTCTGCCACACCCATGAACTTGCTATAGCTCGAAAACTTCCAGCATCAATTGGAAATGGCAAGAAAATTGTTTAGTGTTTGGGCGAATTGGTTTAATAACTATAACCCTTTCTACACTAAATACTCATTATTGTGCAGCTATCACTTAGGAATATTCAGATAATAAATTTAACAAACGACGTTTGTTGAACGTATTATCTGAACATTTCCCTCAATAAACAGAACTCCTTTTGCACTTGTCGTCTGCTTGTATTACCTGTGCATCAATCCAATTCAATAATAGACCATTCCGGTGTACATCTTTTTTTAACTTGGTGGGGCAATCCATTTAGTATAGACATGATTAATGGCATACACCCACTCTCACAATGTCCACGTTTGCACACCACGTTTGCACACCAACCGTCCGATCATGCAGGGATCAATATCACATGTCGAAGAATAATTTCCCAATTTTCACAGCGTTGATTGTTGAAGATCGGTATGAATGGTCATATGTCATCATCCGCAGTCCTACAGCTCATAATTCGACAGCAATATTACCTTCGCTGTACAGCAGATATCATATTACTGTACGATTTCCGATATAATCGCACCAACTCATGCTGACATGGACGTGTTGAAGATCTCCTTCATGTTATCTGTTTTATTGAGCACTAATTGAGAGACTATTGAGAAATTCGATTTTGCTTAACATTGATACAGGTTGACGCGTGGGCAACGAGTCTTTTGTGGGTACTGATAATTCATAAACGGTGAATTCTGATAAGACGTTGATATGTTTTCTCAGTATTCACACATGATATCGTATATATGTTCTCAGATCACATACTTCTTTGATGCTATGTGGTGTTGGTGGTCCTGTTAATTTAGCTATGTTTATGGTGGTCCTACTTATTTAGCTATGATGTTGATGGTCCTGTTAATTTAGCTATGTTTCTGGTTGTCCTGCTTATTTAGTATTGATGTTGATGGTCCTGTTAATTTAGTAATGCTCTACGTTGGTGGTCTTGCTGATTTGGTCATGTTAGTTGTCCATGTTATGCTGGTGGTGGTTCCTGCTGATGTATCTATGTTGTTGGTGGCTCCCGCTAATTTAGCTATGATGACTTTGTGGTTTAACTATGATGTTGTTGTCCTGTTGACATAGTTAAGACGCTGGTGGTCCCATTGAATTAGCTGTGGTGTTGGTGGTCATGCTGATTTGGGCTATGATATCGATATATTCTTCTCTTAGCTATGCTGTTGGTGGTCCTGCCGATTTAGCTATGATGCTGGTGGGAAAACGGTGCGGTTATATATAAGATCACTTTCGATGTAGATATTATTAGGTCCTTAGATATGTCCTTCTCTTAGCTATGATGTTGGTGGTCCTGCTGATTTAGATATGATGTTGGTGTGTCATTCTCTTAGCTATGTTGTTGCTGGTCCTGCTGATTTAGATATGATGTTGGTATGTCATTCTCTTAGCTATGATGTTGGTGGCCCTGCTGATTTAGCTATGATGTTGGTGATCCTGTTGATTTAGATATGATGTTGGTGTGTCCTTCTCTTAGCTATGATGTTGGTGGCCCTGTTGATTTGTCTATGCTGTTGGTGGTCCTGCTGATTTAGCAAAGATGTTGGTCGGAAAACGGTGCTGTTATATATAAGATCACTTTCGAGGTAGATCTTATTAGGTCAGAAGAGTGGCATTACTTAAGTACATATAGATATCTGAAAATATTTGAACTACATTTGAATGGAGTATTGCAAAACGACCCAATCGAGTTGACTATTCCGTCGTGGCAACGCTATGTCCTTCTCTTAGCTATGTTGTTGGTGGTCCTGCTGATTTAGCTATGAGTTGGTATGTCATTCTCTTAGCTATGATGTTGGTGGCCCTGCTGATTTAGCTATGAGTTGATATGTTATTCTCTTAGCTATGATGTTGGTGGCCCTGCTGATTTAGCTATGAGTTGGTATGTTATTCTCTTAGCTATGATGTTGGTGGCCCTGCTGATTTAGCTATGAGTTGGTATGTTATTCTCTTAGCTATGATGTTGGTGGCCCTGCTGATTTAGCTATGAGATGGTATGTCATTCTCTTAGCTATGATGTTGGTGGTCCTGCTGATTTAGCTATGAGTTGATATGTTATTCTCTTAGCTATGATGTTGGTGGCCCTGCTGATTTAGCTATGAGTTGGTATGTTATTCTCTTAGCTATGATGTTGGTGGCCCTGCTGATTTAGCTATGAGATGGTATGTCATTCTCTTAGCTATGATGTTGGTGGCCCTGCTGATTTAGCTATGAGATGGTATGTCATTCTCTTAGCTATGATGTTGGTGGTCCTGCTGATTTAGCTATGAGTTGGTATGTTATTCTCTTAGCTATGATGTTGGTGGCCCTGCTGATTTAGCTATGAGATGGTATGTCATTCTCTTAGCTATGATGTTGGTGGTCCTGCTGATTTAGCTATGAGTTGATATGTTATTCTCTTAGCTATGATGTTGGTGGCCCTGCTGATTTAGCTATGAGTTGGTATGTTATTCTCTTAGCTATGATGTTGGTGGCCCTGCTGATTTAGCTATGAGATGGTATGTCATTCTCTTCTTTTTTTTTCTTTTTTTTAAATTTTTTATTGTGAACAAAGAATAACAAAAGAGAAAAGACATAATACACGCACTCGCTCATGCTCTCGATCCAGGACATGGAAGAGCGGACTCTGCCATGACCTGGCCTACTTTCGTACCAGTGACTTTCGGAAATATTTAAAGGCACATATTGTGTTGGGACTATATCTTTCTTTAGGCACCGTTCAACTTAACAGCAAGACGAAGCAGTGATATTAGTTTCTTCCTTGAAATATATTTGACCGAAAATTTGCTTTCTTTAGCTAAAATAATGGTGATAAAACAATAGACTATTTTGTTTCCGTCAGAATAACATTCAAAATCCCGTACTAAAGCAGCTAAAGTGTTTGATGGTGTGTAGTAAGTATATCAGGTTTGCAGAATCAAAGTTCCAAACAATATGTGTAACTTTAATTATTTTATGTTCAGAGTTTACCATAAACAGTATAATTAATAAATTAACCATATTGAAACTGTATTGTAAATATTGGTTCGACAGCTATCTGGAAAATACACAACGCTCGCTGTTTTTGCTTCTCTTAGCTATGATGTTGGTGGCCCTGCTGATTTAGCTATGAGATGGTATGTCATTCTCTTAGCTATGATGTTGGTGGCCCTGCTGATTTAGCTATGAGATGGTATGTCATTCTCTTAGCTATGATGTTGGTGGCCCTGCTGATTTAGCTATGAGATGGTATGTCATTCTCTTAGCTATGATGTTGGTGGCCCTGCTGATTTAGCTATGAGTTGGTATGTCATTATCTTAGCTATGATGTTGGTGGCCCTGCTGGTTTATCTATGATGTTGGTGGCCCTGCTGATTTAGCTATGAGTTGGTATGTCATTCTCTTAGCTATGATGTTGGTGTGTCCTTCTCTTAGCTATGAGTTGGTATGTCATTCTCTTAGCTATGATGTTGGTGGCCCTGCTGGTTTATCTATGATGTTGGTGGCCCTGCTGATTTAGCTATGAGTTGGTATGTCATTCTCTTAGCTATGATGTTGGTGTGTCCTTCTCTTAGCTATGAGATGGTATGTCATTCTCTTAGCTATGATGTTGGTGGCCCTGGTGATTTAGCTATGAGTTGGTATGTCATTCTCTTAGCTATGATGTTGGTGGCCCTGCTGGTTTATCTATGATGTTGGTGGCCCTGCTGATTTAGCTATGAGTTGGTATGTCATTCTCTTAGCTATGTTGTTGGTGGTCCTGCTGATTTAGCTATGATGCTGGTGGGAAAACGGTGCTGTTATATATAGGATCACTTTCGAGGTAACTTCTTATTATGTCCTCAGATATGTCTTAGCTATGATGTTGGGGGTCCTGCTGATTTATCTATGATGTTGGTGGCCCTGCTGATTTAGCTATGAGTTGGTATGTCATTCTCTTAGCTATGATGTTGGTGTGTCCTTCTCTTAGCTATGAGTTGGTATGTCATTCTCTTAGCTATGAGTTGGTATGTCATTCTCTTAGCTATGTTGTTGGTGGCCCTGCTGATTTAGCTATGAGTTGGTATGTCCTTCTCTTAGCTATGATGTTGGTGGCCCTGCTGATTTAGCTATGAGATGGTATGTCATTCTCTTAGCTATGTTGTTGGTGGCCCTGCTGATTTAGCTATGAGTTGGTATGTCCTTCTCTTAGCTATGTTGTTGGTGGCCCTGCTGATTTAGCTATGAGTTGGTATGTCCTTCTCTTAGCTATGATGTTGGTGGCCCTGCTGATTTAGCTATGAGTTGGTATGTCATTCTCTTATAGCTATGATGTTGGTGGCCCTGCTGATTTAGCTATGAGTTGGTATGTTATTCTCTTAGCTATGTTGTTGGTGGGCCTGCTGATTTAGCAAAGATGTTGGTCGGAATACGGTGCTGTTATATATAAGATCACTTTCGATGTAGATCTTATTAAGTCAGAAAAGTGGCATTACTTAAGTACATATAGATATCTGAAAATATTTGAACTATATTTGCATGGAGTATTGCAAAACGACCCAATCGAGTTGACTATTCCGTTGTGGCAACGCTATGTCCTTCTCTTAGCTATGATGTTGATGGGCCTGCTGATTTAGCTATGATGTTGGTGTGTCATTCTCTTAGCTATGATGTCGGTGGCCCTGTTGATTTGTCTATGCTGTTGGTGGGCCTGCTGATATAGCAAAGATGTTGGTCGGAAAACGGTGCTGTTATCTATAAGATCACTTTCGAGGTAGATCTTGTTAGGTCAGAAGAGTGGCATTACTTAAGTACATATAGATATCTTAAAATATTTGACCTATATTTGCATGGAGTATTGCAAAACGACTATTTCGTTGTGGCAACGCTTGATAAAATATGTTTAGTAACTATGTTCTTGATGACAAGTTGTGAACAAACGCGGTGTCTGAATCATGATACGCTCGCACAAATATTCCAATCTAAACACTCGCTCGATCAGACGCGCCTAGGACACCCGAGCACAAGCGTCTGCATATCAAACGCCGATAATCTCTACCGGTCAGTGGTCACCTTTAGGGGATGAGAAGATTATTCAAGTTATACAGCACCAGTGTCATACAAGAACACTAAGATGCATGCATCAGGTCGGCCGTGAACTATCTACCATAGAATTGTTGTAGCTATCGATTATACATTTTGGAACACCTGTCTGTATGTATGTATGCGTGTATGCATGAATGCATGTGTTATAGACTCTAACACTGCTCGAATTTGGTATTTAACGTGTCAACTTGACCTCGCTCATAGGCATGTTTCTGGACCTTGACCGATCCGACTAAAAATTTGTGTGTAGGACTACTTCGATCCCGGGAGCAATATGGACGGGTCCAATTTCACGTGGGACGATATTCTCAAACGTGCTGATATAGGCATGTTTCTGGACCAATTGAACAATAGTTTGGCCAGACGCTGTATATACTGGGTCCTGTCCAGATGGAGGCGATCACAACAAAATCCCTAACTAGCCCGAACGAAGTCGAGTACATCAGCTAGTCTAATATATATTTTGGACATTTGTCTGTCTGTTTGTCTGTTAGCTATGGCCGGGAAAACTGCCTGACAGATTTGACGAAATTTGATACCTAGGGGAAATTATTTCCAGGGAGTATTTTGGACGGGTCAAATCTTGATCCCGACCTGACTTTGACATTCAAAAAGATCAATTCAAGGTCAAATCTGGTAAAACGGAAGTATTTCAACGAAATTTGATACCTACTGTTACTTTTGTCCCAGGAGTGTTTCGGGTGGGTCAAATCATGACCCTGACCTGATCTTGACATTCAAAATTGTCAATTCAAGGTCAAATCGGGTAAAGACGGGCGGATTTCGACGGGTACTTTTGTCGTGACTTTTGTCCGGGGAGTGTTTTGGACGGGTCAAATCGTGACCCCGACATGACCTTCACCTTTAAAATAGTCAATTCAAGGTTAAATCGCGCAATTCTCCGAAAATCAGAGGGGAACATCCCGGACGAAGTCGGGTCCACCAGCTACTATTATATATTTCTAGATTTAGTTACAAACTAAATACCTGTATATTGTACAAAGAAATGTTTGACAAATATATCTGTATCAATATTACCATGCGGGTCATTAAAATAGATACGACGAAACAAATTTTGAAGGGTGCATGTATCAGGTAAATTTTTATATTTCAAATGATGACAGGAATGCGGAAAGTTGAAGTACCTACGTAATACTGGCTATCCACATGAAGAGATATACATGTATATAAAAACCAAAATAGAAGATGACTGCTGGCGACAATGTTTTCCAAAAAAATTCAAAGCATTCGATAGCTCCCATCTAGTTGTCAGCCCGAAGATCAATATAAAGTTTGGTGACTATCAGATGAGGGATATGTCTGTACAGTTGCTAAACAATTCAGTCATGCAAAAGAGGATCAAAGAGTACGATACCAAATTGCTGCCTGTGGTAATGTTTTTTAACGAAATTCGGGAAAATTAGATTACTCTCACGCTGGTTATCCAGAAGATCATTGTGGAATCTGGTGACGATCGGACAAGGGGTGTCGTCTGTAGGATCAACCAAATTATTTAGCCATAAAAATAGTAAAATTGAATATCACCGCTGGCAGTGATGTCTTCACAAGGACAGTTTGAGAACAAAATATGGCTCACATCTAGCGGTGACCCAAAATATCCACATGAGAAAAAGTTCTCCAATAAAAGCTGGCTGCAGGGTGCGCCAATTGATTCAAATTCGAAATTTAGCAGGGTGTACTGCTTGTGGCCATGTTTTCCCCGCAAATTTGATAGACTGATGGACAAAACCACTGAATCCGTTGAATCAATATACATGTATACATTGATTAATTTATATGCATTGTTATACACAGTACTGGTATATAAAGGTACTGAAAATAACTATATTACTAGTATACATAAAATAAACCATATATCATGGCTATGGGTTCATGACAGCTGAGAACTTGGTGTGAATTAAAGAGTGGTGGTTTCTCAAGCATACCTAACCCTCCACGTTAGCAACATGCCATTAAATGTCATAAGTATAATCTAGCTTGAGGACAGAAGTGATCCATAACCCCCCAACCCCCCCCCCCTTAATTCAACCAGGTCCTCGCGCGATGTATGGTCGATCACATGATGATCTAGGGGGGGTAGAATTGTTGTATAAAAACAGCACTGCGTGTAAATATAAAATAAAATAGTGCTACATCTTATTACAGATTATTGCCATATATAATCAGTGATTATACAGACAGTCTGACAAAATAAAGTTTCAGTGACACTCTATCCGAAGAGGGGAATAATTTCATCTGTTACAGTCAATGGAGCAATTATGAGTCTGGAAAGGTGAAATTTCTAAGTAATACTAGATATCGACATAACGCGATAACATATAACGTAAATGCAATATGGCCGCTCGCGACCATTTTTTCCTATGAAATTAAAAAAATATTTGATAGCTCTCATCTGATAGATCAATATCAAGATAAATATGAAGTTTGGTGATGATCGGATGAGTGAAGTGGACTGTGGTCTGTGCTAAACGGTTTGGTAATGCTTAAAAAGATTCTTACCTTAATATTTTTATGTTCACTTTATAAACTTCACTGAGTCATCTTTGTCATGTATTGAGTTTGATATCTTTTGTTAACAGTTTATAAATTATGTATGTCTCATTTTTGTTATTTTAATTTATGTGTTTATTATCATTAAATAAAGTTGCATTCCTTAAAAAGATTCTTACCTCAATGTTTTTATGTTCACTTTATAAACTCCACTGAGTCATCTTTGTCATGTATTGAATTTGATATCTTTTGTTAAAAGTTTATAAATTATGTCTCGTGTTCGTTATTATATTATATACACTTTATAGTGTGTTTTCAGAACGAAAAAAAAATGAATAAAATCAACAAATTTGTAAATTTAAAAACAATTCAAACGTTGTTGTATTCCATGTCCCAGCCCGGACATATACACCAAATTTCAATAATATTCATTGAGAAACAACGGACCAAACGCTATATAACACCCGTATACATATTTTATTCCGAGCCGGACTCATCCTCGGGTACATGTTATAGTAGGTACCGAATTAACACACGTCGACTGGGGCGAGTTGGCCCTGGGGCGATTAGGCCGATTCCGGCATCTTCTATAATTTACCGTATGTATCCGTTTACGCGTAGTTTACTTTAGAAAGTTCCGCAATTAATACCGTAAATAGAGCGACCATATTTGACAGAGAATGCCCCTGTTATTGATTATCAAGTTGCTATACATTAAAAACGACAAATTCACATTCTCGTTCAAGCGCAGTAGTCTATTTTCCCCATGTTAAAGGACATCCACAAATACTAAATAACGCTAACCTACTGCCGAATGTTTTACACGACAACTGTTAACATATTTGGGCTGAATTCATCTGACGCGGTATTATTCCTCAAAATAAACAACAAAACCATCGTTACTTGGAAATGTAGTTTGGGCTAACATTTACATAAATCCTCCACATCATTTATTCGACACACACGTCAGATGAAAAACAGACATGAAGTAAACGGTCAAATTGGCCGAAACAAACAATGTTTTAACCAACGTTCGTCGGTCGGAAATCTGTTAAATGCCCCGTCATTCAGAGATGTACGCTGCAGTGATGCTGTTTTGGATTATAATCACAGGTTCTTTAGGTCTATACCAACTCTGATTAGAAATGATCAGTGCTATGTAACTCATAATTCGCACCGCTATATACCCACGCAACTCTACTCTGCCTGTGTAGATTCCAATATCGATAACCCGTGAAAACATGGGTTAACCGTTATCCTCCAGTCACCACAGCTCACATGGATATGGGCGCCGCGTCCCCGAACATATTCAGGCTTTTAAAACTGACCGACGTTCCACTAAGAACAATGCCACCGCCCACCCGAATGGTCAGAGAGACTACAACCGTGAACTGTTAAACCCAGATAAAGAATGCATGCAGTATTGTGAATACACGGAATTTGCGATTCTTTATTGGTGATGTCATCAATATACACGTGCACGCCTAAACGTGACTGAGTTTCGCCATAGCTGAATATCTCAGGAGGGTATAACGTACAGTGCACCTTTCTGGCAGTCACCAGGGCTCCCCTAATACGTCCCCTATTAAAGGATATATTCCTTCGATTTCTCGGTGAATGTGAACGACAGCAAGTGATTCGTGTAGCGGCAGTGAATTATCGTATACTTTCAACTAAATCAGCCATCGCTGATTGACCACATCCTCGTGCTTTTGTCCGTGAGCCTGTTCTCAAAGGGCGCTTAGTTTTCGAGTTCGTTGCACCCCCTTGCATTTTTTCATTTCTTTATATCGAAATGCCAGGCATCTCCTGTCGGTCATAGTGATACTAATATCCGGTTATAAAAAGTGTCCAAATGTTGAGAAAAGTAGGAGAGACTTCTCCATCTGTGATCAGATAATACAGGCTGTGACTCTAAATTTGCGTCGTTTGTATCTGTTTGACATATATGATGACCATGGAATATGTACGGTCACGATAAAACAAGAACTGGTGCGATACCCCCTTCTATTTTCACGTAATTCTGAAACTTTTGAAAGTTTTAAACAAAAGTTTCATGACGATTCAAACTTGTTTGGCCCTTTAACTCATTATCATTTCATGGCCCTTAACCCATTATCATTTCAACAATTTTGCTTCGATCAACAATATTATAGTTTTCAAAACTTCCCATGTTATCGTCCGATATGCCAAATAATCACGATCTGCGAGTAGCCATACTGCAACAATGTGTCAAAAATTTACCCTACCCCTATAAATAATTTTTACTTTGCCGAAAATGTCGAAATCGAACTGCAAAAGGACCTCTTTCATGTTAAACTGAAAAGATATGATGATACAACGTTGGGCATTCGATAGGAAATATAGTATTATATACATCATGTTGAAATCGTGCATGGTGAACTTCATAAAATTATCTAATTTCAGTCTGTTTTCAGGGAAAAAACTTGAAAACATTTCACCAAAAGCTATTCTTATTGATTTTTCACAGTATGCTCTTAGTATCACCGAAATTAAAAACAACTGTATTCACACTCTAAACACTCAGTTTTTCCACCAGAGAAGTGTTTGAGAATAGTACACAGGATTGACTACTTTCCGTAAAATCAAGTGTTCATCTATATTTTCTTAAGATTGTGAGGGAACTGTTTGCATACTTATTCCATGTTAATGTTCTCGTGTTAAGAAATAGATAAGAGGAACGCCGTCTACATACATCATATATATACAGGTAGTTATTTCGCCCCCGGTGGCCTAGTTGGTAAGGTGCACGGCACATTAGGCCAACATGAGCCGTCAAGTAATCGTGAAGCTGATTCAAATCCAGATGTGCGCTTATTTCCGATCCATTCACAAGGCAGGTAACATGAATCGTGTATCAGGACAAGTTTGTAAGTTGCTTTCCCGGAGTCTGTGGTTTCGACATGTAGTGCAGTAATTTCCCTTGAAAATAACCATATGTGCTATTTTTCATCCACCCTCTGATTAGAAATGATCAGTGCTATGTAACTCATAATTCGCACCGCTACCCACACAACTCTACTCTGTCTGTGTATAGATTCCAATATCGATAACCCGTGAAAACATGGGTTAACCGTTATCCTCCAGTCACCACAGCTGACATGGATATGGGCGCCGCGTCCCCGAACATATTCAGGCTTTTAAAACTGAGCGACGTTCCACTAAGAACAATGCCACCGCCCACCCGAATGGTCAGAGAGACTACAACCGTGAACTGTTAAACCCAGATAAGGAATGCATGCAGTATTGTGAATACACGGAATTTGCGATTCTTTATTGGTAATGTCATCAATATACACGTGCACGCCTAAACGTGACTGAGTTTCGCCATAGCTGAATATCTCAGGAGGGTATAACGTACAGTGCACCTTTCTGGCAGTCACCAGGGCTCCCCTAATACGTCCCCTATTAAAGGATATATTCCTTCGATTTCTCGGTGAATGTGAACGACAGCAAGTGATTCGTGTAGCGGCAGTGAATTATCGTATACTTTCAACTAAATCAGCCATCGCTGATTGACCACATCCTCGTGCTTTTGTCCGTGAGCCTGTTCTCAAAGGACGCTTAGTTTTCGAGTTCGTTGCACCCCCTTGCATTTTTTCATTTCTTTATATCGAAATGCCAGGCATCTCCTGTCGGTCATAGTGATACTAATATCCGGTTATAAAAAGTGTCCAAATGTTGAGAAAAGTAGGAGAGACTTCTCCATCTGTGATCAGATAATACAGGCTGTGACTCTAAATTTGCGTCGTTTGTATCTGTTTGACATATATGATGACCATGGAATATGTACGGTCACGATAAAACAAGAACTGGTGCGATACCCCCTTCTATTTTCACGTAATTCTGAAACTTTTGAAAGTTTTAAACAAAAGTTTCATGAAGATTCAAACTTGTTTGGCCCTTTAACTCATTATCATTTCATGGCCCCTAACCCATTATCATTTCAACAATTTTGCTTCGATCAACAATATTATAGTTTTCAAAACTTCCCATGTTATCGTCCGATATGCCAAATAATCACGATCTGCGAGTAGCCATACTGCAACAATGTGTCAAAAATTTACCCTACCCCTATAAATAATTTTTACTTGGCCGAAAATGTCGAAATCGAACTGCAAAAGGACCTCTTTCATGTTAAACTGAAAAGATATGATGATACAACGTTGGGCATTCGATAGGAAATATAGTATTATATACATCATGTTGAAATCGTGCATGGTGAACTTCATAAAATTATCTAATTTCAGTCTGTTTTCAGGGAAAAAACTTGAAAACATTTCACCAAAAGCTATTCTTATTGATTTTTCACAGTATGTTCTTAGTATCACCGAAATTAAAAACAACTGTATTCACACTCTAAACACTCAGTTTTTCCACCAGAGAAGTGTTTGAGAATAGTACACAGGATTGACTACTTTCCGTAAAATCAAGTGTTCATCTATATTTTCTTAAGATTGTGAGGGAACTGTTTGCATACTTATTCCATGTTAATGTTCTCGTGTTAAGAAATAGATAAGAGGAATGCCGTCTACATACATCATATATATACAGGTAGTTATTTCGCCCCCGGTGGCCTAGCTGGTAAGGTGCACGGCACATTAGGCCAACATGAGCCGTCAAGTAATCGTGAAGCTGATTCAAATCCAGATGTGCGCTTATTTCCGATCCATTCACAAGGCAGGTATTAACATGAATCGTGTATCATGACAAGTTTGTAAGTTGCTTTCCCGGAGTCTGTGGTTTCGACATGTAGTGCAGTAATTTCCCTTGAAAATAACCATATGTGATATTTTTCATCCACCCGTTAACAGTCGTGATATATATGGCCTGGCGGCTCAGTTATTATTAACTAACACTATTTCAGATTGGGCAAAAGCCGTCACATGATAATTCGGGAAAAAGTCATATTGGACTCCAGAAAGTCATATTGGACTCCCGAAAGTCATATATTGGACTCGAATATAGAGTCCAATATGACATTTATAAAAATTATCGGGACTCCGGGTGACGTCATTTGGATAAACATACATATTGATAATAGAAACGTCATTATATACAATGTTGTGTATAGTTTATTTTTCTTGTACTCGTCCAGGTTTGAACCTTTCACCACAACCTGGACGAGTACAAGAAAAACCACATACTGTACACAAATAACTTTATAATATATTCCACAGCCACCTTTATTCTATCTGCAGCAACCCACTGAGATGAGTTCGAGAATGACGCACATTCTGAACTAATGGCCATCATATACGTTTCTGTTTCTCTAATTGCCATATCGATCGGCCCAATGATACATTTATTCGTATGCATTTGCATTTTAGTTAGTTGCCATTTGCATGCATGTGGCAAGAGATTTCTTCAACCTATTAGCTGATCACCTTGTATAAAGTCACAAGATGAGACAAAACCATCGATACATATATTTCCGTGTTCTTGATATCATGTTTGATGTGTTGTCTTCAGTAATTCAGTCGTTGTGTGCACATTCTTATATAGATAGACCACACCCATGCGATACTGCTATTCCGCTTCTATATGCTAGTCAGCACAGCGACGACAATAGAAACTTCATTCTGATTAATACCCCACACGTGTAAGATACTGGAATTTATAGTACTCAAGTTTAGGAAACTTACTCAGGCTGACATATACAGTATAACCCTTCCATGACTGGAGCTTCGTGAAATTTTGCGAAAACCATGTGCCAATGCATTCTCTTATATATGCGAGTCTCCCTATGGAGCCTCACATATATAAGAGAATGCAATGGCCTAACAATATTTGCCATGACCTTGTATGCCAGTGTATTCTCTTATATATGCGAGGCTCACTATGGGAGACTCGAATATATAAGAGAATGCACTGGCACAGGTTCTTTAATGTTGAACCAGCGCAGCTCCCGCGAGTTACCAAAGGATTGGCACAAAGCGTCCACATGAGACCGATGTCACAATAACAAATAAATATATCGACATAAATTATGTAACAATTTACACAATATCTATACCATGAACATCTCAAGTGAACGTGATCTTTCTTTGCAAAATGCTCGGACGTGCATGTTGCATGTGTCTGGTTCATTGTTTTGTACATAAAAAAAAAGAATAAAACTTTTGATTATCGTTCAATTCTATAAATGCACCAGCATCTATCTCATTAACGAATTTCAGGTGCAATATGCATTGCAATGAATAAGGAGACGTTCGTTATTTTCAAATTCCATATTACATTTTCTTAATACTCTTTCCTCGAGTGGTATTATTGGCTGTTTATGTCGACGTTTTTTTTAATTCATAAGTAATAATTACTGATTCTTAATTTAAATAACATTATTTTAGTATAATTCTAGTTCCCAGTTCTGCTTTCCTACCCGGTATGTTCTGCTTTCCTACCCGGTATGTTCTGCTTTCCTACCCGGTATGTTCGGCTTTCCTACCCGGTATGTGCATGCTTAATTTTTTCGCATCCGAATCTTTGTCATCATTACAATGACATGTTGCTGTGTGATGGTGATGTGAGGGAATTGCGATGTTTATAGTGATAAATTTCTAACTTCAAACACCCACAGATCGACTTTAACGCTTTATGTCCGTGTCGGGAAAATATTATCCAATGTAGTGAGCTAAGTTCTATCTCCGGACGAAGTCCGTGCTACATTCCATAGCGGTTCCTTTAGTTTTCAGTGAGACACAAAAACTCAGTAACTACGCCACTACTGCGAGACTGATCTGCCGATGTCATAGGAGCTATGTGGAATCTTTGATTAATAGCGTATATTGCGTACCGGTTAGACTTTTTGCAGGATATATGTATTCACGGATGTATCTGCGCGGATGTCTCATGGTTGCAATATGTATTTTTTTTATGACCGCGTTAATTGATTTTGATATTTAGGTGTGAACAATGGCAGGGGCCACTCTTTTTGAAGATTTTATTGCGGGACACAATGCATAATATAACAGCTAACATTGCTGATCAATGAGGTATGTCCCAGTTAGAATGTAGACTAAAGGTCGCATTTCGAAGTATCGGGGATGTATTTAATCCGATTAGTAGATTTGTGGTTCGCATTTAGAGGCTTTCTGGTGTGGTGAATGAGAAACCTTCGGTGATAAGCCGTATATAATTGTAATAATATGACGGATTAGTTGTTTTAACGGAATTCTGTGGTGGTGCATGCATGAAACCAATATATTTTATATTTTCCATATGCCTAGTAATACGATCTTGAGGGCGTTACCATTTCTGACTATGGTGTTCTTGTTATGTTATAGTCCGTATGGAATGAGACCTCTACTCGTGAGTGACAATGCACACCCTCTCTGTTATGCGGAGTTTGTCAACAGATCATAGTCCAACTATACCATTGGACACGACTACCCGCCACTCATTATGGAATACATGGAATACATTATGGAATGCTGCTAATTGCCATGCGGAATTATAAGTTTTCAATCTAAACATGTTCAATATCGATATCAGTAACACTGCTTGTTACATTCCGACATATTGGTACAACGAAGATAACGTACATAATATGTCAACTATAGGGCAGATGACCTGTATAAAATTCAAGCAACAACAGTACATGTACAATTATAAAATCGGTAGACATATATGATAATCAACACAATCATGTAATCGTTTTTAAGTCCCTCCGAGTAATTTCCGAAAAAAGTTACAGACTTTAGTGCAAACATTTTTATTTTTTCGTTTTTCATAAGAAATATAAATGTTTTGTCTTCATTCATACATTTAAATTCGGGTATTTGTGTTATTTAAAATGGAATTAAAATTTGTTCGCACGTTCCAATATGCTTCAATGAGTGCTCAAAGACGTGTTTTTTTTTTACTGTCTCAAGTTGATGATTAGCAAAGTCTAGTTTTGGTAATCGTAACCTTGTATGTGCAAAAAGGCTGATTGGTAAACTAGCAATTATCTGCGTGACCAAATGCAATATCCAGGAGTGGGTCAATTATGGAACCTTGTCAAAACGATGTTCTTAAATTTGTTTACTTAATTTCGCAAAATTGCAGATTAATTCTTGTCAGGGACCTGTGATCGGAAGCGGCAATACCACCCAAGTGTTGCTTGTTGTTATAAATGGAATAACGACACCCACTTTCTCTGCAATCTATATAGATTCACACTTCCGTCATAGGTCGAGAAAACAAAGCGAATTTTCTGTAAGTAGATGCCCGTTTCTCTTGAATGTATTTCTGGCGTTGTTAATGGGTCGTTGCGCGCCAATTTAATCTGATGAGCGTGCATTTCATTACCATTTATTTTCGTGGGAGTATCTCTCTTTATACTTCATCTACTCGAGAGTTTCCTGTCTTTATTCACATTTTTCAGTTATGTTAACCAGAAACACCAAACATCTATATCGATCATTATAAGTAATAGTGTTATCATATATTGTTGGTGATTTTGTCATTCGTCTTATATATATAGCGTGGGATGTGGGGTGATATTTTCCAATTCACATACCATTATATAAAATGTATTGAAGTGCGATCGGTGAACATTGTAATAATAATAATGTGGATACAATTAGCTATATCGAATTATATCCCAAGTATATGACTGAATTATGTTTAATACATTGCGATTCAATTACCAAGATCTGGCACGTTGTCCATACATTTCAATAACAGTTACAACCATCGTACAAGTCTGACATATTTGAGGAAATTTCATTTTAATATTAATAAAGCTAAATGTCCAAACTAGTATTCCGAGCTTGACTCAGAGCTACTTCGGAAATAGTTGTTGACAGCAGCATGTGCATTCTAACTATATGACATGTATGTATTTGGATGGTCGATGAGGACTAAAATCATATGACTCGAAATGGTATTGGGCACTAATAGATATTGTAATATGACCATACTCTAGCATAATTAACGAACATGGTCCCACCAATCCAACCCCCGGTCGTGTTCCTAAATTATGACACAGGAGGTAGTTGTTTGCCTCTAACGTGGTACAATGTGCATGTCGCTCTCGAGCAGATGTAATTTGACACCCAGTGAGGCCCTTTATCCCATTCATCGCTGCTAACCATTGGACGAAGATGCAACCCAAACTCCATACAGCGCCTTCTGCGCTATCGCTGCGATATATCACTGCCACAATGAGTGTACTTTGCAGACGATAAATCTATTTTTACATATCGTCGCGGAACTGTATTTACTACTATTTAGTCACCTATTATCTTGTTTTGACCACCAATTTTTTTTTTAAATTTGCAATAATGGTAATTCTTTCGGTATTGATAAGAACAATATGAACTGAGCCAGACACAGACAATTTTAATCCTAAAATATAAGAACTAAAAACACGTAAGAATTCCTTACAAATTAATGTCCTTATGGCAGTGGTATCTCAGCGGAGCGATGGGAGATAACTCTGCCTGGAGTTTGGATGCAACCTATAGTACTTTTTGGGAGCTGGTGAAATAGTACCTCTCTTGGTGTGAAAATTTTACTTCTCTTGGGAACAGGTTGGCCCTCTGATTTTATAGTTAGAGAGCCCAGAAAGTTTTATCCGAACTATTGGGTACGAAAGGTCTGATGTTCCTAAATTATCGAGAGAACCTGGTTGACAGTACAAACCCAATTCTTAACCCTTTCATGACGGGAGTTGCGCTGATGCAGCATTAAAGACCATGTGCCAGGACATTCTCTTATATATGTGAGTCTCCCATAAGTGAATGGCCAATGTATTCTCTTATATATATGCGAGGCTCCCTATGGGAGACTAGCATATATAAGATAATGCATTGCCATGCACTGGGTTTTCGCAAAATTTCAGGAAACTCCAGTCATGGAAGGGTTAGCTCCGCAATTAGGGGCCCACAAAAAATCCCCAAAATCACTTTTAAACGAATTTTGGAATACGAGCATGACATTTGTTGTAATCATCCATGGGAATCCACTGATCATCAAACATAACTTAAGAAATGTTTTATTTTGCAGCAATTTCAGATAAGAACTGGTCTTGTGACAGAAACCATCAAAACGTATAAAATCACTTTTATTCTAACTTTCTCGTACTTCCTTGAAATTTACTTTGATGAATCTCAGATATCTACCAAACATACAAACCCAATGTAAGAATCGGATTTCTGTAGCATTTCCATGTAAGAAGGGTATATAATTATAGTTTGAACCCTCCCCTAAACATTCGCTATTGTCCGAGAGCTGATCAACTAGTATACCCCTGCACCACAGGACTTAACTTCACCCAACTTATTTTATTCCTTATTACGTCCCTCAACTTTTAAGCAATTTTAACATAAAAATGTGGCCGCGTTGACACCAGACAAGACAGCGTTAAACATGGCTGCCGTTTTTCAGACGAGGAACTATTAAAGTCAGTTTGGTCCGAATTATATAGAGAAAATCTTAGGAGAAACTTGGAATTTTCCGTCCAAGATAGCCACCAAAAAGGCCGCCCGAACTAGAAAATTTGACTATTTTCACTAATATTTTCTAGATCAGTTTCGGTTGTTTTGAACTGGTGGAGAATTGTGGCTTTATTTTTATTTTTCATGTTAACTGATAATTTGAGAAATGAAGTATGGCATTATTTGGGACCCTGCCGCTTTGGATCCCTCAAAAGTCAATTTTACAGAACGGGGCATAAATGTTCATAAAAATGGCCATTGGGATTCTAATCATACTTCAACAAGAAATGAGCAGAATTTGGGCGCTGTAAGTTGTGCATACCATTACCTATGAATATCCCACATCAATAGTACAAAAATTATCACTTTGTTCTGCTAAAATGGCGGCCAAAATATGGAAAATGTACACATTGACCCATCGGGGTCTGCAATCGTTGTCGTTGGTGAATAATAATGGTTAATATATATACCCTCCATACATTTACTCCTAACATTTCTTATTAATTTGGTAATTGTGGCTATTGTAATCACTCACGTTAACAGAAATATTGGAATTTTTGTATCACAAACTGGACCATGTTTTCAATAAAACTATCTTTTGCTGAGGTGATTCTTGTATTGAACTATCTTGACTGTGTTACACTGAGACATTAGTGACAAAATGACACGAGATGCCTTGCAAAATGGCAACAAAATTTGGTAAAAAAAATGTCGATTTTTTTCATATGTCTCGAACATTATCGTCTGTTGTGCCGAAAAGGAAGCATATTGTGACTCACTTAGTTATGGAACATGTTAGTTACTCAACTGGCAACTAAATATTCTATTCTGGTAGTCGCACTGCTTTATGAGCTATGAAAAATACATTTTAAAAACAGCGGTATATGGAATTTTCCCGAATATTGATTCTGGGGGTCTGGCCATCTTTTTGGATGGAAATGGGCCGAACTTTGCGTATAAATTAGGGAGGACAATGATACGTGGCTACTCTGACTCATTAACATCATAATTGATTATCATAATCTAAGACGACATCCACAAGAAAGCAATTTCATTTATATGCTGCTACCTTTACACAGAAAACACAAAATTATATACTTTTATTTGGGTTTTTTTTAGTGGCAAAAAGCCATTAAATTCTGACAGCTGCATCAGTTATTGGAATATTGAAATACAACACTGGGAAGATGCGTGTACATGCATGCGTAACGCAATAACGATGGAAAGTGGTAGACGTATATACCTCTTGGAATCGCCCGATTAACCCGCGTAAAATTTGCAGGTGATAGTACCTCACCTATTAATGGACTGTTATGTTTTAGATATTGGCCACTGGGAATCAATACGAACAGAAAGAGGGATATCGGAAAAAAACAATATCAGCGCTGTATTAGTTAACATTCCCGAAAATACATTAAAAGACGACCTTAAATCAGGAGAAGCGGACTTGAACGAAATTACGAAAACAATTATAAGAATGACAAAATGTGATGCAAACAATATTATTTCATTCGAGAGGCTTGGATATCAAACTGAGGGAAGAAACCGTCCCCTAAAAGTAATCGTGAACTCAAAAACAAATTTAGAGACAAAATGATTAAAGACGCCATCGTGTACAACAGAGGATAACAAGCAATTAACGGTAGTTCGAATTTTTATATTTCAATCTAGAGTATTCGAAGAAAGAACTAACTGATCAATACAAACTCATGTTTGAGTTAAAGGAAAAGAGAACAAACTACCCAAATAAAAATTTCCGTATGCAGGACATGGGTATCTGTGATTACTAACTATAGTCACTAAATATATTGTGACTAAATGCAGAAATTTTTTATTGTAAGAGGGAACCAAGAGTCTATATGACTCGTTCCGAAATAAATTGATTGATATCGGTCGACTGATTCAAAATGGGCACCCTTTTTTTCAAAATGGCCGCCACTTTAAAAAAAAGCTTATCGGGTATCAAATGATTATTCAAATGATTCAAATTCCATGCCTTCTCCATATTTGTATGGAAAAGGAGTTGAATCATATAACTCAGTCATTGTATTATTGAGAACCAGACACCACCCCAGTCATAGTAAGATGACATGTATAGTAAGATGAGCAGATAGAGTACTTGCTTGAACTACAACATATCTTGGCGCAGGGAAGGAAATGTTATAAGTGAATCCCGATACGCTGACCCAACAAATAACATAACTCTATCATCGGAAGAAGTCAGTCAGAAGCATGGTCCACTTTAGGAAGATAGCTTCAGAGCCTCACATTACACATGACAGTGTATATCTTGTTATATCTCTGTCCGGATTATATTAGCCACCCCTTCAATCGCGTTAGCCAGTCATTCTTTGACTACTCATACGTGGATATCGCAGAGTGCTATTAATTCAAAACTAATCAAGGAGAATGGAAATAGGAAATTTCTTCATTGATTTGTAGGAATTGTGGAAAGAGGATCGTGTGAAGCCTCGTGTGATGCGGATTACCAATAATGAACAATATATGACCCGTCTGCATACAGGTACAAATACAACAAAAACATCATACAGTGGACCAAGATATACGCGTGATTGATTGATTGATTGATTTATTTTTGATATAAAGACATACACGTATATTGTTTTAACAGGTTACAAATATAATAAATTACAAGCAAATAAAAAGGAGTTTTTAACATAATTTCAGTTGTTAGGCTATATTAGAAATCGCAAATTTTGAAACAAAAATGAGGCTGTAAAGAAGTCAAAGTGAATACCAATGGTATGATGGCTGAAATTTAGAAAAAAATCGTAGAGTACATGTACGGCTAGATATCGGGGATGGCACAAAAAGCACTCGAAGGCTTAATTCCATTGTGGTCCCCTGATATGCTACCGGACACGAGGCAGACAATATAGATTACCACAAAATTCTCCATTTTGATACTAAAAAATAATGGTAATGACATCAATGTTAATATATTGATATTTTACATTGATAAAGCCATCATCCATCATCATAAATGCTACATTTACAAGTAATCTTATGATTGTGAATATGTTTATTTTAAAAGAAATGATCTTTTCACCGACCAGGTGGATGAGACGACTGGCAGATCCATTTAACATAACAAGTCTGACACTCGTCTCATTCACCGGGTCTATGAATACTGACCGATATAATATTATATTAATATTAGTGCGGCTGCAAGAGGTGCCTGTGGGATCTGTGTCGGTTCGGTGACTTTGTAAATGATGGATACGCACCACTGCATATACGCACCACTGCCATGTATGGCCGGTTTTGGACTGGTCTGTCCATGACCGAAAGATGGAAACCCGAAATACAGGCAGCAGTAACAATATATGCAGAGATGAGTAATTGATTGGCAAAATTTTGGTCACAGTTTCAATTCAGTAGTACAGAAAGGGATCTTCCTCTCGGTTTAGATAAGAGATGTTTTTTTATGCAAAATTTCCGGTACTTGATGTCAATGGGTAGATGTACAGTTTTGTCAAGTCTATTCCAGAGTCTTATTCTTGTGTAGAAAAAAGACTTTTTCCCATAACAACGTACATGAGGGAGGATGAATTTCAGTTTACCTGACCGGGTTTCAGATTGATCAGCCTCATTGTCCGAAACATTTATATCCCCTTCTTTATTTGATCGTTTGAAATGTTCATTAAAATATACTGGGGCTTGCTTATCTGAGATCTTCATAACCATTGTCAATTTCCTAAAGTTAACTCTTTCACATCACGGCAGCCAATCTACTTTTAGAAATTCCGAATAGCCAATATGTGTCCTACAATTTAGATCTAAAATGTATCTTACTATAGCCTATTCTGGGTTGCTTGTAATCGGATCTTTGTTCTCTGCGTTAGACTAGTGTACCAAAAGCTTGAACTATAGTCAAAATGACATTGAATGAGGGCCAAGGATAGAGTTCTTTTGCAGTATTGGTTCAGGTAAGATGCCTTTCTGTACAAGAATTTCAACTTAGAGTTTGCCTTCTGCAACATGTGTGCTGCCATTAGCTCACCATTAAGATGGTGGTCTAAAATGGCCCCGAGATATGTTACGGAGTCACTGGGTCTGATGCTCACGCCATCACAGCAAACACTCAGCTGGGATTTATTTTTCAATTTATGTGGTGATCCGAAAAGAATTGATTCTGTTTTTCCCAGGTGTAAAGATAGTTTATTATCCACCAGCCAAGCGCTCAGTTTGCTCAGTTCTACGCTGAGAGTTTGTTCAATGATGTGTACATCAGATCCAGCGACAATAAGGGCAGAGTCATCTGCATATAAGGGGAGTTGACAAGACACAGCCATGGAAGCATCGTTAACATACAGTAAAAACAGTATGGGACCTAAAATTAACCCCTGGGGTACGCCACAGGAAATATCTTCAAAATCGGATAATGTACCATTTACATCAACAGCTTGGGATCTCCCATTCAGGTAGCTGTGAAACCAAAGGAGTGCGCTTTCATCCAAACCGATAACCTTAAGTTTTTGCAATAAAATTTCATGATCCACTGTATCAAAAGCCTTTTGAAGGTCTATCAGGACCATACCCTTGTCCATCTCACTACGAATTTTATCTGTGAGGTATAACAGACATGTGTCTGTTGAAAACCCTGACCTAAAACCAGATTGGTAGCCATATAATAAATTTTGTTTTTGTAAATATTCCTCAAGTTGTTTGTATACAATTCTTTCTATTATTTTTGAGGCTAAATTAAGTACGGAGACAGGTCTGTAATTTCCAGGCTGTGTCTTCTCTTTGGCGTGTACGCCAAAACAGTACGAGAGAACCCAGACCAGTATAGCATCGAACGCGTAGAGGTTGTATATCTAGTATATATGGGCAAACAATAGAAAACATGACGACTGTGGTTTAAAGGGACACAATAACTTCGCAGCGGGTACACCCCTGAACTTAGATGCACTCTTTGTATGGATGAACTCGGCGATGAATACCTTGTACCTTAGATGGGTTTTCAGAATCGCCGTAGCTAGAGGGTTTCGGTTGACGGGGATGTCCACGTGGGATTTCCAACCACAACCCCCCCCCCCCTTGAACCAGGCCAAACTTCCAAGATAGCATAATTCAATTTAAAGTTCACCAGTTTATTCTGCCTCTAAGTAAGATAAGTGTCTTCAAAGATGGATTATCTCTTCATATAAAAGTTAAATATTTGCAATGGTATAAAATAATAAATATAAATTTCCTGTCCGGAAAGGCTTCTATCAATTAATATTGATTTTATTTCAAATATTTTATTATAAAATGAGATGATTAAATTAAAGATGGGACACTTCATTGTACTATTTTCAGAACAGATCATTCAGTCAATACCATATATTGATATAGATCATTAGGGTGTTCCCATAGCTACTTTCTGAATGTCAAATGTCCCAGATTGATTGTTTGTAGTGTTGTATTCCACAGTAGTAAGCGATAATGAGTCTATTTGATGTTCATTTGTAACAAAATACTAAAATTACAAAATTTATAAAATTTCTGGTAAACGGTAACCGCTATTGTTCATTAGCTGAACAACCGCACGTTTTTAGACCAGAAAATAAAATCAATATTAATTGATAGAAGCATTTCGGGACAGGGTCTTTGATTCATATCTAATATGTTATACCCCGGCAATTACATAACACATGTTTACAAAGAGATAGACCATCTTTAATATATTGTTTATTATGTGTTCAAATTCGGTCTTAATTTCATAAAAACTTACACAGTCTATGTTATGTCAACCCAAGCCATTCCGAAAATTATAGTCTGGATGACAATGGTAATAATTATAATCAGTTATGCATTTTTCTCTTATTATTCTGCATTTCAGAAAAACCTAAATTTATTTTGTCTGAAATAGCCACAGTTCCTTTATGAAAACTTTCATTATTATAATTTCATTATTAGTAGTAAACACTAGCAATATACTTCACATGAGTTTGATTTCATTGTTTTCATAAGACAGAAATGTTTTTTAAGATGTCAAAATTAACTAGCCCATTTCCAAATATTTTTTTATACCACATAATCATTTCCAATTTAAATGATGTCAAATTGCACATCAAATATTCAGTGCAAAATGAACTTATGTAAATATAAGATAATTATTCTTTTTGATAGGCATTATTCTCGATGCTGCCTGATTAAATTTGAAAAGTTGGTGAAGAAGAAGAAAGCTGGTGAGGGACCTCGCCTTCTGCAGTCAGCAAAGAAAGCGGCATCCGCTCTTCCCAAGCTGATTGCCCTGGCCTACAATCTGGAAGCTGATGAGCTACACAAAGAGACTGACCATCTCCAAGACTTGGCGACAGAGATATCTGACATTGAGATGGACATAAGAATTATCGAAGGACTCTCAGTTGCCACTCATTTGGCAAGGAAGGTTAGTTGTAATAAAAATATCATATATCATATATACATCAGGGGGTGCCACGAAACAGTTTATCACTAGGCACCCACCACAAGTTCAACTTCCCATAATTGGAAATGAGGAAATAAAGAAAACAAATTCTGATTCTGTCATCTCTGGTGATTATTTCCAAGAATGAAACCAAATCAATATTTAATTACAATTAAAACAAGTTCATGACTTGTATGGTGTGTATGTGCCTTTAAATAAATGCTTATGAAGGTGGCCCTTAAACTTCCATCCAAGAAATAACATGGCAGCTGCATGTATGCACTATTTGTCAAAATATGTGATAATTTTAGATCCATTTGGCTTTTACATTCCCATAATAAGAACAGTCAAAGATAGAATTACATCAACCCTCTGATCAATGTAACTGGATATGAGCGTGTACCTAATTGCCATTGATCCATTTGTATCATGGCAATGTGTGTGATACATTTGGAAAATGCCCCTCCAATCATCATTCAATTATGAGAGTAAATTCATTAAAAAAAAATTCAACAAATTTTTACTCAGTAAATCTAAACTCCAGTAACTATAACTGCTAATTTCACAAAACATTCCGTTCAATAATGGGGAGATTTTCAAACAACATTTGTAACTACATGCATGACGTTCACAATCATTCGGACTATGCTTTCACATTTTACCTCATGCTAACACCTTGTGTGGTTCTTTGTCCGAATATAAAAGAGAAGACTCAGCTAGCATTCCTGGGGATGGGGGCATATGCTAAGTATTACATGTGGTGTCTTATACAGTTTTGTTTGATATTTTCAGATATTGTCCCTAGTTGGCTTGTCATCAATGGAGGATGAAATCGACCATTATGTCAAGGACGTCATCCTCGCACAACATGCCGATGTCCTCAACGAGGAAATGACACAAGAAATGCAGTCCACCTCAGAACAAGCTGGATGGAAGATTGTTCAGTATGTTGATGATACCAAGAACCATGTCGGAGATGAGGTAGACTCATTTATGCTCATTATCCCCATTCTCTAATTGTACTCTCGTACGTGTAAATATTGAAGAAACAGATCTGCAGTCTCTTTTCTGAAATACTGCCTCAGTTATATCCTATTCGCTCCCAAATTATAACAGATTTCTTTAGCCAGTGTAAATGTGACCTATATCATTTGAGGTTGAGATTGAACATACTATTATAGTATGCTCTTTAGTGGTAAAAGGAAACTAATCTCTTACATGTTAGGTAACTATCTATATCATATTTTGCTTACTGTAGTTATGTTTGACAAGGATTTCTTCAAGTTTATTTAATAATATGTTGCTATCATTCTGACTTTTCAACTTATTTTTTATTCAGTTTGCTTTTATTTGATTCTGTAATTTTCTTCTCATATGAATAGCCTTTATTTAGTTTTGAAATATTTAAAACATGTTTCGTAATCAAATTAAAAAAAATTGCCTTCAGATTGACTAATCAACATATCTCACAAAACATTTGAACTTTGTATGAAATAAATTAATTGTTTTACTCTTGCATATTACATTTGTTATAACAAAGCAAAATGTTTGTTTTGTAGATCCACAACCATATTCGGTTGAAGAGTGGTTCTTTGATGATGAAGCATTCCTCATTACCTGGCAACGAGGAGATGAGGAAAGCCATGAAGGCAATAAATCAGGGGTCCATAAAGTTCCGGACGACAGGCAGATTCAATGAACCAAAACCCGTGAGATGCAGCAAGTTAGTCTTAACCTTCCTGTCTGAAGATGCCAGGGCTAGATTAGAAGGTAACTTGAATTAATTTGTTTTGAAAATTGATTTACGAACTTGGGCATATAGTTTGCTGACGATAATTTAATTTAACGTAAGCAAATTAAATGCTTTTGTAATTTACTTCTTGCTATGTTGATTGTTGAAGAATGGTCTTTGTTTATTTGTTTTGTGAAATGTCAGTCGCAAACAAAATATAGTTTCTAGTTTGCCTCATAAAAAAACTCTTTTCTTCTATGTATTCACATTTAATTGGTAAAATGGTTACTGAACATGACAGTATATCTGACTAGCATTTCATTATTACCTGCATGAATGTTAAATTGGTGAAGGATAAATAGCAATGTATTTATTGAACGAACTGACATGTTTATTGCCATATTCCATTTATAATTTTGATTTACAGGACTCCTTGGTGCTGACCCAGCTGACCCAGATGATCCATCTGATATACAAGGTAATAAAAATATTTAAAGTGGAAAACCTGATTAATCTAAAATTCATATGCGCTTGGCACATTCTTCAAGTCAAATTGTCAAATCCAAATAGATGCATAATCTGATTAAGCTCCCCCCTACTATTTATTTGGATTCGGGGGTAAAATATGGTCGATGAACCCACCTATAAAAACTCTATTAGATATAAATTGTTGAAATCTATTGTTTTTCACTATCAAGACTTATTAGCGGCCTAGAAAAATGTTGACGACCAAATGGTCTCGGACCAAATTGCGGATGATGCTCGATAACTCTAAAATCAAGAGGCTTTGTGTTGATAAAAAGGCCAAATTTCAATGATAAATAAAAAGTTTAGGTCAATTTTATACTATAGTTTAGTGGTTAGCATTATTTTTGGACAATTAATTGATTCTTATAACTGAAGAGTCATTTAAAAAAGTTGTTGTTGTCGGCATTTGATTATATAGGGACTATCAAATCAGATTGGGTACCTTAAATTTTAGAAGTAAATATTATTATAATGTGACTCAACATTGAAACGAGAACTAATGATTGTGATATTTTTCAATTATAGATCTTTCAGACCATGAGAATCATGGCGACCAGCTCATGCTTGAAGAAGTCCGTGTTGCAGATGCTGGTAAGTGAAATATCTAACTACTTGTCCACACGAATAGTTTACATTCGCATTGTGTCTCATTGTGGGAAGAAACAACGAAAATTATATGAATAGATTACGTAAATCTACAATAAACAAAAGGAAAACTGTCCTAAATGACTCAATCTGTAAAACCTGTCATAAATGACTCATTTTCCAGAGCAATAAATTAAATATCCCGAATGTTTGGCATACGAGGAGTAGCTTTGTGTAAAAATTTAAAATAAATTAAAATATTCATAGTAGGGTAAAACTATTTTTTTATATGGTTTATAACATTTTAATGTGACATTCATTGCTCATTCCTAGATTTGAAATAAACTCATAAATGCATGTTATACACCCATGTTTATCAAGCTTAATAGCAAATGAATATTAGTATGATTTAGAGATTTCTATTTTAATTTTGTCTTACAGGACCCGTTGTTGACGAGGAGATTACAGAGGAGATTACAGAGGAGATTACATCCAATATACAAGGTAATTCATATATTTAAAATTATTTTCCAACATGTATCATGCAATTACATGACGTCAAATTATCTAAATATTCCACAATCTTAAAGGGAATTATAACATCCCTAACTGTAAAACCTAAGTTTGATGAAAATTCTAAAGACATGTGTTCTTCGATGCTTTTTTATATTTACAATTTAGTATGATTATCCCTTTGTTTTTCTAGTTGAGATTTTAGACCTTTCTAATTCATGGAGTTTTATACATATTATAAATAAAGAATCAATAAAAATTGATGTTCAACAAATAAACAAAATAGTTTTTATCATCCATATTTTGATATCAAAGAAAATCCCTCTGATGTATCTAGCCATATTTATTCCATTTAAACATACCAGCCTTATCATATGCCTTTCACCTTTCTAGATACAACTGAAGATACTGCTGAGAAACCGGTGAAAAAGCGCCAGCAACCAGACACGAAAGGTGAGTTTTTGTGTAATAAATGCTGTGTAACTTTGGAAAACATGCGGAAAAACCCTTATTTGGTAATGTTTTCATTCAATTGAAATGTAAGCAACACAAATGTTTCTAAAATTTAAAAAGAACCAATAAGCAATATGGAAATTTCATAGGAATACATAGAAATATAAAGCACACTTTATTGGAAATATTTTCCAACATGTATCATACAATTATATGATGTCAATCAAAAAGAATATATTAAACGAAACATTTTTCTCATCCACAGCAACAAGGAAACGGCGCAACAAAAAAGTAGAAGGTCTAGAAGTGCCAAATGAGAGTGAGAGTAAGTAAAATTCAATACTATTATTAACAAAATAGTCACCAGCTCGCTCTGTGATAGTTTTTGCTGATGACAGTAATGTTAAGCAAGTCTCAAGTTCTGAAGTGAGAACACACATAAATGTCACAATTAAATGGTATGTTGATTTACTTTTGATATTTTATTAACTTCTACCACATTCAAATCAGAAAAGGGAAATTCATTAGTCAATTTTAGTTTATTCCAACTCTCACCCTTTCCCTTGATTGAAAATGTTTCCAGAAGTTTGATGTTGCTAACGTCTGGTAATTATGAACTCCATTTTTTTTAACTTCAGATGTGAATCTGCCATTGGCTGTTCCCACATCGAATGAAGAATATTGCATGTGCAGAAAGGGAGAGCGCGGGCGAATGGTATTCTGTGAGGGAGAAAATTGTGCTATAGGATGGTTCCATTATAAATGTGTTGGAGTGAAGCGGGCACCAAGAAAACAGTGGAAGTGTGATGCATGCAAGAAGTGAAACAGTTGTGTATTGTGATGTGTGTTTAATTTCAGTATGTATGTGCTAAAATTTGTTATTGAAGTAATGTTGATTTGTTGTTCTTTGTATTGTCTACATAATTATGTCAAGTTGTTTGTCGTTTCTAATTTATTAATAAACTTGTATTGAAGCAAAGAGTACTTATTCATCTTTCTCACAAAATAAACTGATGCTAACTTCCCCATCCCTAAATTAGACACATTTTTAATTTATTTTATATATATATGACGATTAACTGTCATATGGACTGTTTTTATGGAGATGTAACCGTGAGGTAAGTGGTCATAAATTGTGCACAATTACATACAAGTTATGACCACTTACATCACGGTTACATCTCCATAAAAACAGTCCACATGACAGTTAATCCTTATATTTATCTACATTCAGCGAAAAAGCCGCTTTGGTAAATGTATTTAAATCGAAAAGTGTATCGTGACAAAACCAGCCCAAAAAATATCCCAGAGCCCCTGATAGCACCCTTGGCAAAAGTTAACAGGAACAATTCCTTTATATTGAAACCTGATGACTTGTTAAGTCAATCCTGCGCGAGTCCAAATGCGCCAAAACATTACACGTTCTTCTTTCCGAAACCTATGACGCGGTGATGTAATATTGGGGCTGCAGTTATGAACTCTTGCATATCTATACTCTAATGGTCGAGGTGCGCCTGCGGCGCATAAGATTCTTATACATATTATTTATGTGGGCAGTAGCCTCTATAGGGACGCCTGCGGCGCATAAGATACTTGTAACACCCGTCTACGAGCGGTCTCTCTGGTATCTCAGAAATAATGTAACACTTGTAACGCATTGTAACATGTCGCTACACTGAACACTGTATAAAAAAATGGGCTGCGGTTTTCTACTGGGACTTTAAATCATTTGTAACATTTGTAACACCCGTCTACGAGCGGTCTCTCTGGTATCTCAGAAATAATGTAACACTTGTAACGCATTGTAACATGTCGCTACACTGAACACTGTATAAAAAAATGGGCTGCGGTTTTCTACTGGGACTTTAAATCATTTGTAACACTTGTAACACCCGTCTACGAGCGGTCTCTCTGGTATCTCAGAAATAATGTAACACTTGTAACGCATTGTAACATGTCGCTACACTGAACACTGTAGAAAAAAATGGGCTGCGGTTTTCTACTGGGACTTTAAATCATTTGTAACATTTGTAACACTTGTAACACCCGTCTACGAGCGGTCTCTCTGGTATCTCAGAAATAATGTAACACTTGTAACGCATTGTAACATGTCGCTACACTGAACACTGTAGAAAAAAATGGGCTGCGGTTTTCTACTGGGACTTTAAATCATTTGTAACATTCATTATCTCTGGTATCTCAGAAATCATATGAAGTAAGATGCCAAGAATATGCATTTTGTAACACTTGTAACATTTGTAACGGTGTTACAAAATGCCTAGTGGAGGAAAAATGTACCGGTTTCATGCAGTATCTAAGGCCTACCATTACATATAACGTTGCAAAGCAATACAAACCAATTATGCTTAAGCGTAATGGAGTTACGCTTAAGCGTAATCAGCCATTAAATGTTAGATTAATCTCCCATATAGTACTTAATATATGCAATGATAATGTTGTTGTTTGAGCCATCCAAAATTATTTTGGAGTATAAATATAAGCAGCAAGCGAAATAATTGAAAAATAATTTATTATATATGATAAACAAGCATAATTTTTAAATATTTAAGCAATAGCTCCTTGTTAGCATTGTTGAAAACACTCCATACTGTTGTTCCCATCGCAGAGCAGATAGAAAACCGTCAATATCACCGAAATCAACAACCGACTGTTCCAGGTAGTTCAATTCCACAGTTGTTTTAACAAAGAAGGAGTGTTCGTATTGTGAGCTGCTGGTACGCAGAAGTTGGAACGATTCTGTGTTGTTACACACCTCCTTCTCCACCGGATTTTGACTGACACAGTCCTAAAATTTTGTTGGCTGTACTTCCCTTGTGTCTTTCTTCTCGTGTTCTAGATAATCAGGCTTTAGGCAGGGCTGAAACCAACCCCTTGACTATTTTGTGGTATTGAACCAGTCACTGTTCTTTTCTTCATTCTTCGATGGGTGGTAGCTTTACCTCAAAAAGCATGCCTGTGACTGATCCATCATCTCGTCTGTATTTGTTCTTTTCTGTATTTGTTCTTTAACTCATTGAACGCCGGCGACGAGATATCTCGTCGCCCGAAAAACACCATCTGAGCGCCGGCGACGAGATAACTCGTCGCCCAACACACACCGTTTGTAACATTCTGCCTTCTAATCCAATCTCACAATTTCAATCTGTTTGCACATGATTAGAACCCTGCATACTACAAGTCACATTTTGGGAGAAGCGTTTGTTTAAATTTCAATGGGGGGGGGGGGTCTGTATATACGCGCATGCGCAGATTCAACTTGTACATCGGGGTATAGCCCAGCATGTCTCCGTTCAAATGACGCATCAGGCAGCTCCTCATGTCGAGGCGTTTAGGAGATACAGTCATATGAAAACAGGTGGTGAAAATTGATGTGATCTGTGGGCGTGACTTAGACTTGCAGAGTTCAAACTCTCTAAGAGGTCAACGGATACAGGCGTACATATATGTTAATTGGAAACCGATTTTAATTGCGTAAAGGTCGATTCCTATATAGTCGGGCATGCCCTGATCCATCGTAAACTTGGTTTGACACCAAACGACACAGGCACGCTGATGTCGACAACGTACACAATATGTCAATCAAACTCTGTACCTTAAGGGGTTCGCCAAATTACAATGAGAATTTACTATAGAAATAAATTGTCAGTATATTGCTCTTACATTATTTACGATATCGAACTGAAATTTGGTATGGAAGGCGGGGGGGGGGGGGGGGGGGGTAGATGCGCTGAATCGGATATAATCGTCACCGGGTTAATCCGATGTACTAATATGTGGCATTGTCACCTAGATACAGTACAAACTGGAAGTACGTCCCACCGCGGCAAGTGCGACTATTATAGGCCAAAAAGAACGAAACAATACATTTCCAAATAGTTTTCAATTTAATAATCAGCTTTTCTCGGATAGTGTTCATTGTAAACGTCATCCCATTCACAAAATTCGTTTAGTCACACCGATTACCCCCCCCCCCCCCCGGATCCTATCTAAATGCTATGTTATTCCACCAGTAAAATTAATGTCTAAAACTACACTGAATAAATTATTTAGATGGCCACACAAAACAACAACTTTGTGATTTCAGTCAATCGGTGTCAATTTTAAGTCCTCGTTGCCATGGCAACATTAAATTTTTGACCTATGATGACCCCCGAGTACCGGACATGGAGTTTAAAAGCAGGTCATGGATAGGGCCTATACTAGCAATGCCTGCTGTCAATTCGATTCTGTCCTATATTGAATAGTCAAACTAAATATATAGTTAGTGTGAATAATGTTCTTTTTTCCCAGGAGACCTGGCGTACAGATATCGATTCCCCTCAGGAGACCTGGCACTCAATGAGTTAAGTCAACATGACCGCTTTCGCAGATTGCTGCTTCCAGCAAGGAAGGATACGCACTACGTTCATGACTGAACTGGAGTTGCACATACTTCCGAGTGTGACTTGATGTGTGGTATTGAAAACAACAGGTATTTATCTGGCAGGTCCGATTGGAACTTGTATAGATGTTGGCCCGGGTGTATTTATTTTTGAATTTTATATTCAATATTGATATTTCAAATCTGACAAATTAATATGTAGGTCAAGTGATGTAATTCCAGAAAAAAAATATCAAAAATATATTTATTGCAAAATTTTATAATTTACAAAGCGAACCCACCAGATAAATACCTGCTGTTTCTTATAGTACCACATCAAGTCACACTCAGAAGACTGAGAAGTATGCAGGTATGTGCAACTCCGTAACTTTCAGAATTTTGCTCCGCAGATTTGCATGGAAATCCACTGTGATATTCACTTCCCAAAATCCATGGCGGAAGACAACCCCCCCCCCCATTCGCTGCTCTTTCAAATTTTTCGGCATCTTCGCGCTGACGAAAACGTCTTATTTGATCGCATTTTGCCAATTTAAGCTCAATATATATCGTCTTTTTCTAACGATATCCTGAAACCATGCTTGCTGTCACTGACAAAACACAGGCAATGAGGTATACCCCAATCTATTTATAGCAATCAGGAGAGATAAACCATGCATGCAGTTTACAGAAGCGTTAGGAACAGGCAGTGAACAGCTGATTTCAACAACAACAACATGGTGGCGATTATTTTTGAGTCACTTTAACGTCAAGTTTTGATTAAACTTTCCTATCTTATTGGACTAATTGGACATTGAGCAGTAATGCCTCTGTATCGTGTAATGTTTACATAACAATTAATGGTCTTGATATGCGAAATATCGTTATTGGAGAGTTATTAATATTAAAAGCCGATCAACTTTTAAATGTACTTGGATGTGACACTGTGTATATATCTATAAACAACAAGACCACGAATGAGATGGCTGCAAGTGTTGAGAGAAATACGGATCTAACCAGGGGTGGTCGGGAAAAAAATTCCGGACACTAGGCGCTTTTTTATTTTTTCCGCCCTCTGCATGGGTACCGACCACCCCCTAATTTTTATTTTTTCCGATTCTGGGATAGGGACCCACCCCCTCCAAACTGCTTCAAATGACTATTGAAACTCCAAGCCACATGTCTCACACCCCTGCGTGTTTGGTAACCAGGCACCTGCTTTGCACCACAGCCCACGTGACCACTTTCTCATTTCGCTCGGTTTTGGAAGGTCATTATACATGAATATACAGCAACGTGGCGACATCAGTTTTCCTGATCTTATCCGATGAATGTTCCGTATATTGATTATAGAAACATTCCTACTTTGTATTTACCAACAAGACTGTCAAGTTTCAAAACAATTCTCCAATAAATGTAGGCTGTAGGCTATGCTGATGGATTGACATTTGAAATCAAAGATGGCTGCTGGTGGCCATGTTTGTTTGTTTGTTTGTTTGTTTTAAATTGGGGAAAAAATGGAGCCTCCCATCTAGAGGTCACTTCGAAAATCCATATGAAGTTTTGTGACGAGATGTCACACCGAAGATCCATATGCAGGTTGGTGATGATCGGATGAGCGTGTTGTGTGATTCTTATGTCTGTCTTCGTACTTAGGGGTTCCAAGGAACGGGGGAGATTTTCATCGGGTAAGTTTTTTCCGCCCGAGGTGATCTTCACCTTGAAACGGGTACGCAGTGATCGCGTTTGGCTAACGAAAACGACCTTCTCATCTAATATATATTTTGGGACTTCTGTTTGTTTGTCTGTTAGCTATGGCCTGGAAAACGGCTGGACCGATTGAGCTAAAACTTCCAATCTAAGGTTAAAAACAACGGGCAGTGTTTACCGCCGTTTTGGAGAAGCTCCGAGCACTCCTTCTCCACTCTCAGTCGCCAAAATGACCGTCCTTGGCACTGTGTGGTTAATCGCGTTGATAGTTAAAGAGCGTTCGTATCCGCAGTGTCGTTGATAAAGAGCGTCTGCGTTTAGTGTGATTCTTATGTCTGGGGCCAGACGTGAGTGTGTCTGTATCCAGACATGAGCGTGTTGTGGTGATCTTCACCTTGAAACGGGTACGCAGTGATCGCGTTTGGCTAACGAAAACAACCTTCTCATATAAACTGCAGGACGGATTTCGACGAAATTTGATACCTAGTGGTGATTTTGTCCGGGGAGTGTTTTGGACGGGTCAAATCGTGACCCCGACCTGACTGACCTTGACCTTCAAAATGGTCAATTCAAGGTCAAATCAGGTAAAACTGACGGATTTCGCTAGGTATACTTTTGTCCGGGGAGTGTTTTGGACGGGTCAAATCGTGACTCCGACCTGACCTTGACCTTAAAAATGGTCAATTTAAGGTCAAAGCCCGGACGAAGTCGGGTCACCTGCTAGTAGATATATAATTCACAAGGTTTCCAAACATGCTCTTTTATATATTAAGTGGCGATATAATTTGTTGTTTTAAATTAACAATAAAAGCATGGTCTGACTCAGTTATCATTGTCATGGAACGTCATTGGTATAATATGGCTTTATCCCCATAGAACGATCAACCCTGTGTGAGCGAAATGCGTGTTACACAAACAGTAACGCAAAATGTAAACACAAGGCTAAACCCATGTAGTGCCACCTCACCCTTCCAGACATCAAACCATAGTTTCTAACATGCTGACTGGCTCTGGACCTCCGATTCAGTCACCACGTTCCTACACAACACACACACACAATACCATTTCACACACAAGAATGGACCTGGAAGTCACTTGGTTTTAACACTGGATTGTACAACTCAAAATCATGTTGGGGTTAGATTTGGTGTTTATACAGGTGTATGCATATAGCCTGTTTAACAGAATAAAGTACCTATATTAATATAATTGAAGCAGAATGGGATATAATTGTTTCACGCCATTTAGTTTTATTAAAATTCAATAATAATGGTGAGGACAAAATGGTATGGTAGGATGGCACATAAATATTTTGTAAATTTTAGTGACTTGTAAAATAGATAGTGGAACAGGATTGGAAACAAAAGTGAACAAGGAGTACATTTGGGATGGTATTCCTAATAACAAATTAAGTAAAAAAAACATTAAAAAGTGTCAAATATGGGATAAGGGAGGTGTGTCCCAAATTTTGCAGAGGAACAACATATTTTTTTTTGCAAGCAAAGGGGGGGGGGGGGTGGGTACATTGTAGTCGAAACATTTTTGTTTTGGGCCTTGTGTATGCAAATGTTTTCAGACCCCCCCCCCCTGTTCCACTCATCAAAATTCACCTGATACAGACCAATGTTACTCTGTAGTAATACAAAACTATTAGTTAAAATTCCTCAGTGTTATTTTGTGTCGGCGCACACGATCCCGATTGTATCCGGTTAAATCCGGCTGCCGGATAAATCGGGCCCGATAAAATCGGGGGGTCAGCGCACACGGTCCGATTTTCACTCCGGTCATATGCATGCTATGGTCACTGTAGTATATAGCCAACTGGTATGGCCAGCGTATCTAGCCATTTACTATAGCTAGTCGTGGTGATTTATATTAATATGTATTTCTAAAGACTAATATTTATTAATAATAAACTAAATAATATATTAATAATAATATATTGAGCTAATTTGAGGTCACGAGCAATACTGCCAATAGCCGTAAATTGGCGTAATAGACCTTTCCACAGCTGCCGCCCTCTTGTTGCGATTATTATATACGGGCAGTATTTTCGAATAGCGGTCGCTGCTAACTATTCCGACATTTTGAATGAGGTTTTGGCCACATGACGGTCATGTGACAAGCATAACACGCGCGTTGCCATCGTCACGAGCCGGATTTTCCGGATGAAATCAAACTCAGTTTGATCGGTCCGATTAAATCGGATCTGACAAAAACCGGCCCAAAGTTAGGCGCACACGATCCCGGTTGTCCCCGATTTATCCGGCTGCACAACCGGGATCATGTGCGCTAGACCCCGAAGCCACGACAAATAGTTTTCATGGCTGGCTCAACCGATTTTCGTGGCTGGTTAGCTAGCTAAGCCGGCTCAGTCACGACGTTCGTGGCTGACGAAATATGGCGGCTCAGCCGGCTGAGATGTTATCATTCAGCGTATCTCCGTTTCCGAAATGTTCCTAATCCCCTGTTATCGGTTATAGATGCCGTTTTTTTTAGCGTTTGTGGTGAACCCGTAGAATTCCAGACCACACGTAATCTTTTGATGTTGGGCTTTTCCATTACGGCGAAATTCACGAAGGACTGTCATGGATATACTATGTAGTTTCCCATCTAATCGGTATAAGTGGTTACATTGGGACTTCTGTCGACTTCAGACTGCTATCATCACTGCCATCTTGCGATATATGCATGCACCATTGAATGATGAACCGGATAGTAATGATATATACTATTTCAAACTATTTTCTATTCTTATGTGTATATATTGACAAATGCCAGTGATGTCTGAGACTGGGTGTTGTCGGTATAAAGAATTTACATTTTAACCCTTTCAATACCGAATGGATGCGCCCATTCAGTTATATGAAAGCATGCATTGGGATCGTCTATTCCACATTAAGGGGCCAGGTGTTCTGATAATATAACAACCATGCGAGTATGCCAATATTAGGCAATGCGGTTTAGTTCTTTGCGATTCACAGTACAGTTGTGCTTGACATATAAGCCCATGCACATGACTCAGCCATTTTACAATTCCGGCGGCGGAGATTTTTAAATGTGGCTGGCGTTAGAAATAATATGGCTGGCGGCGGCTTCTGGCCAATGTGGCTGGCGGCGGCGGCGTACGATGGCGGCTTCGGGCTCTAATGTGCGCCGACACCTATAGGGTATGTGGCATGCCACGCCAGCCGCTGAGGCATGCCAATATCCCATAATATGTCAAATATAGCGAATTATCGAAATATGAAATACCAAGAAAAAGCGAAATAGGAAAATACAGCGAAATAAAAAATGCATCGAAATGACGAAATAGCGCGAATTGTCGAAATAAGAAATTATTTTTATTAACTAAATAACGGAGATATTTGAAGAAGTGTTTTTGACGAAATAACGGGCATATTTGGAGAAGTGTTTATATTACAAACATCCGTCACAGTATGGACAATGGCCTAGTTATTTTTTCCAGACAATGAACATAAAAGTATTATTTTACATTTGAAATGCATCAATATGGATATGGATATGGATGTTATGTATTGACTAATTATCTATATAACAATAACCGCTGTGTTCGCATGTATATGCGCAAAATGATATATATCTTTAATATTCAATGACACAGTGTTATATCAAATGCAATTAATCTCACTCTGTTACCCGGTAACCATAAATAATTTCAACAAACATACTAGCAATATATAGAGTTGTATATTATGTTCTGATTTATTCCATAATTTTCTCATTTTCCAACAAAAAATTAATGTGTTTTTGCCCCAAAATGGCAAAAATAAACACTAAAATGTTTAGTCACACCAAAAAACCTCACATACCATGTGAAACTCACCATATAATGTCATCTAATTGATTTTATTTTCGAAAAAATGGTCCCCCCCCCCCAAAAAAAAGCCCAGCTCGCACTGAATATGGATGAATAATAAAAACTATAGCCGGCAACTCTGTGATGTTGAGGATTATGACAACTACCGCAACACCTATCAGAAACAATAGATGCCAGATGAACAGGACGACCCCCACTGGTTTTATAAACGAAAATCAAATTTGTTTTATTAAAACCTCAATTTCCACCCGAAATCCCCTTAACCACAACATTTGACACATTATATAGATTAGTCATATCGAAAGCATAACTACAGATAGATAAAGCTAGGTATTGCTATAAAATTACATCCATTGACAACGTATATTATGTTTTTGGTGGATTCCAGAATTCTTTCACCAAAAAGGGTGATTTTTACCCCAAAATGAACCATAGAACATTACGATAACACAAGAAGAACTTACAACATGTGAGCATAAACATAATCTGCAGTATAGGTGAGTTTCCAACAAAAAATAACGTGATAAGTTATTCCTGCAGCTCAATTCCAGTTTTCACTGATATATAAGTATATACGAAAAAAGTGGGTTTCCCCCAATATCTCAGTTCGCACACATTCAGTGTTCATATTCCCCATATCCGTGCGAACATTTTGATATATAATACGTCTTAGTGGTTGATTCAACTCGAAAAATAAGGCCCTTTTCTGGTCTCTGCTGCTCCACTATGTAATTAATACTCCATCCTGTTTCACCAAGATGGTTGAACCCTCACGTGCTGTCATTACGCTGCCAACGTCATTACATCATTAGCCCAAATTCCCTCCCCCAAAAAAACTTCCGACACATCCCATACTGTCATTTCTGTAAATGCAAATAACATTACATTCGCATGGATAAATTGTCATTCTCAAAAAGGACGGTAATTCCAATTTTCACCAGTTTCCCATAAACAAAACACTTAAATCACTTAAGGACTTTGCTAACCCAATTTTCCCCAACTTTGATGGAGTCAAAATAAAGGTTTATGTTCACTTGTGTTAGTAATCACAGTAACCAAACACATGAATGCAACATGTTAAGAGCATTATTAATGGTGGAATATGTTAGAAATACTAAATGTGAAATTTATAGAGGTTTTTAAAATCTATTTTTTCGAACCCAAAACCAATAAACACAAAGTCCATATCAAAGAAAAAAATATGGCAATGTCTACTGAACACTGTGAAGAATGATGAACAATAAAATAATATTCATATTTATCAAGCATTCTTTGATAAAATTACTAAGAACCAATTGTTTACAAATCATTGAGTAAGTTACCTGACATCGCTTATAGTGAGGTGGAAGTTAAATGTTAATATCTGTGGACAGCGGTGTGTTGTGAATCTCTTGACAAAAGAATTGTCTAATCCCCAATCTGGTGTACCCTCATAGCCCAGAAACTAGGTCACCAATCATCCTGAGTCAGGATAAAGTACAGCACTGGCTGGTCATAATCCCCATGAATCCCAACAGACTTGAGTGAACATTATCTTGACCCATCAAATTCAGTTCCCAAATAGCTTTGCTGAGCAATGAAAGCTACCATTTGTAGACAACTGCTTCCAAGCCAAAAATCTTAATAAAACTGAAGAAATGTGAGTATATCTTTATTGTTCATCATTCTTCACAGTGTTCAGTACACATACCCATATTTTGTTCTTAGATATGACCTTTGTGTTTGTTGATTTTGGGTTCGAAAAAATAAATTTTAAAAACTTCTATAAATTTCACATTTTGAATTTCTAACATAATCTACCATGAATTATACTCTTAAAATGTAGCATCCATGGGTATGGTTACTGTGATTAGTAATAAAAGTGAACATAAACCTTTTGGACTCCATTAAATTTGGGGAAAATTGGGTTAGCAAAGTCCTTAAATCACACCAAAATGACGAAATATTTCATAAAAACATTAAAAAGATAAACGAATGAAGGATGAATGCACAGGGTCTATCGTTTAGCATATAATCTAACCTTTGACAGGGTCTATCGTTTAGCATATAATCTAACCTTTCATATGATATATAAAAATAGGTATATTAAACTCCTTAAATACGGCCATTTTTGGGTCATGGCCGCTCACCTATAATGGATTATTCCATGATTGGTGACCTATTTAGTGGTTACAGGGTGGTGTGCTAAATTGAAGCTAAAGAAATTATGTTATCAACTCACGCTGTCAACAGTTAACCAATTGCTGCCAGCTCCCAGTCAGTCATGTTGTTGGAAGTAAATCTACCATTTGTATACAATGGTTCTAAGTAAATTTTTCAAAGAACACTTGGTAAATATGAATATATTTTTATTGTTCATCGTTCTTCACAGTGTTCAGTACACATTTCCATATTTATTTCTTAGAAATTGATTTTGTGTTTGTTGGATTTGGGTTCGAAAAAAATATTTTTTAAAACCTCTATAAAGTTCACATTTTGTATTTCTAAGATAATCCATCATGATTTATACTCATACAATGGTGCATCAATGGGTTTGGTTGCTGTGATTACTAATAAAACTGAACATAACCCTTTATTTTGACTGCATCAAATTTGGGTTGAAAATGGGTTAGCAAAGTCCTTAACACCTTTGTTTTATTTTATTATGGTTTTTTGAATACTCTATTTTTATTTGAAGAGTTCAGTGAAGAGTTTACATTTATTTGAAGAATCTATTATTGTGTTATGTTTTCATTTATATCAGGTTGAATAAATGATTTTTAATAGAACTATTTAAATCTGAGCCTTTCCATGTCAATATGCATTGATAGATCCTTGATGAAAACATTTAACAAGCTGACCTTCTATTACCCCTTGGTGTCATCCCTCATTATTAACTGATGGTGAACTCAACCCCCCTACCAAGAGTTAAGTGCATACCTATTACACAATAGAAGCATTCTTAAAACCTTTTGTCCCAATATTTGGAAGAAAAATGATTCTAGGAAAAAATTTACAGGACCAGGAAAAAAATGTGTAAGCCGGGCTGCTGAACCACCCACCGACCCCCGACTATTGTTCGGAAAAAAAATTGCAGACCCCCCCCCCCCCCCCCCCCCGCCCCATGATCTAACTGCGTATTTTTGTCAAATCTTGAAATTATGTTTTTCTCCCAACTAAATGAAATGTCAGAGAATAAAGAACGTGGATGACAAACTCTGACATTTCACCGATAATCCAATTTTCGGATCAATCACAAAATCACAACGAATCACACCAAACCTCTTCTAATTTAAAACTCAAAATTTCCTAGTCATTTTAATTTCTGCTGACAAGCGAACAAGCGCAAATTAACTTGTGACGCGTGTGGTCCATTAATTTCCGTCGACAAGCGAAAACGTGAAACAAGAGCAAATTAACTTGTGACTTCGGTGTTCAATCATCGATTATTTGATATGAAAAGAATGGCGAATGTAGTGGGGAAAAAAGTACTGACACATGAGAATTGAGAGCACACAATGCATGCCCTGACAACAATTGCACACACAAATACAAATGCTTTTAATTATCATCACCATTATACAACTAGAATGCACTCAGAGAGATGCCAACGTGCGCAAAAATGTAATAAAAAAATAATTTCACTGTATTTATAATTTAATTAAATTTAATGTTAGCAAAAAAAGACAACTACAATCTTCAATAATTTTATTTAGGGGATAACAGTGTGGTGTTTTGTGATTTCGGAAAGGTACATGGCGATTCGCCATGTACCTTTCCGAAATCACAAAACACCACACTGTTATCCCCATTCTAATGCTCTTCGAACCTAAAAATGTTATTTAGACAAACAAATGGCTCGTAATTATCAACGAAATGTGCGGCCATAGAAAACACTCAGCCAATTCACGACTTTTTATTTTAAATTTAATGCGCTAGATAAAATATAGTCCCCCAATTACCATCGCTCTTATCGTTAAAAATACTGATAAACATGAAAAATTGCCACCTCAAATAGAAATAAATATGCACAACAATTAGTTTCTGCATGTACCTGATGTCTTTTTCAGATGTTTACCACTTACAAATTGCGGTTTTGATTTTACCGCGATCTTGAAGTTGAATTGAAACAATGGGAAATTGTTTACTCAATGCGATGTATTTCACGCCGTGTCTGTCGCGGTTTCGTGTCAAGAAATTTGGTCAAATGATATCGAGACACTGACATTGGTGGGGTATAACGTTGTGGTGTTTTGTATTTTCTGAAAGTACATGTATACAGGGCGAATGTACTGACTGTCAATTTTCGACAAAGGCCACATCGCTGGTTTGTTTATATAGCAACGAGCTAGTAACGGAAGTCAGTGCCAAGGGCGTCAACTCTACTCTACTCCGTAACGTCGCCGGCATGTACTGCGTAAGGGTGACGTCATGGAGTGAAATCGGTAGGGTGACACCAACGTACGTACCTACGAATCTGACTGATCGCCATACTGTTGCGCGAGCGCACGTAATGATATTTCGAGAAAAGTACAGCATGATTATACACTGGCTGCCCTTCCCAATAAGAACAAAACATATAAACACGAAATGGCAACAGTATGAGTACGATGCAAAAATGGCGAATGAATAGTTCATGCCACCTGACATGGGTGGGGTTGGGGCTACCAGTACATGCACAATACATTTGCGCATACGTCAAAACACGATGCATAACATGCAGGACTCACCATTGACCCGCCCTGTGCTATGATTATCCTTAATCTTCTAGAGTATCCTCTATATTGCTAGAAGGTCTTGGTTCAACCGTTTAGCTGTTTAGGGTGAGAGTGAGCCACTTGTATTGCATTGAATTTCAAATATACTCACGAGTTCCGTGAACCGACATTTAGCTCGTTTTTTGAGTGGAATCCCGACCAAAATAAAAATGGAAATGCGACTGACGGTTATAAAATGTATTATTATCACTTTATAGGGCGTTCTATAGGCCATTGATAATGTTTTTCGGGGCGTTCCAAATAGCGTATTGTTACCAAAACACCGGGCCGCGGGCCGATAATGAAAGCTCTGCTCATTATCGGCCCGCGGCCCGGCAACTTACCGGAAGTGAAATCTCGTTTATTATCACACGAGTTACGTCGCTTCAACATCAGACGTTTTGTTTCAAGAAAATAATGGGAAAATGTACCATATTTTCCTCGCACTGTAGTGATTTTATGATTGGAAATCACGCTATATGGTTGAATTATTGTCTCAATCGTAAATATGTATAAATAACTTTAGCTGTCAAACTTTCATCGTTTGTCACTCGTCTTAAATGCTGGTTTTTATTTATATGTTCTTGGAAATATCTCTCTCTTAATCTACTTCATATTCCATAAATATGTGGTAATAATAGTAATAACATGATCGTATCGGGCATTATGGTTTATTAACGGCCCTCTGGAATTATTAACAGCCCGCGGGCCAATTAGCGCCCTCGACTTCGTCTCTGGCCGCTTATAGGCCCTTGGGCTGTTAATCATTCCTGCCGGGCCGTTAATAAACCATAACGCCCTCGAAAATCATGTTATTGTTATATTATTGCACGCTCGTGGCTTTATTATTCAGAACAGAAGATTTCAAAATCGTTCAATAATAGAATCCTTGCATATATTACCATTTCATTCGTGTAGCATATGTTTGTTTGTTGTTTTTGTTTGTTTGTTTGTTTTTGTTTTTTTTGCATAACATTGGCGTTTTCTGGGGAAAATAATGAATTTCCTTAAAATATATAGTTTTTCATTTGGTACAATACCTACCTGTTTCTCTCTACATGGAACCGGTCACTTCAACCAATTTAGGTGTCCCCATGCATAATCAGTTAGCTGGTTATTTTTAAGAAATAGAGTGCAATATTGACCATATTATTTACAGGAATAACTACAAAGAAGTTTTATATTCAAACCTCGTTTAAAGGTACTCAATCCGAACAGAGGGTCCCCATCTCAACAGATTCCAACAACAACAATCCGATCAGAGGGTCTTATATTACTATTTCTTTGGCTTTGGGGGTAAAACATATTTGATTCGAGTCGAGGAACCCATCAAACAAAGCTCAGAGTTAATAGATATTGATTTTTGAAATTTGTTAGTTTCTCGAGATGAGTACTAATAATTGCCGTCAGTTTCGTAACCTGCGCGAGATGTGTACACCAAAACACAATTCAAACAGACAAGGATGGATAACTCTAAAATCAAGAGGTAATAATAACGCAATTTTCGCAAGTATTCCCGATAATGAAAAATAATAGAATTCTAAAATCGATATCTAACAAATCTGAGCTTTGATGGGTGACTTCCTCGACTCGAATCAAATATTTTTGACCCCCAAAGCCATTGAAATAGTAATTGAGAGGAGTTTTATCGGGTTGAGTACCTTTAACATTAAAATTGCCGTTGTGCACAACGGGGTCATTTCATTCATCTGAATGCAAGTCTGGTGAATACTCCTCTGCAGCGCACATGGGCTACAAAAAGATATATACCATATTAAAAAGAGATTGCAAATTTCGATCCTCAACTTATGTAGGCCTTATACGTAATTGGTAGCAACTTGAACCACATATCGAAATGGCAACGTGTCCACTTGTGCACAGACCGACACACACGTTTATCTCCCCTCAACAACAATCACAGATCGAACTATTACAAAACAAGAGCATTGCTAGCTTATATGGCATGGCGAAATACGCCCGAGGTTTGTCCAACATGTAGACATCAACAAATGCCCATATGATGTGATGGTGCAAAGACAGAGCTCAAACTTACTAAAGTTATCATCCAGAAATGAAAATTGAGTGTAAAGTCCAACAAAGGGCCATAACTCTGGTGATAATTGGCCAAATTCGAACTTTACCTGTATGCTGTGCTAGCAAACCCACATACCAAATTTCATTACATTCTGTCAAGACAATCTAAAGTTATCACCCGAAAACCACGCAAAAGTGAACAAACGGTAGAAAAACGTGCAGATACGTTCAACCAATCTCGTATAACAGCAGGTGCAGGATGTCATAGTCAAAGTTTCCTTGCACTATGGAATCATTTAGTAACATCAGCTGGGATAGTGCTCAGGGTTGTGTTGCCACTTGCCAAATTTACCAATGGCAAAATAATTAACATTTGGAAAAAAATATTTCCCTTTAGCAAAAGTTTTGGCAAATCAATTTTTAATTCCACAAGAAAGTTGAAAAATATTGGTCAATCAATACCATTCATTTCAGGAAACCGTCACAATATAATTATATTAGTGTTGTTTTATAATGTCCAGCGCGGACCCTGATAGTGCTGTATAACAGCATCATCCAATCGATTTGACTAGCTGTTTTACGTCCAAGGAAACTTGGACTAAGGTTGCCATGATAGTAAATATATGTGCGAAATTTCTCAGAACTTGACCACGTGGACCAGGAAGCGAGGGATTACAAGCTTGCACAAAATTACTTACTTTGCTAAACATTTCTAAGTCGATACATTTTCCGGAAGTGCGACAAGGGATCACTTTGCCCTCCCGGAATTCATATCCCAGCGAAGGTGAATCCCGAGTATGGTATAAGACTCCAAGATTGCGACAGGAGACCATGTCACCCTTCCGGAAAATGGATAACGTGTCCACCGCATTTCAAGGTAATCGGGTTAATATGCCAGTTAAAAGCAATTTCAATATCTCAGCAATTGGAACGTTTGTTGTGGCCATAACTTTTGGCATTATCTGATTTTGGAGCAATTTCATGAACAAATGCATTAATACATTGTCATTCTTTCCCCTAATTCGATCCATTTGAGTTGCTTGTTATATGAATGTATTTCTCCAGCGAACGTGTATATGTAAAGTCATCTTGAGATTTGATTTCGAGACTTAACTCGAAATTTCGAGATATTATATGAAAATTTCTAGAAGTTATCTTGAGTTATATTTAGAGACTGTCGAAATTTCAAGATAAGATCTCGAAATTTCGACATAATATCTCGAAATTTCGACATAACATCTAAACATTTTGAGATAAAAATATTGTTTATGTCCTAAATCAGCCACCATACATTTGCATGTCGGCCATGGCTTATTTTTTCTATCTCGGAGTGGGTATCAGAATGCCAGTGATGTGGACATGCTGTGAGCCTCAGTGCATGTTTAGACCCGGGCTGTGGTGAGGATTGTAGAGATTGGATCGAAGCAATTGAAACTGTTTGTATACGCCACTCATTTGAATTCAGACTGATAGACCAATAATTTATCAAGCTCCCGTCTGCAATTGCAGATGCTCCTCATTAGGCTGTGGTGTCTTGATTGATTGCACAATAAAAATGGTGAAACCTCCCATGCATAATTATTGTTTATTGACCTCCAAGTATGAAGAGCATATATACATATCAGTTACAGAAAATATGTGGTAACGAGACCATTGTAAGTGGACTATACACCAGCATCTATTTACAAGGAAGGACATTGTATCCATACATTGGAAAGGTGTGTACATTGTACGAATAGCAAGGTAAAAACGAGTATATGATAAAACATTGTAGATGCGGGTGGCAAGGAGGCCAGATCATAGTTGAAAATTGTCCACATGAGAGGCAAATTGCATCAAATGTCATGTGAATGTCATCTTTTAACTTCCGGGGCGAATTAGTTGACAACCAACATACAGAAATGCAGCAGATGCGATGATGAGCTGCTCCCATGACTCAGTCGGGGTATGACAACCAAGCTGGGTACTGCCAAGTAACAGCGCATTTAAATGGTCGTTTGGGAGAGCATCCAGGTAACTAAATAGTTGGATGTCGAAGCTATCGATAAGCATACACCAGTAATTATATCGGAGTCTGTACATGGTGGCAGATCTGCACGAGTCAGTGATATGTCCAATTTCATTGTTATATGTGTGGCCACACAGCATGCATCGGGCATTGTTTTCGAACAACAATCTATTTAGAAGTCTAGCAAGATTTTTCAGTTCCAAACTCCTGTTAGGATGGGCAGCAAGAAGACGCCACACACTCCAGACTGCGAGAGGCTGGTTATGAATGAGGAGAAGATTAGAAGAGCGACCATTGGCACCCACTGCTGAAGTCCATGCATCACAATAGTGGGCTCTTATGGTCGACTTAACGAGTTGCTTCCAAATGATCTTCTTTGGGAAGGATCCAGAAGATAAGAATTCTTGAAGATAAGAAGACAGATTGTACACTTCTAGAACATCGATGATGTCTTTTACATAACCGGTGGTATTCACATTGAATAAATTGTGCATATAAAGGTTTTTCATGAAAATTCGTAAAGGAAAGTCTCGAGTCGCAGGCAAGTGGATAAGTTCGCCGAGGAAGAGAAGTTTTCTCAAATGTAGTTGGCGACTCATCGGTAAAACACCCAGGAGACTGAGTGAGAGGTTTGTGCTCGCCCTTGTTGGAAGATTCTGTATGTGCTTTATACATGTACGTAGACCCTTTTCAATTGTGCAAAGAGCGTTGTCATCTGTTGAATATAGGAGTTCAGCGCCATAAAGAGCCTTTGGAAGCACAACTGTGTGTAGGAGATTATTCATTGTGAGAGGGGTGCACATACTTAAGGATTTCCTACCAGCGATAGAGAAGTATGTTTTTCTCAACACTTCAGATATATTTGTAGCACGGTTAACAGTGTTGCCGAATTTTCCTTGAGAAATTCCCAGATGGCGACAGTCGGTGCTTTCATCGATCGTGTCATTCCCAAGAACCCACGATCTTTGCTGGTTTGTGTGTTGTTGTTTCGTTTCGTTGTATACGACAACGGAACTCTTAGATTTTGAAAAACAGAAGCGCCATTTCTTGCTGTAGTTGAAGCAGATTTTCATCAAGTTGTCCAAACCAGCTTTTGTGAGGGAAACTATAGTAATATCATCTGCAGTTGTTGGTGAGGTAGTGTTGATATTGCCAATAGATGCACCTTGATCTGAAACTTCCAGAGTAGACAAGAGATCGTCAATGAATGTCAAGTAGAAAAAAGGCGATGTTACGGCCCCTTGTCTTGTTCCTTGACGAATTTCAAATGACTCTGACAAATCACCATTATGGAGCACACGGCTAGCGCAATTTGAGTACATGTTGCGGATTATCCGAAGTATTTTCCCATTGAATCCGAGGTTGTTCAGTTTGTACAGGAGGCCCTCGTGCCAAACGCAGTCAAATGCCTTTGCAGAGTCAAGGTAGCAAACATAAGCTTTGGAGTGGTTGTCGCGTGCATAGTGTATAGCTTCTTGCACAAGGAATGACGTCATAGTGCAGCTGACTCCCTTCTGGAATCCGAATTGCAGAGCATGTGGAAATTTATTAAGGGATGGACTTTTCAGAAATCTGTGTAAGATGACCGACTCGAATAGTTTATACAATGAGGAGAGAAGTGTGATTGCACGATAACTGTCTGGCTTAGTCCGCGGCTTCGGGTCGCCTTTGTGCAGAGGAATAATGATACCAGATTTCATAACCGTGGGAATCCATTCCCGTGAAAGAATACCATTGAAGAGTTTACAAATCACTGACACCATGAGTTTAGAAGAAAATATCAGGTGCTCGTTAGCAATACCATCCGGACCCGATGATTTGTTTTTCTTCATGTTTTTTATTTGAGCATTGACATCTTCTGACATAATTTCATTGCAAAATACTGTCGAGTCATAATTTATGCAGGAGGGATCGAATTCCGACGAGAGGCTGTTGGTAATGAATTTGTTGAACTCGGGATCAGCGTGTACTGTGGGAGTGTATAAGTTCTCAAAATAGCATTTCCAGCCTGATAAGATCGCACTAGGCTCTTTACACATACCATTTCCGAAATCCATACCACTCGTAACTGCATGGGAGTTAGTTTTAGACTTCGTCATTTTCCAGAAACGAGTGGGATTTTCGTTTGCTGCAGTTTCAACATCTAACAGGAATTTTTGCTCGTGATTGCGCACGGCTATCCTTAGAGCCCGCCGAAATCGACGTTTTGAGTCCTTGTAGTTCAGATAATCACTTGATTCCGTAGAATGTTTTTTCCCAGACAATAACCACTTTGAACGGTTTGCTTTCACATTTTGTTGTAGCGAAGATAGGTCAGAATTCCAGTAGGGCTTCGTGTGTGTCTGGAACTTCCGTTCACCAATAGCTGACAGGGCAGCCTCATGGAGTGAGGATACAACATCCGCGTACAATTTATCAACGTCAGAATTGTCAACGATATGTCGCTTTAACATCTCGGAGCACGCCGTATTCAGGATTATACGGTATCCCTGAGTGTCACCACCTTTCCATTTATACACAGTGCGGATGTGTTTGCGGGTGGCTGTGGTTTGGTGGTCATACATGTCCACGGTAATGGCACATGTCACAGGCAGATGGTTTGACACATTCGATGGTACATCATCCAAGACGCGACATGACGATACCAAATGTACCATACATTCTGGTATGAAGATATGATCAATAGTGGTTGGACTGGCCACTGCAGCGAAAGGAAAGAATGTGAATCGTGGTCCCTTGCACGAAGGCGAACAAACAGTAGACCACATGCATGTGTCTTTGGAGAATGTATTCATAACCATAGAACGGAACGAGTGACGCGTGGGGAGATTTTCACCTCTGGCATCTCCTAGGTGTACGTTGAAATCACCCATTAAAATAACAAAACTTTCTTGTGATAGCATGGAATAAATGTCCAACAGAGATGCTAAACACTTCTGAAATTCGTCATCTCCATGGTTTGTGTTTGGCATATATACTTGAATGAATGCCAGTGACATGCTGGGGGAAACGTTGAAGTTGATGCCTGCGCACCATTCGTGTGGTAGATCGATCACTGTACATCTGTTGAGCAAGTCTTTTCGTATCATTATGGCTACTCCGTCTCTTGTGAACGTGGCGTTAGTTTTAGTTTTGATTGTTCGCCCCGGCTTTACCACGGCGGAATAATAATGATGTAGTGTTTCAAGTGAAATAACATTTTGTTCACTAAGCCAATGCTCAGATATTCCGACGAAGCTGTATTTTAATGTTTTCAGAATATCACAAATGTATTATATGAAAATTTCTAGAAGTTATCTTGAGTTATATTTAGAGACTGTCGAAATTTCAAGATAAGATCTCGAAATTTCGACATAATATCTCGAAATTTCGACATAACATCTAAACATTTTGAGATAAAAATATTGTTTATGTCCTAAATCAGCCACCATACATTTGCATGTCGGCCATGGCTTATTTTTTCTATCTCGGAGTGGGTATCAGAATGCCAGTGATGTGGACATGCTGTGAGCCTCAGTGCATGTTTAGACCCGGGCTGTGGTGAGGATTGTAGAGATTGGATCGAAGCAATTGAAACTGTTTGTATACGCCACTCATTTGAATTCAGACTGATAGACCAATAATTTATCAAGCTCCCGTCTGCAATTGCAGATGCTCCTCATTAGGCTGTGGTGTCTTGATTGATTGCACAATAAAAATGGTGAAACCTCCCATGCATAAGTGATCAAAGAATAGTTGGTCCAAAGAAAGCCAACACAGCTGTTGTGGTGACCTAATAAAGTAAATGACGGAACAGTTCCAGGTGAGCTCGAAATTAGAATGCAGCTAGCTGTTTGTGTGCCACTTGAAAATCTCCTGTACCCCCCCCCCCCCCATTTTCAAAGTAAATGCCACAGTAACTCACTCTAAAGATTACTTTTAAAAATGAAAGATATGATAAAGGAATATATTTGTCTAAGTATAAGCTATGAATTATATGGACTTAGTGTCTGAGATAAATAAATAAATAATAATAATAATAATAATAATAATAATCTCATTACCTTTATTTATTAAAAATATTACACCATATGGGTAATTATTACCCAAATTTGAGCAGTATACAAACATGCATAGGAGAATTCATCCAGAACTGAAGCAGTTAATTGATGATGTATATGGTGCTATGCACTGCTAAACAGATCCCACCATTCCAAATGAATGGAAATTTTTCAGTATATAAAGTTTATAACAAGAGTTTTTCAAATATGTCACTTTATCAATAAAATAATAGCTTAGTTTAGATCTGAAAATGTCACAAGCCATATTTCCGACTAAATCCTGAAAAGTTACCCATAATTCTGCTGGGTTAAGGAGTCGATTATTTAGGGCATTACTGTATAGAATATAAAAGTTGGTGTCTGATGTTTAATGTGTGACCTTTTGATTTAAAGTTAAACCTTGCTAATATATCTACTAATTCCAAATCGGTTGAAACAGTAGAACTACTTTATTGGCCAGAGTTCATTGCCTTTCAGACATTTTTCATGTTTGAAATAAGATTGTCACAATTGGCTATGACTGATTCATATGAACTCAATATAACATTTTTTTAAACAATTAATTTATACAAGCAATAAGTTATTGGGGATGGTATAACCAGAAAAGGCTGTCTTCCTGTTGTCCCCAAAACAGAAGTATATAAATAAATCATAGAATTGTCCAAATTAATTTATCAAATATAGAATTATTACATTTGTTTCGAGAAGAAATATAATATCCGTCCATCTCTCAGTTAATAACATAGCATGTATAACAACCTATATATGTGGAATGTTAGGAGATGAGGTCATATAGGCCAGGCATGATTGATTGATGTTCTCAATTTCACTTATAATCTCCCTGATATTCTTCACAGCAGAGGAAGCCTCTACCAAATACCAAAGTAGAACCAGTATATATACTGTCCATGTAATGATCTATCTCAATCTGATAAAACATTTATTATATGCACCACAGTAAACATTAAGAAATTATGAATGAGGTGAATGTGATACCTGACTGATTATGGTAGATTATGGACCTCAATTTTATTTATATTTTTCTTTGTTTAAATAAATTAAAATACTGGCAACATACATAGTAAAATAACAAAACTGAATATTATGAGGCACAACAAAAGTGCAACAACGTTCCACCAGACGATTTATTATTTATACTGGGGCGTACAGCTTGGGGACTTCGTTCAACAACCTGCTGGCAGTAATCATCATTGGCGAGTAGTCTGTCCACAAGAGCATCAACTTCCCGGTCGCCTCCCTCGTTTTCCTCTCATATATATCGCCGACACATCTTCCCTTCCAAAACCTGATTCAGATCACCACAGGAATTATAATGAAATTACATAAATGTCAATTTATAATCACATAGAAATAATACTGGAACATTCAGGTTCAATGCAGCCAATAACCTCACGAAAAGCCGACTGATATATCCACATGAAGTACAGTTAGACATTGTGGAATTAAAAATGAATTATGCCAGTCAGGCAAGTTTGGAGTTTGGGATGATACGCGGGAAGATTTGAAAGGGCCGTTGGTCCACTCCTACAACCCACCTTTGAATGCTGTAATTCCGCTGAAGAGCGTTTGTATGGTTTGCTTTAACAGACAGTCAAGCTTCCCAAGTGTCGCTGACTTCTCATGGATTCTTGATGGGACGAGATTCACGTGAAACGATTCTGGTAGATGAGATATATGGGGACAATGCTTTACTTCAAATCGAAGGAGAGTAATGTACCAACAACTCAATAACATATAGATTTTTAAATTTGTTACCATTTGGGCGTTCTTTAAATTGTGACAAAGATAACACAATCATTCCTGAATATTTCATGCAGACACTTATTTTCTTCGGATAGATAGGAAAAACCAAAGACCGCTACAATGACCAAATATATCAGGAACAATTAGCCAGATTTTGTATCGATACTGACAGCGTCTGGTTTGTTTTTCTTCTATTAGATGGATCAGCTTGCAACGTCGTGTTTATCAGGCGTAAAGTAACACTGTTTAATAATGAATTACACATAAGAGCGTTATACCAAATTCCCCTATAGTGTCTTCGTGTCTTTTCTTTTGAATTGAATGCGAACATTTAGGTACTACCAGTTGAATTGCAACCGGGAAGCACACATTGATCGACACAACATTCATGTTGACAATAGAGCGTTACTTTACGTCCCATCCTATATAGTGACTTCTGAATAATAATGCTTCCAGTACAACCTACATCTTAACCAGTATCGGCAATTCCAGACGGAGAATGAAATTTGTGAGAGAAAAAATGAAATCTCTCATATTGACTAAACAGTTTGACAATCTGATAGTTATAGTATTCAAGTTTGTTAACCCACTTGCGCTACAAAAATATATGACCAAAGTGGCTTAAAATAAATGAGCAAATAATATCATCAAGTTACAATAACAACTATTGGAGCTTCCGAACAGTACAGCTATGTACACAATTGAGAAGTCACATCGGACGTGGGTAAAACATATTCAGTCTCTTCCTTCGCGCACACCGACTACTATTTCGCTGAGTTTGCTTGGTCTCCTGCCACTTGAGAGGGAAATACATTTGAAGAAACTTGCATTTCTATCCAATTTAAAGGTACTCACTCCGATTAGATGCTCCTAAATTACTATTTCTTTGGCTTTGATTCGAGTCGAGGATCCCACCCATCAAAGCTAGGAGTGATCAGTAAACAGTCGACAAGAAGAACTTATCTGACCAATTGGGGATGAAGATCGATAACTCAAAAATCCAGTGGCTTTTTTTCGTCAGATATTTGACAAACCGGCCAAATTTCGTTGAATAAAACGTTGATAAATAACATGTTTTATACCATAGTTGACTGTGGTTAGCACTATTTTAGTGCAGTTAATCGATTCTGATAACTGAAGCGGAATGTCAAAAAACTTTTGTTGTTGTTGTTGTTGGAATCTGATGATATGGGGACCGTTGAATCGGATTGAGTACCTTTAATTCACCTACCACAGGATCGCCAGACACCCCCTCCGAATGTTCCTACTGAAATTATTCCAACTTACGCTGTTCGATCGCAGGACTACATGCTTCGTTCCAGATACCAGTGAGACATTGCAATACTATGGCCTTTATACTCATTCGTGAAAAATTGTACTTTTCTCTCAAAGTCTTCATGGAAAACGATATTTCAGCATGCAGTTTGGCAAAAATATGTGCAACAGTGGTCGGCTTCAGTTCGGGGGTTGCTAGCCGTAACATCTTCCATAAAATACACAACAACCCTTCAACAAGTTGGCGCATATGGTTTCTATACTGCGGAAATACCCAGATTCGTTATTTCGCTAAAAATCGGATTGAGAATCCGAAGCCGATTACGGGGGCGGGGCTAATTCCCGATTCTATGTCAGATTTTGAAATCCACGTGGTCTCCGAAACTATGTTTAATGTTCTCCCAGCGTCAAACGTGGCTCATGTATTTGACACAAGTATCATTTGTATCTTATATTTATAAAGTTCATGTTTGTTGTGAAAGTCATGCTTTTCTTCTATGTGTATATACACGGCACATAATTTGCTGCCAATCCGACTTAATCGCATCTTATTTTTCAAGTTAAAGTGTGTTTATTGATGAGGGCAAGCATATCTAAACGTGACAGCTCTAGGCCTCCTGAATCAAATTCCGAAGATGTTATGAAGAACACACTCAACTTGTCAGTTGAACACGGACGTGACGACAGGGGTTGGTTGGGTGTCTCGACCCCACCCCGAACTTTGGTACAATTTGCTTAGCTGTGCAGTCATCCATACGTGAGGAAAATCAGGATTATTTTGACTAACTGTTCCAAATAATGATACGTACAAGCCAGCAAACGTAACAAACAAACCCGATTTAAAATAAATACATTTACAAACTTATGACTAACTCGGGAGAGATCCAGTGATCTGTATATATGTTCAACTTGTTTTGGTAGTCATGTTGCTTTGCCATTACTAATTATTTATTTTTTCAGTGTAATAACATATGGAAGATGGGGTACCCTTAAGTGAGTCAGCACTTGTCCCCCAATTCCTTTGTATGTATAAACAAAAGTATGTGTTATATATCATGTGTTATCTAAATTTGACATATATTTGAAATAAATATATCTAAACTAAACTTTGGTACATTCCAGCAGTCGGAAATTTCATGCATGACACAACATTAGTTGGACATTAATTTGACACCTTAAATAGGTTGGCATTGTTCTCATTGTTTGATTTTTTTCAACCAGTAAAAGTTGGTAATTTTCCAATCTTGGTGTTTGTCAGGTTGGATATTTCCAAGGGGAGCAAATGGAATTCTGCGAACCTGTGAGATTGATGTTTGGTTCAATGGGAGGGGGGGGGGGGTGCAGTTGGCCTGAAATTTGAGGAAACATCTAACCACGTCCCTAGAACATATGTATGTTGTCTATACATAGACTATTGTGCAAAACGACTGCATTTAACGAAACAAAACATTTTAGACATGAAATTGCTATAAGACTAGATGATAGTACATACGTGTATCTGATAATCCATCGATATCATATAATCCTACTATTTCTTGAATAAGAAGAAACATTATAATAACGAACACAGCAGAAGACATATCCATACAGGTTCATATGAATTCGGTCAATGGTGACGTATACGCCGAATTCGAAATCGACATGCGTTCGGGCGGTATTTTATGGATGGAATTATGAAATGGACATATGAAAGTGACAATCAACAATGATTTAATTTTGCTTCGCCATCAACCGAAGTGCTCCCCCAGCGTTACTATCAATAGCGTTATTATTTGGCTAATTTCAGTAATATTCTCACAGTTTACATTCAATAAAACAAATTTGTCTCCGCATTTAAAATTCTTTGGTATAGATCGTTTATATTCTGCAATAATTTGTACACAAGAGACGGATTCTTATGTTTTATTGTGTTTTTAAACTCCGAGGTGGCGAAATCTCGGTTTGTTTACATTACGAACATTTGAGTCCGTAATCGGAATCGGAATCCAGAATCGGATTACCACGAAATTGAGATTACGGTCTGTTCGTTTACCGATTCTGCCCATTTTTGGTGTTATTTTGCCGAACCAAGTCGTACGGGGACCAATCTGTAATCTGAATCCAGATTCTGAATCAGGATTTTAGCGAAATAACGCCTCAGCGTGTAATATGGCGTACAATTGAAGAATCTCGCACTGCTGCTGAACAGAATAACACCGTGTGTCATGCTTGTTTTAAAAACTACGACAATGAGCTCCTTCATGCGATACGTTAGTGTATATCAGACCCAGTGGTAAACCTTCTGAATATATAGCCACTTGGACCACATACTGAATACATATGGAATGACAACATACATCTACCATGACGCGATTGATGACTCCATCCTATGTGACTGAGGTAATGACGCCTCCCGACGTGGTAATTCAAGACATGGACCACATTATTCTTGACATTATACTTGTTCATCATGTGTCGTTGGCACTCGTTGCTTACTCGGAAAATCAAAACGATCTTAACGCATAATACACTTCCTTGTGTATACCTATAAGTTTTGTGACAATCATGTATATATGATAACCATTTTATAAATATTCTTCTCCACATTGGAGGCATACAATAAATATATATATACCAGTTGTATTTTAACGAACATGTTTTCACAACAAATCAAACTCTGTCCATTCATGATGCTGATCACCAATGACGGACCATTCATCACCGTGTGTCTGTTTATACAGAGATAGATTAAAGAGATCACACGCGCGTGTTTATACAACGATAGGATAACCGATCAGGCATGCCCACGATACAATAAATGTTTTCTAAGTCTGAACATCACCGAAATGATCACAGTTATACCTTGTGATAAGACAATCATAAGCATATGTTAAATTTGAATTAATAAATATACTTTAGAACTGGAAAGTAAAAATTCAAGCATGAGTTTAGAAAAGTAAAACATAATCAAAATTGCATATTTTAATTGCGGTCCGTATGAGCCGGGTCCGTAAGAGCCAGCACAGGAGCCTGGAATTTGGTCAAAAACCCTCTTTTATTGGCGGAACCAGCACCCGGGACCGCAGGTCACGGAAGGAACGAAACAGAAAATTGTTGCCACCCATTTTGAACTCAACTGTAATCACTAAAAGCTGTTGGTACCTCTTACACCCTAGATGCCAATCTACAACATTCCATAGGTATATTTTTCCAGTTCTTCGAAAATCTCACTGTATTTCGGTAATTTATTTTAAATTCACCAACGAAGACAAATGTGCCGCATCTCCATCACCCGATAAGAGGTACCAACAGTTTTTAGTGAAAAAATATTTTTTGTAGGAATACAGTTGAGTTCAAAATGGGTGGCAACAATTTTCTGTTTCGTTCCTTCCGTGACCTGCGGTCCCGGGTGTTGGTTCCGCCAATAAAAGAGGGTTTTTGACCAAATTCCGGTGGTCCGTTTGAGTCAGGGTCTGTAGTTTAAACATATTTATTTGTCTAATTTCAATAACACATAGGAAATGATACATACATTTTTATAGACAATGGGATTGGAGAGCCAGGGTCTGTAAGAGCCAGGGTCCGTATCAGCCGCATACCTCGCATAACCCCACCCACGTGACTATCCGTATAAAATGCCTTATTCCAACAAACATTTTTTTCTGGGGTGAAGGAGAAGATCGCTCGACCATCCCGGGCGCTTCGTACCCAGCCACTATCCTATAAATTTTGTTTTATTTAAAATTGATATTGAAGGTACTCAATCAGATCAACAACATTTCTTCAAAATACTCTTTAGTTATCAGAATCGATTAATTGCAACAACATAATGCTAATCACTGTCAACTATGGTGTAAATTTTCCCAAAACGTGTTATTTATCACAGACATGACAATTGGAACTTATTCCCTATTCCTTATTCTCAAAAATGTCGTTTTCGACCGATTTGACGGCATGGGTGGGTGGCCCGCCCCAAACACCACCTAGAACACCCCGACCCCCCACCCATCACCCCCGGGGGGTGCCACCCCGAGGGGGTGAAAATGGGGTATGGACCATTTTCGAGAACGGTAAGGATTTCGACCGATTTGACGGCATGGGTGGGTGGCCCGCCACAAATACCACCTAGAAACACCCGACCCCCCACCCATCACCCCCGGGGGGGGGGGGGTGAAAATGGGGTATGGACCATTTTCGAGAACGGTAAGGATATTGACCGATTTGACGCATGGGTGGGTGGCCCGCCCCAAATACCACCTAGAAACACCCGACCCCCACCCATCACCCCCGGGGGGTGCCACCCTGAGGGGGTGAAAATGGGGTATGGACCATTTTCGAGAACGGTAAGGATTTCGACCGATTTGACGGCATGGGTGGGTGGCCCGCCCCAAATACCACATAGAAACACCCCGACCCCTCACCCCCGGGGGCGCCACCCCGAGGGGGTGAAAATGGGGTATGGACCATTTTCGAGAATGGTAAGGATTTCGACCGATTTGACAGCATGGGTGGGTGGCCCGCCCCAAATACCACCTAGAAATACCGCGACCCCCACCCATCACCCCCGGGGGTGCCACCCCGAGGGGGTGAAAATGGGGTATGGACCATTTTCGAGAAAGGTAAGGATTTCGACCGATTTGACGGCATGGGTGGGTGGCCCGCCCCAAATACCACATAGAAACACCCCGACCCCCCACCCATCACCCCCGGGGGGGGGGGGGGGGGGGTGAAAATGGGGTATGGAACATTTTCGAGAACGGTAAGGATTTCGACTGATTTGACGGCATGGGTGGGTGGCCCGCCCGCCCCAAATACCACATAGAAACACCCCGACCCCCCACCCATCACCCCCGGGGGTGCCACCCCGAGGTAGTGAAAAAGGGGTATGGACCATTTTCGAGAACGGTAAGGATTTCGACCGATTTGACGGCATGGGTGGGTGGCCCGCCCCAAATACCACATAGAAACACCCCGACCCCCCACCCATCACCCCCGGGGGTGAAAATGGGGTATGGACCATTTTCGAGAACGGTAAGGATTTCGACCGATTTGACGGCATGGGTGGGTGGCCCGCCCCAAATACCACCTAGAAATACCGCGACCCCCACCCATCACCCCCGGGGGTGCCACCCCGAGGGGGTGAAAATGGGGTATGGACCATTTTCGAGAAAGGTAAGGATTTCGACCGATTTGACGGCATGGGTGGGTGATGGGTGGGGGTCGGGGTGTTTCTAGGTGGTATTTGGGGCGGGCCACCCACCCATGCCGTCAAATCGGTCGAAATCCTTACCGTTCTCGAAAATGGTCCATACCCCATTTTCACCCCCTCGGGGGTGATGGGTGGGGGGGGGGGGTCGGGGTGTTTCTAGGTGGTATTTGGGGCGGGCCACCCACCCATGCCGTCAAATCGGTCGAAAGCGACATTTTTGAAAATAAGGAATAAGGAATAGGGAATAAGTTCCAATTGTCATGTCTGTTTATTTATCAACATTTTGTTCAAAGAAATATGGCAAAATTTTGTGATACTCAAGTGATAATACGTTATCACTTGAGTATCACAAAATTTGACCGTATTACCACTTGATTTTAGAGTTATCCATCTTCATCCGACATTTTGTCCAAGACTGTCGGTTTGAACACTGTTTTCTGGGCCACAAATAACTACACATCTCGAGAAATAACAAAAATCGATATCTGATCACTCTGAGCTTTGATGGGTGGGTTTCTCGACTTGAATCAAATAAATTATATTTTACCCCCAAAGCAAAAGAAATAGTAATTTTGGAGCGTTAATTCGGATAAATCATCTTTAACATGAAATTATTTATGTAACCAGATTTAACAAGAAAATCACAGTGATGATAGCTACAGCCTTATATCTGGTACTACCAACTATCGATCTGCTCCCGAGCCCCCTCACCTCTCAATTTCATGAATATATAAGCAACAAAATAAGCGATAAAATCAAAAGCTGATTTTGTGGTCATATGTAGTTGCTGGGTGGGGGGGGGGGGGGGGGGGGGGGTGTTAATCAGGCCTGGGTATCCCCCCACCCCAAACCCTGACTCAATCAACTTTTTCTTGTATAAAGATAATTTCTCGCCATTTCATGACTATATAAAGCAAAATAAGCAATACAATCATAAGCTGATATTTTTGTCATATGTAGCTGCTGGATTGGGGGGGGGGGGGGGTGGGGGTAGATACTTAGGCCTGGGTGGAATTTTCTGGACTTGGAGAGCTTCTAGCCACTTCAATAACTATACAAACAGTTCATTTGTTTGAACCTGGTTGAAACATGGATTGATTTCATTCAGGGCAATCGTACACAGTAGTCTACTAGAATATTATTCTGCGACTAGTATACCACCACTGGTATATTGTATAATCATTCATATATTGCCTATTTAATACTGTATTGGTTTCTCCGATCTTAGCGCTGTATCGTGGAGATGTTAACCTAAGCATATAATAAATAGAAATAAATAGAAAATTATCCGATTCTTAGTGACATCGGAGAAATACTCTCTCTATATATTCATAGCAGATTAGCTTCCCGTGCTCCGAGCCATTGGAAAACCTATCAGTGTTGGATCAGAGATTCATTAAGCGCGCCGAGATTAATTTGCATGAACACAGAAGTTTGCTTAATGTTCCTGTAACATACAATTCCAAAATAGAAAGTGATGGATGTTGCAAAGTTCTCTGATTGGAAAGCACTCACAATTCTCTGGCGCATAACTGTGATTGATAATTACACTTAATCAGATCAGTGAAGCCATCTGATTCATTTAATGTTGTCATGGTTTGTTCTTAAGTGGTTTTCCTTGCATTCCTTAAATAGGCTGATAGAATTGGTGATATATTTGCCGTTGTGTGATTTATTTCTATATTTGGAAATGTAAGTGAGCTTAAAGACATTCAGGTTTATTCTACCCCTGTGCGATATAATGTCTTTGACAATCAGAGACACGCTGAGTCCCCACATGAGTGAGTTGCAAATGGTGCAATGATAATGTAACGAGAACAGAGCTTGAGTAAAATGTGACTATGTGACGTCTGCAACAAGTTCGATAAAAGATTATAATGCAAGTTGTGTGTCCGATAAGTTTAGTCCATGACTAGTACTATAACTACTTTTATTATGATTTAGCCTGATGAAAAACTGGTAATTATCTGTGCATCACATGAAGAGGATCATTGAAAATATATACATCATTGCTCTTGGCAACGTCAACTCAAAGTAGTTCCCGTTTGTATATTCCACTTGAGGTATACAACAATATCCCTTTCATGACGGGAGCTGAGCTAGTGCAGTATTAAAGATCATGTGCCAGTGAATTCTCATATATATGCAAGTCTCCATAGGGAGTTTCACATATATGCAAGTCGAAAAGGGGGATAACTCCACTAAAAAAAAGTACAACAAATGCTTATCAATCATGGATCCATTTGAAGAGAAACTTAATTTTAATAACTTTCCTTGGTTCCCAAATCAACAATTCTGGCATCGTGCCAAACATGTCAGTGGCGGGGCGTCCACCTGTGCTTTCTGGGATAGTAACTGACACCTATTAAAGACATATTATGGACTTGTTCGGTGTGTGAAACTGATAAATTAGTACTCAGGCGCTACGCCAACTGGGGGAATCTAGCATTGTACTAACATCGCCAAAAATCTGAAGGAAATCGACCACACAACTCCATAGAAAACACCTTCTGAACTACGCTCAATTGTAAATATTTATGTCTTGATTCGGGACGCAACAATAAACTAACGCAAATGATTTCGCCATCGATACTCATTGCATTTAATAAATATATAAAACTGACTGGTAAAACATTTCGTGAATTGACAGCTTATGACTAAAATGAGATGTCAACTGGTAACAAGTACTCTTTGAATTGACCATGAAGGATTAAGTGCACTCAATGTGAGTAGCATCGACTACTCTCTCAATTAATCCTTTCATGACAGGAGCTGCGCTGGTGCAGCAATAAAGATCCTGTGCCAGTGCATTCTTTTATATATGCGAGTCTCCCATGATAGGGAGCTTCACATATATAAGAGAATGCACTGGCTTACAATGTCAAGGTAAATAGTGTACAGCCAATGTATTCGCTTACTATGTGAGGCTCCCTGTGGGAGACTCACTTATGTAAGAGAATGCATTGGCACTGGGTTTTCACAAAATTTCAGGAGCTCCAGTCATGGAAGGGTTAACCTCTCTATACTGAATTAATTCTCTCATTCATTTATAAATGTATACTACATGGGAACATTATCTGGCCTGAGTAATTAGTCTTTAGTTACAAGAGGTTGAGTTGTACCAATTTGATACGGTTAGAGCTTTATACACATGGTTTCTACTTGTGAAATGAAATAAAATTCACAAACCATTTCTAATTTTGCATAAAGTTGGGGGACGAGAAGTTATTAATTCTTTCATTGTGGCCTCAGAAAATCACAATTTGTAGCAAGGTATCAGGGCATTGTCCCCATAAAGAGATGAATTGTCACTCTGTTTTCAGTCACCGGAGGTTTAATATCAAATAAAATTGTTAACAAAATACTAAACACAAACATATCCAACAGTTTTGATTTTCATAGAGGTCCTCCAATAAGGTTTATGGGCCAGGGACCTATGTTATAATTTGCTTGAAAATGGTGGCAAAATATATCACACATCGCAATTTTAACATTCATATTTTCTATATTTTTCAAACATATCAGCAAGCTAATAGAAGAATCAGCTATCCAGATAACTCATCTCAGATATTGAATTTGTTTTATATTGAACTGATTTGCTTTTAAGAAGATTTTGACATCCAAATTTTGCAACATGTCTGAAGTCACTTGAACACTTATATCATCTAAATAGTCATATCTGTGGATGGGATCAAAAACGAACTAGAAAAGCAAATACATAGCTCATTCGCTTTCTTTTTGGTTTAGTTATTTATATTAAGTAAAGAAAACAATGAATTCTGACTTTGATGTATGACATCTTTCCGCCATTTTTTGAGTGAATTACAGTAATGCCCAAAGTATATGACCCTTTAACCACAGCAGAATCATTGGAAATTTTTCAGGATTTAGTTGGAAATATGGCTTGTTGAGAGCTTTCCGATGAATGCAACAAGCCATATTTCCAACTAAATCCTGAAAAATTTCCAATAATTCTGCTGTGGTTTAGGGGTCGATTATTTAGGACATTATGTATGATGTGGTTTAGGGGGTCATTGTTACCAGTTTGATGTTTTGGGACGCTAAGCTTGACCACTGAGGTTTTGTTATACCTACTCACAATCTGCTAAAGATCACCAACATTTCTTGTAATATTTGAAACAACAGATGTAATATGAGTACTAGTATATTCATGGCCTAAGCTAATAATATATCTATTTCCTTATGATTTCTGCCATAACGCATTGTAGTGAGTGACAGTGGCGTTTACTTAGAAAATTGGGAGTAACCCCTATTTTGGAGATTTCAAGT